>CM034703.1:262686033-262697591 GCA_020142125.1 Phrynosoma platyrhinos
ATGAACATAGAGTGGTACAGATTCAGTAAGTGATTAGGTGATAGCTCAGCAGTGCAAGTGTGGGGACCCATAAATCCCCAAATTGCTGGTAGTATGGCAGTTGTTGTCTGAGTATCCAACTGCCAGTATATGGGACCATCTAGAGAATATTGGTGAGGAAGACTGGAATGGGAATATATGTGGCTGCCTTTTACAAATTCCCTGTGATTGCCAGTTGTTGCCTAAATGATTTTTCAGGCTGACGTGGATTGCTGGAGAATCGTTCACATTATTTCAAAAGTGATGCAGCTCCACTCTTGCCCTCATGTTTCCATTCTTTTTACCAGGCCAGTCTATGGGTTCATCTTCCTTTTCAAATGGATTGAAGAGCGCCGCTCCCGACGGAAAGTCTCTACTCTGGTAGATGAGACATCAGTGATCGATGATGACATTGTCAATAACATGTTTTTTGCTCATCAGGTAGGCTGTTATGGATGAAGAGAAAACAGTCTCCACAGTTGATTAGAATAAGGGCTTGTTTGTGAAAATATCTGATCCTTAGCATTGAAAAGAAATTTCTAGGATTCCACTGATCCATCCATCACTTTATTTTTATCTCACATTTCTCTCAGACTGGGACTCAGTTTCTAGGATTGATTTGATAATATTTCACTTACTGGGTATATGCAGAGTACCTTGCCACTTGTCTCGTATCACTGAATGACATGTTCAGGCTTGCCACATTGGTGACAAGGGAGTCTCAGCTTCCAGGATAAAGGGCAAGATTTCAGATAAGCTTAAACACCAGATTTTCTCATTTTAGAGGTTAGCTGCACAATAGAGCAATAGCTCCCTTAGGTTCCATTCTGGGGGAAAAGGTGAGATATCAATTAAGTAGAGCACTTTTGTAGTTGGAATAGGAGTGTTCATTGCCCTCATGATCAGTAATGAGTGACTCAACTCATTTCCAAGGATTTCCACAATCTCTAGGTTCAACTCCCTCAATCTATTCTGCACAAAACTGCCCTTCCTTTTGCAACAGCCTTTGCGATCATAGTGATTTGTTTGAGATTTCATTTTCCCCTTCCAATAAAACATGGTTTATTGATCCAAAATTGTAGTATCAGAGCAAAGGCACTCATCCTTTTCCTCTCTGAGCTACATAGCTATATTCTTCATCCTACGCTAAAGTTCTACACTCCAAGTGAGGAGCTCAAATACTGCAATTGAAATGAATATTCAGACTGTCAAAACTGACAGAAGCTGCTAATTTTAACTTTGCAGTGTTTACATCTTTCCTTGCTTAACATATTTGTATCTAAAGTTATATAGGAATCCTGTAGCATCCCTGAGACTAACTGGAGGCATATCTGCATGGGCCAAATGAATCACTTTGCCCCTCTTGCCGTAACCTGTTCTCATGATGCAGGACCAAAGTGCTGTCTTCAGAACACGAGACCAGTTCTGAATTGAATCCAGGCAATCCTAGTGTTAAACTACATTAAAAAGATTTACGTTTCGTTCTGGATTTTCCAAGAAAATCCAGAGTACTTCGGAGTGACTCCTGATGGCTGTCTACACATGCATCCCACTGTACTGCCTGGTGTCAGTGCCATGGGCTCAAGTCACTCCTGTTGAGGTCACAACAAGGCACCCAGCTATGTGTTGAATGCTGGATGCCTTGTTTTTGACCTCAAAGAAAGCAACTTGTGCCAGCAGCAGCAGTACTGGATAATACAGTGAGATGCATGTGTAGACAGCCATCTGGCATTACTCTGATATGTAGAGGTGGTGGTGTGGATTTTGGACAGCTTTAGAGCCAGAATACTCTGGGAACAGCCCAGAATATTTTGGCTGGTATAGATCAACCCTGATAAAAAGAAATATCTAGCATATTCTTTTGTGGACTCTAGTCTACTTCGTCAGATGCAATTCATGGGCTAGAGTCTATGAAAGTTTGTTAGAATTTTTTTTCTCAGACTCAAAAGGTACTACAATATTCCTTTATATATTTTTATACTGAAACAGACTAAGGGCCTGAACAGACTGCCAGAAATAATTGAGCTTGAGGCCACTTTAACTGTCCAAGGGAATCATGGGAATTGTAGTTTTTTCTGAGACATTGAGCCTTCTCTGTCAGAGAACTCTGGTGCCATAATAAACTACAGTTCCCATGATTCCTTAGCAATGAGCCAAGTCGTCTCAAGCTGGATTATTTCTGGCAGTCTATTCAGGCCCTAACACATCTAGGCCTTTGTGATTTAATTTAGGGCCAAAACAGATGGCCCTTTTGCACCGCTGTTGGGTGGCTTCAGATCATGGTATTTTGATGATGCACACTCTGAAGCTGCCTGGAAGCTGTTTTCAAACTGCCTGGAGGCCCAAATGTGGGCTAGCTTCTAGGTACTCCAGGGGAGTGGTGTTTACACGCTGCACGCCACCAGAGCGTCATTAAGCTGGCTTCTGGCTGCGGCACAGGTGGCAAAGCCGGCTTTTTGCCAGCTGAAAAAGGAGCAGTTCTTTGCTGCTCTTTTTTTGACTGGCTTCAAGGTGGATTGGTTTTGCTGTGGCCCCAATCCATTTTGTCTCGGCCCTTAGTTGCAGTGTCCACCTTGAGTTTGAGTTTTGAAATGTTTGAGAAATGAGGTGCATCTGTTAGGCTGGTTAGAAGGATGTCATGTTTTCTTGTAGGCTGAAGTATCAGTCAGTTGCTGCTGCTGGATGCTATTCATTATTATTGCCATTCCAACTGACATCACTGAAGAATGTATTTCTGTTTTGCATTTCCCCCTGTAATCCCATATTCTGTGTGTAAACAGTGGATACACATGGATACTGCTAGGAGTGTCAGTGCATTGGATATAGTGTTTGCTCTTTGTTTACTCCATGAAGTGCATTCTTAAGTGATCTTTGTCAGTCTGACTTTCTAGTAATGGCATATTGATATCATTCTGTAGTTTGACCTGTGAAGGTTGGTCTCTGTAACACTGGCAAATAGATGGGCCTTGCAGCAGGAGGTGAAACTCAGTGGCCTCTTTATTCCTTTTAGTTATGTATATTGCATTTTCGATACTGTATTTGTTTTATGTTTTGCTCTGCAAGCTGCTCATATAATTTCTTTGATGAGAGACCTTATATGTTTAGTAAATAATTGAATAATAATTTCTTTCACATCACAATTTTACTACTGGTTTTTGCATAGTCTGGTTGGTTGTTGGGTTGCCTTGCTTTTCATATTACATGTAAATGTTGTGTTTTCTTTTAATATATAGTTGATTCCCAATTCTTGTGCCACACATGCATTGCTGAGTGTCCTCTTGAACTGCAATAGTGTGGATCTGGGGCCTACTCTGAGCCGAATGAAGGAATTTACCAAAGGATTTAGTCCAGAGGTATGGTGTGGCAGTGTGCATGGAGACTGAGAGGGGTTGCAGACTGCCAGAAATAGTGCAAATTGAGTCCACTTTTAGGGTTAGGGTTAGTGCTAGGGAATCATGGGAATTGTTATTTTCCTGAGACATTGAGCCTTCTCTGTCAGAGAGCTCTGGTGCCACAATAAAATACAGTTCCCATGATTCCCTAGCACTAACCCTAACCCTAAAAGTGGACTCAATTTGCACTATTTCTGGCAGTCTGCAACCCCCCTGAGTCAAGCTGAGATCATTGTAAGCTGCTGATATCCCATGGTACTTTAGTAACATCTTTCTTGGTGGCATCCTCTTTTCCTGCCACCTTGATCTATTCCTCTCTTCTTGTTTGCCCTTTTTATTTAAGAAAGCTTAAGTGTCTGTGTATATCATTTTTGTACTGAAAGTCTATGGCTTGAAGTGCAGCAGGGGCACCTATTCAGACAACAGGTACTAGTGCCGTGTCAGTAGTATGGCTGTGGAGAAGGAGCGGTTAGATGCTTGGGAACTGGAAATGTTAAGGTGGGCCATTTGCACCTAAGGTGATCTCCTTTTTTCAGAAACACAGAGTAACATGAAGTACATGCAGATTGCAACAGATTGTTCTAATAATTCCTAATAATTTTTCTGATGATTTCCACACACAACTTGTAGACAAACATGGTACATAAGTATTTTGGGTACTTGGCAACTTCTAAGCTGCCTTGGATCCAGTGCTTGAAGATATATAGGATATTAAATAAATTCAAAAAATAAAAAATGAAGTACCACAACAGGAGACTCCTTTAAGAAAAAGTTTGGTCAAACCATAGTTGTAGTTTCTCCACAAAACCCTTATGCACATTGTTTTAGAAGGAGCTCTTAATAACTGTGTGAAAGCAGGCGTCCAGATAGCAAAGTAGAATTCTGGCTATGTCAAGGCAAGGATGTGTGTGTTTTCTTTCCTTGTATATAAGATGGGAAATATATTGTAGGCATGTGGGGCAAAGGCACTTTCTGAGGCAATAGGAAATGATTGTGTAAATAAAACGATTATCTGATTCTGATAGAATTTATCCTCTCTTCTTGCTTTGTTTCTCCACCACTGCCATCCATGCTCAGAGTAAAGGTTATGCCATTGGGAATGCCCCAGAACTGGCCAAGGCACATAACAGCCATGCAAGGTAAGTGGGATGGTCACAGAACACAGTGTATTGTGAAGCAGACTACATCTGATCTGACAGCATGTGCCCCATCCCTGATCTTCTATCGGTAGGTAAATACCTTTTATTTGAACAAGCATTTTGTGATAAAGTGGCTATATGGAAGGATCTTTAATGAGGTTCATGTATGGCATTGTTTTTAACTTGTTGACTTGATTTTAAATGATTTTATGTTTTTAATAATTGTGTTTTAACCCTGTTTACTACTATTCATGTATTTGTTTTGACTCCTGTGTGAACTCCCATTCAGAAGAAAGGTGGAGATAAATAAAATAGAACAAATCATTAAATCATGGATACTTGTTTGTTTGGCAGGCCAGAGCCCAGACATTTACCAGAAAAACAGAATGGGATCAGTGCTGTGCGGACAATGGAGGCTTTTCACTTTGTCAGTTATGTTCCTATTAAGGGACGGCTTTTTGAACTGGATGGGCTGAAGGTTTATCCCATTGACCATGGTAAGAGACCCCATCAGCTGCACCTTTATCTTAACAGGGTGTTGAAAATGTCATTTTACATTAGAAACTACTTTGGGTAATTAGTAGTTCAGTAGTTTACATCTAGCAATGTTTTTACATGTTAACCGTGTTATATTAACCTCTTATTTTAATTACCATATATACTCAACTTCAACCTCATGTATAAGTCAAGAGCAGGTTTTGGGGCCAAAATTATGGATTTTGCCATGACTCATGAATAAGTCAAGGGTAAAACTTGGAGGCTCCTTCAGTGTGTGTATGTGTGCATGCAGCAAGGGAGACTCTAATTGAGTCTGTTTGTTTCAACTTTGGTTTCAGCCAGCCAGGGAGAGGGTCTCTGTTTATTTAAAAGCACTCAGGACTCTTTTGGCACAAAAGAAAAAGAAACTATCTTGGGTCTCCATTTGTTTGTTTAACAGCAATTAATCACTCAGGAATCTTTCTGCTTGGCTCAAGAGAAAAAGGAACTATCTTCCACCGCATGAAGAAGTCTGAAAGAGTTGCTATTACATTATCATACTGACCCATAAATAAGTCGACCTGGGATTTTGGGGTCAATTTTTGGGCATAAATTTTTAGACTAACAGACGAGTATATATGGTACTCTATGAATAAGTTGTATCTAATAAAAGCAAGGTTGGTCTTCACTGCTATCCTGAATATATCATTTAAATACATTAATGTAATTTAATTTAAAATTTACAGTGTATTTAGGATTGGGGTTGTTAAGTATGGCATATAAGATGAAGGGAGTTAATGGTGGAGAGAAAAAAACTTTCTGCTGGTGATTCATGTCTTGTCTAGCAGCAGCTCAGATTTGCTCTTGCCTCTCCAGAGGCTAACATCAAGTTGAGGTTGCAACAGAAGAGTAAAATACTTTCTACAAACATGTGCAGTATGAGTTACATATATTTTAGGGCCTGAAGTCTTTCAATGTGTGCTTGTTCATCTGTGAACCTGCTTGCATACTCTTCTCTAAGCTCTCCTGCCTGCTGAGGTGAGAATATGACTTTTGATGGTGCCCTACTATAAGTTCCAATAAACATATCTTGATTTTGCCAATTTTTTTTTTAATCAGGGAAATTATTTTACTATGCCATTGTATATAATGAGATTTGAGCATTCAAAGATTTATTTTGGTATCCACAGGGGGTCCTCGAACCAAATCCTAACAGATACCAAGGGCCCACTGTGTATGATTTTTTTTTGTTCATTTTTGGGGTTCTGTTCTGTAATTAAAGATTTTAAGGCTTGTGTTTTTTAAATAACTTATTTGAGCAAACTGTCAAGCAATTCATATTGCTCAGTCTAACCACCTTCTGTGGGGGCATATTGGGTTCCCATTCTCAAGGGATGCATGCTAGGACTAAGATTGAATAGAACAACTGACAGAGTGGAAATCTCCACATGTATCCTTTATAATTGTGTTTGGGAAGGGGAGTAGGAGGCAATGGCAGATTTTCCCTCTGGTGTGGAATAATAGCCAGAGGCCCCTTCCTGAATGCCGCTCAGCCTCCAGGCACTGACTGGCTGCAGGAATGTATCTGGGCTCCATCTTTGCATAAGTAGGGAAGGTGAAGCAGTTGTTGCCTTCTTAGACAAGGGTGGAAGATGCTGCTTCTTTGCCAGGGACACAAGATGGTGCCCAGGTGCACCTTGCAAGCCAATCAGAGGACACGGAAGGGGGCAGATCTGTACTTGGGAGTCTCTAATTATCCTCTCCCCTAGGGGTCAAAGGTGTTGTGTAGGGAGGTACTGTATACATCCTTGCACTACATCTTTAAAATTACTTACACTGATATAAGTAGGGGTTACACTAGTATAAGCCACCACCAACAAGTCTCTGGCCTGAGTGTCCTGTGATATATTTTTAGCTTTGTTGTACTGTCTTTAAACTTAACTCTTGGTTTTGCATAGGAAGGGGAACCTGCAGTTGAACAACAATTGGTAAATCAGTCTGTCAGCCTGGATTATTTCTTTATACACAGCTTACACTTGCATTTTCTTGCTTTTTCAGGGCCCTGGGCAGAGGATGAAGAATGGACAGATAAAGCCAGGAGAGTTATCATGGAGAGAATTGGACTGGCTACAGCAGGGTAGATGTCTAGATCTTCTTTTGGGAGGAAAGTGGGCTGTACATGCAATAAACAAACAAACAAACAAACAAATAATAGATCAGCCAACATCAGTTAGGACTGTTTGACAATTTGGGAACTCTGCTTTAAAAACCCCTCAAAACCCAAAACTTTTGATGTGTTCTGAAAATCCTTTTTTGAAGGCTTTGCTCTTGTCCCAAGACTTGCTGTACCTTGTACAGAATACCTAGAATGAAGCTTATCAGCAGATTCAGTAGTGTAGTGCCTCAAACTCTTGTGTTGCATTGGCTTTAAGATGTTGCAGGGATAGATTCTGGCATATCCTGGATATGCCAGGTTTCTTTCATTTCAGTAGTATAAATGTGTGATGGAAGTCATTTCCTTTCTGCTGTCAGTTGAATTATTAGGAGTTAGAAAGCTTTGCTGGTCTATTGCAAATACATATTTAATTGTATGTATATATTTAATATCAGATGTTGCTGCTGTCATTGAATTATTAGGAGTAAGGAAACTTTGCTGGTCTATTGCAAATACATATTTAATTGTATGTACATATTTAATATCTGATGTTGCCTTTCTGCAGTGAGCCATATCATGATATCCGCTTTAACTTAATGGCAGTAGTGCCTGACAGGAGGGTGAAATATGAATCCAAGCTGCAGATCTTGAAGATGAACCGGCAAACTGTATTAGAGGCTTTGCAGCAGGTAAGAGGGAAGGAGTCAGCCCAATGGTTAGATCTCTTATCCTGGTTGTTTCTGGTTTTCAAGAGAGGAGATATTTCAAGAAAAGAGGTTCCGCCTAAAGATTAAGAAAAATTCCTTTATTGTTAGAACTGTTTAATAGTGAAATGGACTACCTTGAGGGCTGGAATTTCCTGTCTTTGAGGGTCTTTAAACAGATGCTGGATGGGTGTCTTTCAGGAGTGCTTTAGTTGTGTCTTCCTGCATTGCAGGGGGTTGGACTACATGGCCCTTGTGGACTCTTCCAACTCTAAGATTCCCTGTTTAGTTCTGATGTACAACGCTACAAGAGCTATGGGTTGTAAACAACGTTTCTACACTTTGGAAACTATAGAAGGAGCACCCAAATTATGTATGCATCAAGGATGGTCAAAAAAGTGGAGTCCTGTCATCCCACTCCCCACTTCTTTTAGCCAAAAAAATATACAGTCACATCCCTCAGAGCCTCCAAAGTAGAAATAGAAAAAGTGAGCCTTGCAAGCTATGTGTAACCCCCCAGGACCATTTTTTCAGCTGCTCCAGCCCCCCCTTTTTTTAAAACAAATGTCTCCCTCAACACCTTGGGGCAGAGTCTCATTGTGCTTTGGACCACCATACTGTTTTAGGTATGGAGGAGTCCTTTTTAATGAGCAAACTGGAATTAAGCCAGTCCCTGCCCCCATGGAAGTTCATTTCAAGCATCCCCCTCCCCATTCATTCTTTTGGCCTGGAGTCTTTTTCTCAAAAGTGGAAGTCAAAAAAGGATCTCATCCTAAAGCAGACACAGTTTTTAGAGGTGCAGCTGGTCAAATGAGGCAGATGCAAGCATCCAGACTCCCATGGAGGGCTGGTATGGCTCTCTGACACCTGGATGTTGTGCATCCCTATTCATTATATTTGCTGTTGTTATGTGCCTTCAAATAATTTCCAGCATATGGTGACCCTAAGGTATCATGGGGTTTTCTTGGCAAGATTTTTTCGGAGGTTTGCCTTCATCTGAGTGGAGAGAATGTGACTTGCCCAAGGTTACCCAGTGGGTTTCCATGACTGAATGGGGAGTTGAACTCTGGTGTCCATAGTCGTAATCCAGCACTCATACCAATACTCCACACTGGATCTCTAGTAAATGGAGCTTCACTACTTTGAACGGTGGGCATCTGCCCTGGAGACATCTTGTTCATTTTTTGTTTCATCCTTTTAATTAGTATTAAAATTGCAGCCCAACCATTCTGCTTGCTGTCCTGCATAGATGACTTGTGGTTTATTTATTTAAGTAAAATATTTCTGTCTCATCCTTTATCATGATAGCTCAGGGCATCATACAATTAACAGTATAAACATTTTAAAACAGTTGCAGATAGCAACAATAAAATAATTTTTAAAAGCATATTAAATAGATCACCAAATTAAAATAGCAGAAAAGGCTAAAACAATTAAAATATTATGTTAAAAAAAGACTTGGTCCCCCAGAGCAACCTATTGGGGCCCCAAGGGGAGAGCTATAATAATAATAATAATAATAATAATAATAATAATAATAATAATAATAATAATAATAATGGAAGTGCTACAGCAAAGCTCTAGAAATATTTCCCGGGCAGAAATAATGAATCCCTAGACTACTTTCTGAAGATCGGACCTGGTTTAATCCATATTAAGAAGGCTGGTAGTTTCCCTAGCATTTGGCCTATAAATGAAGGTTCTTCTGAAATAATTGCTTGAATGAATGCTTTTAATGTCATAACTGCAGGAGGATGTAGTATGGATATATTACTCAACAGATGAGATGATGATCTCTTCCCTGTCCCCCAAAATGTTTCTCTGCTTTTCCATTTGTCAGAGGTCATGGAGATGAAAATTAACTTAACATTGTAGATACCTTCATTGCTTTCCTTATTTGTGTTGTACTTCCCTTTTGTGAACAGCTTATCTTCCTCTTTTTTTCTCTTCTGTAAGTTAATCAGAGTGACTCAACCAGAGCTGGTCCACACTCCAAAAGCTCAAGAAACTCAGGCTTCTGAGGAGCCCAAACCAGTTAACAGCAAGACCTCCTCCACTGCACTGGAAATGGGGAGAGTGCAACTGGTTGCAGAGAGCTCACAGGCAGGTATGGGAATATTAGAAAGTGCAATGTTGTGTTTGATAAGAGGGTGACGATGGGCTGTAATGTACAGGAGCTATGCTCAGAATATAAAGTACATGTGGGTGGGTGGCCAGCCAGTGTCCTTAGGGCTGTTTTAAGGTTTTACTGCACCCCCTTGACCCACCAAGTAAAGCTTGTTGCAAAATACATATACCTAGAGTTGAAGAATTCAGAGCCCAAGATGATGATGATGATTATTATTATTTTGGTCTACCAAATATGAACAGAGTTAACACTCCTTCTGCCCCAAAATCTAGTCCTGGATATGCCAAGTTTCTTTCATTTCAGTAGTATAACTTAACATGTGGTGGAAGTCTGCTGTCATTGAATTATTAGGAGTTAGAAAGCTTTGCAGGTCTATTGAAAATTACCCAGAGATCTGCCAGTAAAACTTAATCTACCTTCTGCCACATGCTCTTCATACCCCTCCCCACAGTACCCCATTGCTGCGTTTTTATTGGATACTGTTTTTCTTTTGCTTTATTGTTTGTTTGTGCCTTATTGTAGAGCAGGGGTAGGCAACCTAAGGTCCAGGGGCCGGATGCGGCCCCCTCGAGGCCTTTGGACCGGCCCCAGTCCTGCTGCCGCTGCCACCGCCCACCATGATGATATTGATTATTGTTGTTATTACTTGTTCTTGCATGCATATTTGCATATTTCTTAGCAAAAACTCCACAGGGGTTTTGCCATGGCTTTTCTGGGGCTGAGAGAGTGTGCATGCACATTTTTATTTTATTTTTTAATTTTTAATTTTTAATTAATTAATTTATTTATTTTTGGTGCTTCAGCCCCCCAAATTTCTGAGGGACAGCAACCCGGCCCTCGGCTCAAAAAGGTTGCCTACCCCTGTTGTAGAGTACAGCAGACTAAAGCAGTAGTCTCTTAGGGGAGAGGATGACCTTCCCTCTATGTGAAGGAGGAGTTTTGTGAGGTTTTTAAGTGTTGATCTTACATCCACTATGCTATTAAGCTTAAGAAAAAGGCTAGTGAAAATACAGATATTCCCCCCCCCATCAAATCATAGTAAGGGAAGGTATAAGGAGAAAAAAATGGGGAATAGATGTGTGTGAGAGAGGGAAGGAAGAAAGCTCCATCCAGCACATTTGTCCCATGTATCACTGCTTCATGCATAAGATTAGTCTACCTTGAGCAAGTCGCATAGGCTGAGCGTCAGGGTAAGGCAATGGTGAATCTTCTTTGAACAACTCTTGCCAAGAAAACCCCATTCTTCTTAGAGTTGCCCTAAGTTGGAAACGATTTGAAGCCACACAACAACAACAACAACAACCCCTCATTTGAACTCTGAACTCATTAAGGACTAGTTTTGACAGTGGAGGCTGCTGAAGGCTAGTATTTATAGATGATGAAAAATAATGTTCATTCTGGCCCTCATCTTAATGCAGATGGGGTTGCAAACTGTAGATAGTTGTGTCTATCATACAAGCCTTTCCTTGAATCTCATTTTGTGAGAAAGCAGGATATATCAATCAATCTTCCTGTTATCTTAATTGGATTTGAAGGAAGGGATGA
>CM034703.1:262707499-262724099 GCA_020142125.1 Phrynosoma platyrhinos
CCCCCCCCCATTGTGCTTATAATAGTCTAATATCTGGATAAATTTAAGATTAATTTTTCCTGTTTAATTTTTCACCTTGCTGGTGATCTAACTTCATCAAATTAACTTTTGTGTTGCACTTTATTTGTTAGAACTACTCCCCCTGCCTGCTCAATACAGCCATGCTTCTGGGTTGTGTAAATCTTTTGCACTCAGTTGTAATTAATGGCCCAGCCCTGTGTTGCACAGTAGTTTGAGTGTTGGACTGCAACTCTGGAGACCAGGGTTCAATTTCCAGCTTGGCCATGAAACCCACAGGGTGAATTTGGGCAATTCACATGCTCTCGGCCTCAGGGGAAGGCAATGGCATTCCTTCTCTGAACAAATCTTGCCAAGAAAACCCCCATGATAGGCTTGACTTAGAGTTGCTATAAGTCAGAAATGACTTGAAGATACAAAGAACAACTTGTGTTGAAACTTAACCCTGAGATGTCACTGATGTATCAGGTTGATAGTAAGACTCTTTCCTCAGTTGGCAGGACTCACATTGTCCCCATTTGGCTTTGGCAGGAGCTGCTAGCACTGTTGAAGTGTGTGGAGGCTGAGATTGCCAACTATGAAGCCTGTCTAAAGGAGGAGGTGGAGAAAAGAAAGAAGTTCAAGGTAGGCTAACAGGGTGATGTGGTGTTTAGTGGAGGAAGTGGGGAATCCTGGGATGACTTCATTACTTTTTGATAGTCTTCAAACTAGCAAAGTTGGCATAGATCACATGTACTCACAAGTCCACTTAAGATGCTTAGTTGCTGCATTTTTCTAACTCTTGTTAAGCTTAGAGCACTAACATCGCAGTGCTTGTTGTCTGTAGCTAGACATTTCTGTGTGTCTGTCTAACAGATTGACTTTGAAAAATTGGATAAATTGAGGCTTTGCCATTTTGCCTGTTGACTTGGCACTAATATGTCATTGCCTACAGTTGCCAAGCTGGTTTTGCTGTGCTTTGGCACAGTGCAAGCCTAACTGGATTTTATCTTGCTAGCCAAGTAAGCATAGTTAATATAGATGAACTTTTACTTGTTTGAGTACAACACTTGCTGAACAGATGCTTTTCTTCCACTTTTCTGACTCTTTTAGATTGATGACCAGAGAAGAACTCACAATTATGATGAATTCATATGTACCTTCATCTCCATGCTTGCACAAGAAGGTGAGATGCTTGCTGAGCAATCATGGCACCAGAAGAAAAAATATTTGGATAGGCAGAGAAGGGATGAAGTTATTCTGGGTATAGATGGATCTATTTCACATTCTATACCTTCCCAAAAGGCAATATCTCTTTTAGATGAATTTTGATTCTAAAATTCTTGTATGGATGTGTTAAACTTGTTTTGAGTAAAATTTATATCCACATAGTTTACAGACTATCTTAAATGCCAATTTAAGATTCTGTTCTGTCTTCTTGAATATCCAGTCATGAACATGTGCTGAATATGATGTTCCTTACTTCAGCTACCCAATTTTCTTTGCTGGTTCAAAATTTCCAAGAGTTAGTCAAATTACATATAGGAAAAGTGGTACTTTCAAGGCTAAGGCTAATCTTTATTATAACATAATCTTTAGAGGACTTGTGTCCCGGAAGTTTTATTTTGCAAAATGTATACTGTGTAAGTCTCCTCATCTTTTATAGTGCCTGCCTCACAGGATAATCTGATATGGCTGGAAAGGAAAGAGGAGCATCATTATGTAACATTGATTTATATAACATTGGCCAACTTTGCAAACAATCTTTCTACAGGAATGTTGGCTAGCCTTGTAGAGCAGAACATCTCTGTACGCAGACGGCAAGGGGTCAGCATTGGGCGCCTCCACAAGCAACGGAAGCCTGACCGGCGGAAACGTTCCCGGCCTTATAAAGCCAAGCGTCAGTAGTATCAACTTTTGGACAGTACTCTGTGTTCTGTTTGCTACTTTGATAATCTGGTACACATTTCATGCACTTCTCTACCAGTTGGGCAGTGCTCAGGAGGGGGGCTTTGCACTGAAATTCTGTTCAAATCATCAGTGTTAGTGTAATGTTACACATGAACCCACCTACATTCAGCTGGGCTTTAGATGTTGCTCATTCTGAAGTAATTTTTTCCTCAAAGGGGACAGCGGCAGGATAAGCACCAGAACCACTTGAAAGAACTGTTGGCAAGGCTTTTGAATCTGCTGCTCTGACTCCTTGATTGATCTGTATGTATTGCTGTAGCCACTAGCATGCTTCCATGGCTCTGTGTGAAGGTTGTTTAGAAGGGGAGGAACCAAATCACTGTTATCCTCTATAAGAACATTGCAGCTGGAATTGGTGCAGTGTTTAATTTTCCCAGAATAGGAGTTAACTATATAATGTTCCTGGCCACTGCTTTTGGCTCTGCACTCCAAGAGTATAGAGTCATATCTGTTTTCTGTATTGTCCCCGAGCCATATTATCACTGTAAATAGGATTACAGGTGACCATCACTCTTACTTTGGGTACCTTTTATTGTCTAGGTTTGAGGGGATGCTGTCCATTACTGAGAGTTTTCTTTGCAGCTGTTCTTCAGATTCAGTATCAGTCTGACTAACTTTTCCTAGTGATTTCTTTAATTTGTTGCAGGCGCAGAGAAGAATTTCCATTGTGGACTATGTCTGTACTGCATAAGGCCTTGTCATGTGACTGCTGCTCACAATTTGTAATACACTTTATATTGTACCTTGCAGTTCATGTGCTGCCTTCTGGTGTTTTATATGTGTGGAAACTCTGCACAAAATAATCAGAATTATGAAATTGTTTGAGATAATTTTTCAGATATCCTGGGGCTGATAAGCTCTAGCCTCAGGTTTTCTTGAAGCTGTTTGCTTTTGCTCAGCTTCTGCTGAACAAAGCCTCCTTTTATGAAGGTGAACAAATCTGAGACAAACAGAAATGGCTGTGAGGCCCAGTGGAAGTACTATGAGTAGACTGAGTGGGCTTGCATTTAACCTCAATTGTATTGATCTCTTAAACCAAAATAAATATGTATCAGGATGGAGAGTTATGTTAGTGGAAAGGAATCATGGCATTGTTCTCTGTCTTTTGTGATTCCTTCATGTGTTTCAGGACAAATGTGGGAGGAAGACATGAGAAGGCACTCTCATGGTGCTGTTAGTAAATGTGAATGGCTCTTCTATTTTGCATACCTTTGAAGTACTAAGTTGTATGATGCTGGTAATTCTATGAATTGGTTTTGCTTTGAAATCTCATTTTCCTGGGAGTAGAATATGTAGCTTGTTAGACAGGTCAGGATACTGGAGCAAGGACCAAAGGTGGAAGGGACATGTCTTTACTATCAGATGGTGTCTACAGGTTGCAATAGCTGAGTCATTGCTATAGAAGTGGGTGATGTCTGTGCCACTCACTGGGAGCATGCTCTTTGGCCAACATGGTCCAGGGTCCAACAAATTCTACCACCCCTCCTTCTCAGAGGTAGCCTTTTGCTACCATGAGATCTGGTTTGCTTAAGGGGCACTTCTCCAGCTACTACAGTTCTCTTATGCAAGCTTTTCCTACTGCTCCTTGTGTAGATTATTTTTATGTCCCCTGAAAAGGGACACTATGCTTATCTATACAGCAGCATTCGTCAATATGTTACAATTGGGAGGAAAACCCCAGCAAATCGCAACTGCCATTTGCTATATAGATCAGGGTTAGAGACAGTTTGGTGATCTGGTGTTTTGGGACTGTAGCTCTCTATACCTGAGGAGAGTCCAATGACAAGCCAGGGCATATTTTTGTTATCCTTCCTGTAGATTATGCTAACCAGAGGGCACAGCAATCATTGTTTCTGGAAGATTTCCTCTCCTTTCTCTCCCCTTTTGTATTCACCAGGAAATATTTAGAGGAATTCAAAGGATGATCACAGACTGCAGTGTGTAAAGGCAATGCCCTCTGAGGAGAGGGTTGTAGAGCTGGAAGCAGGACTACATTGACTTACTCTGCAAATATGTACAGATGCTGATTGTAGAATTAATCTTTTTTATATGTTGATTTATATGTTGACAGAATAATCTGCCTTTTGCTTTGTCAATTTCAAGTGCTGTAAATAACAGTTTGGTTTAAAAAAATAAAATGTATATCTCTTGCCTCTTAAGGTGGTTCTGACTGTAGCTGGACTGCTGAATGTGGTACACAATATAGCTGGATTATACATTGGTCTCCTGGGGAAGAGGCCTGCTTCTTCTGAAGTTCTTGGCTTCAGTATGAAAGCCGGGCAGTAAAAAATTAGGCAGAGTTTGGTTTGTGAGCTGCTGCTGTTCTGTATTGGAAAGGGTGTGGTATGCATGACGTTTAACATGATCATTAGGTTACAGTTGTGCACTTTGTATCTTTGGAGAAGTAGCTACTCTACACCATTTCACAAATTGGTCCCCCCCCCCCTTCACTGTAGTATCTGGCATTACTGTTGAAGATTCCCAAAAGATTAGTTGTGGCCAAGGGCAATATTTCATTAATTTCTGCATCCCTGGGCACTGCTGATTTATCTAATACATTCCTACATGGGTTTATTCCTATACAGCTCAAAATTTGTTTCTGATGTGTATCTGCAGTCTATAATATCAGTGAATAATATCAGTGAATAATACCATAAACCCATCTGTGAAACTAAAAAAAGTAATATATATTTTATTAAAATAACTGTTACATGACTTAAATTTGTGGGTAGGAAGTCTTAGTCCAGGTATCAGTTCCATTCAGTTATGTATTTCTTCGTATAATCAAACAGTCTGGTTGAGTTGCTGAATAATTCAGGTTTTTTTGTTGGTCCATTCTTTGAATGAACCATGAAGACAACTGCATCTGTATTTAGAAATCCAAGGCACAGATCAAAGCAACACCACGTTTAATCCAGTGCTTCTGAGTCTTTTTGGTGGGAATTTCTACAGCAATCACATAGTTAGTAGAATGGCCTGTTGTTGACAGAGTCCCTAAGAAAGACAAAATGAAAATGGGGCTAGACTGTTAATTAGACAGAATAATATCCTTTGAAGATGGATGCTTCTGCAGCT
This sequence comes from Phrynosoma platyrhinos, assembly GCA_020142125.1. Taxonomy (NCBI): domain Eukaryota; kingdom Metazoa; phylum Chordata; class Lepidosauria; order Squamata; family Phrynosomatidae; genus Phrynosoma; species Phrynosoma platyrhinos. Next base: position 262,712,543 of record CM034703.1, read on the forward strand.
AAAATGTGGGTTGCTGCAAGGGCATACTGCCTGCATAACAAACAGGCAATATTGATTTCTATATTTCTATTCCTAGAAACATTGGGAAAGTCTTGCAGGAAATACACAGCTAGATAGCATATAGCTCACTAAGCAACTGTCAGGGGATGGAAGAGCAGAATATGAGAGGAGGAAAGTTGCATGGTAAATGATTGTAAGCATTTGGGCTGGAAAAGGTATTGTTTGCCAAGGAGAGGTTGCTGTTAGTGGCATAATAATGTTGACTGCAGTGTTGGCAGGGGTGTCCCTGTCTGTGACTAAAATATTTGCCAGCATTTGTAACAGCAGCTTGAACTAATTTTGTGTATGTGCAAGAGACTTGAGATTTTGGCACTCACACTTTTTCCCCATAAGGGAAGTGCCTGCTTAAGCTAGTGGGGAAAATAAAGAATTGGTCTACTCATGCCGTGTTTTTTGCCAAATTATTGGTCAGAATGCTATTGGGAGTTATGAATGCACAAGCACTGTAGCTATGCTGTGTTTTTTGCCGAATTATTGTTCGGAATCCTACTGGGGAGTTATGAATGCATAAGCACTGTAGTTATGGCGCTATGCAGTGAATCCTGTCCAAATCCCCACTTACTGGGCAGCAGCCACTTCAGTTAATCCAGGCAGGGTTTGTTCTCCTGTTGCTGGGGAAGCAGCTAACTAACACTCCTACCTCTTCCATGAGTCTCATTTGGGACAGGCAGAAGAGGGGTCCCTGTTGCAATTTCCCCCTTGTGCTGGAGAGTGCTCAAAGGTAGGAGTGGATTATCAGCTAGCTGCTTCCTGAATGACAGGAGAGCAGACCTGTCTGGTAAATAAGAGACTTTCATACCTACATATTCCATAAGTGAGAGGCTATTGGACCTCTGTATCTGTGGGGGATCTGTTCTGCCCCCTTGAATACCAAAATCTGTCAATGTGCAAGTTCTGTTTTAATGGCAGTGTGGCATGCGTGCGACCGCTAGCATAGCTGTGTGCAAATGATGCCATTAAGAAAAACGAAGGCTTGCCATCTGCAGATGGTTAAATCTGCAGATGGCAAGTCCACCAATATGGAGGGCGGAGTGTATAAGGATCATGAATATAAAACAGTCATGCATCGATAACTCTCTGTTACTCATTCGTAACTGCTCAATAGGATTCTGGATGTTATTTTATTAATCTTCTTTTATTCATATCTTGCGTAATGAAACTCAAGCTAACAACACATTTTAAAATAATACAGATTAAAAACTGTACACCTTCAGTGAAAGTATAAATACTGTATGAAAGTTATTTTAAAAACAAACTATTTATAAAGTTAAAAACATTAAAATTCATTAAACTATACATAAGCCGTGAAAACAGTACCACACAGCATTAAAAATCCATCCTAGTTAGTTTATAAAGCCTGACAGTATAAAAATGTTTTAACTTGCCAGTAGAAGGAGAAAGCAAGGAGCAAAACATCCTGGCCTCCCTAGGGAAGGAGTTCCAAAGTCTGGGAGCAGCCACCGAGAAGGCCCTTTCTTTTGTTCCTACCAAAGAAGCCTGAGAAGGTAGTGGACAAAGAGAAGGGCCTCTCCAGAAGATCTTAGAAATCTAATGGACTCAAAGTATTTTTATTATTATTAAAGGGAGAGACAATCCTTCAAATAGCTTGGACCCAAGCCATACAGAGCATTAAAGGTCATCACCATCACTTTGAATTGTGGCTATAAATGGACTGACAGCCAGTGGAGCTGTTGAAACAAGGGAGTTGGGTGCTCCCTGTAACCAGCTACAGTTAGCAGTCTGGCTGCAGCTCTTGGGATAAACTGAAGTTCCTGAGCACTTTTCAGACAGGCCCATGTAATGTGTGTTACTGTAACCAATAAAATAAAAAAGCATGTGTTACTATGGTCAGATCCAACTTCTTCAGGAACAGTCTCAAACAGGAAAAGAGATTCCACCTGAACATTAGGAGGAATTTCCTGACAATGAGAGCTGTTTGACAATGGAAGACACTCCCTCAGAGTGTGGTGGAGTCTCCTTCTTTGGAGGTCTTTCAACAGAGGCTGGATGGCCATCTGTCGGGGATGCTTAGATTCTGTGTTCTTGCATGGCAGAATGGGGTTGGATCGGATGTGATTCTATAATTCTAAACCTGAACCTCAATGCTTGAGGTTGAATTCAGGAGTACCCTCAAACTGAAGACCTGTGCTTTCATGGGGATTGTAACCCAGTCTAATACAATCTTGAGTCCCTATTCCCAGATCTGTCTTCTGACTGACCAGGAGCACCTCTGCCATGTTTAGATTAAGTTTCAACTTGTTCACCTTCATCCAGTCCATTACAGCTGCCAGGCACTAGTTTAGCACAGGAATTAGGTGGAAAGGAGTATTATAACGGGATCATCAACATACTGGTGACACCTGCTCCCAAGGATTAGTTAAGTGGCCATAGTGTTTAGAAAAAACAGACACAACTGTGTGTATCCTGCACACACAAAAGGAATTGCTGGATGTAAAAGAATCTTAAATCCTAGACTTCATGGCCGCATCTCATGATGAAACGTTTGAAGACAGAACGGGGCCAGAAAAGATTTCTGGTAATCAAGGGGCAGAACTTCAATTCTAGTTTTCCCAATCACTTTGTCTAACAAATATTTGTGCAAATTTATGCAGTTTGCTTCATCTGTATTAGTCATACAAGACTGCAGAATCTAAACAGAAGAGCATGTTTAGCCTTGACCATGCAGGAAAGGATCTAATTTCACCATTCTGCATATAAAATATGTTTTAGAGAAAGACACAAAAACCCCAATTGTTTTAGAACCTAATCCTAGTTTTCATTATGTCTCTGTCATCTCTACCAAAAGAGTAATAAAAAACCCTATAGGAATATTCTTGCAAAGTTTGGGGCTTTAGAGCAGTCCTTTCACCCAACCTTCCCTCTAAAAATTTGAGTTAAAGGCAATGCTTACCTGCCCGTGTGAGTGTCTTGTAGATAGGGCACAGATAGATGCCTGTGGCTGGAGGCCTGCGGTTGGGCATGGGCACTAACCACAGAACTGCCATCTCTGTGTACAGCTCCTTAGGCTTTGATTCTGTGAGCTGATATAAAAGGGGATCCCACCGAGCCCCTTCCAGAAATAAACCATGGATATAACAGCCCTCATCAGGCCGCTGGATTAGTTCATGCACCGGTTTACTCATCACCTACATTGCGAAGATGAAAAAGCAAGATCTCAGAAAAGTGTAAAATAACAAAAATCTCCCAATATAGAACAATAGCAGAACAGTCAGTCTGCCTAAAATATTATGCTGACATTATTACTCTTTTAACAAATTCACTGGATGGTAGATGCTTGCAATTGTTTAACTGTAATTGGGGACCATGTTAAACAATTGCAAAACAATTGCAAAACAATTGCAAAACAATTGCAAAAGCTGAGCAGCTTTTGATGTTTGGGGTTTTAGTGAAATGGATAGAGGATGTGTGTGTTTCAGCATTAAAAAATGTGATTCACTGACCTTAAAATCAAAAGAGATGGTATCTATGGAAATGACAGACTTCCTGGCAAAATTCTGTAGTGTTCCTGTTAAAAAGGCCTGGGGAAAGAAGAACCCACTTATCCAGAACACTGGTGGTATCCCTTTATCAATCCACTTCTGCAAGAAGTCAATGCGTAGCAATAGATCATTTACCCAAGAGGCCAAGGGCTTCAGGGATGGGTATGCCTGTGGAGAAAGAAAGATTCAAGAGCATACTTCATAGAGACTGGCCTTTAAATGAAGTTTAAGTATCCATGAACAATTCAAAGTAATGGAGTTATGACGTAAGCATTTCTAATAAAATGTAAAATCAGGTAATCAGTTCAAAATCTATGATTCCAGATTTCTACAAGCAGCAAGTGCTCTGACAAAGTTGGCTCTGGTCCATTTCTACATCTGTGAAGTTTCAGCATGTTTTGATGTTGCTTATGAAGTGACTAATCAATCAGAGCAGACAAATGAAGCAGAGGCATTTTCATATCTAAATTTCTCCAACTTTAAAAATATTGATTCGCCGTCATATGTACCTTATTGTTCCACATCTCTGGGACAGAATTGTTGTACAAACTATTGGACATCAGTTCCAGCTGGGATGACATTACTACAAGGCCTTTGAGAGCTTTCAGCAGATCCTTTAAACTCTCTGCAATTACTTCCAGCAGACGATTGTATCTGAAAACCAAAGCAAGCCATTAAAACAAACTAGTGTGATTCTGTGACAGCTCACAGAAATTTCTTTTGAGACTATATATACCTATACCCCTTGGTACATTTAGGTAAAGCTTTATTTATATACTGCATATCAACAAAAAGATGCATACAGAAAACTATCCAGCTTTTCTGGAGGATGCCTTGTCAAACAGAACTGTAGGAAAGCATTACTTTGAGACAGAAGAAATCAATCTTCAGCAAGTAACTGATCACTTTAGTTAAGCATTCACATTGTAATGTGGATAACAATTCCTTATAGTATATGATGTTGGCATGTCTAGTCGTCACTTCTTTCTGGTTATATTTATTAGGGAGTATTAATTTTGTATTAGAAAAAAGATTTGATATTTGTAGACATGTAATTTATTACCCTGTGACTTGAAAAGTAATTGATATTCTCGAACAGTAATCCTCAAATTTTGGGGGGCTACCACCCCCTTTCCTCTTAGATTATTTCCTCAGAGGATTAGGATTCGAGATCAGGGTTTGAATCCATGCTTAGCCATGGAAACCCACTGGGTGACCTTGCGTGAGTCACACTCTCAGCCGCAGAAAACCCAATGATAGGGTCATCCTAGGGGTGCCGTATGTCAGAAAATACTTGCAGTTACACAACAACAATAACAACAATCTCCCCCATCCCCACCCCAAAAAGGAAGCAGGTTACATGACAACTCAAATGTGAAGACGGTTACTATCCATAACAAAGTATACGTTGTCATCATAATTAATATTAAGGATACCTTGAATAAACATTGTAGACTTGTGGATATTTGTTTTCATACAAATTTCACTTTTTTAAAAATTGCCAATATTCTACATCGGCTACTTTTGCTGTGTGTGTGTGTAACTAAGTAATGTCTCCTGGCCTGATCTTGTGCCCTGATCAGCACGAGTCATCCTTCTTGTGCCCTGCTTGGCAGCTGCACAGCCCTGCTTCACCTAGCATGGGTGCTGCTGTTAATATGAACTGGGGGTGGTGGCATTTATGTAGTTTTATTGAATATGGAGCAGTTATTGATCCATAACTAGGTTATAAATTTGTAACTGCAATACAGAATGCTAGCCGTTACTCTGTTATGATAATTTCCTTTTTTCAGTTAGGATCTCAATCAAGAAAGTAGAGTTGGTGCTTTTCAGAGAATGGTGATAATACTAATGACAGCTTTGCTTTGCTGCTTTTGTTGTCTCTGCTTTGCTCAGACTTCCTTTTTCCCTATGGTATTGTGATGATTCACAAGAGTAAAGAGCTAAGCCCTTTCTCATCCAGCAAGTCACTTCATTAAAATGGGTATTTATTAGTTTTGAGAAAAACCCAAGTGATAACTCCCTCTTTTGGGATAAACAATAATTCTTTTTTTCCATATTTCTACTACCTTAAAGTGCAGCTAAGTTTATGTTATGTGTAGGCAAAGCAAATGGTTTGTGACTGCCAAAAAGCAGTGTGGAAAGGTAGTTTGTGCCTCATTAAACATACCGGCCTCCAGTTCCACCTTCTCCCCATCTATTTCCCTAGTACCTGCTCTTTTACTCCTTTGGTTAGCACACTGCAGAGTGAAAAGCAGAGATATGAGTCAGAGTAGAACCTGTACCTGATCACCTCTTGTGCCAAAACAGTATTCATGGACTCCTCATAGAGTACAGGGTATTTTAGCATTACTTCATGCAGGTCAATAGGCTGAGGTACCTTATTCAATATGTCTTTTGAGGTCTCCTCAACAATCTAGAAAATGGATTGAAAGGACACATACACATACATTAGAGTGAACCTATTTATATATTGGTTGAGAGAAAGTTGACTGTTGCCGTAGAACAAGTACATCATAAGCTCCCACACAGAATTTAATTGCAATTGGGCTTGAAGGTTCATGTAAGCTAGACTGCCACCTTGCTCTAGTGACAGAAACCTGAGTTCTGTTATCTAGGCTTCTGGATAGCTTCACACAGCAGAAGAAGTCTATAACCAGGGCTGTGTGTGGCTTTAAATTTTTTTAATAATACACTGAATCTGGGCAATCCAAATTGGCACAAAGAAGTACTAAAATCTAAGATAAGTTATACAAATTAAGCATTTCAATTATTATTTTGTATAAATAATTCTGTATCATTTTAATTATGGCCAAGGGCTATGGCAGACAATGAATATCTGCCCTCATCCCCTGGAAATATTATTCTCCTAATCTTCTGGCTGCAACTCCAGAAGTAATTGCCTGTACATTTTCAGCCATATCTTTTAGCCTTAAAGACTAGAAACTTGTAGACCTGAAAAACAATTCCTAGGAAGCTGCATTTCATACTCAGTGTGACATTCTGCATCTTTTGTGCTTTCCTGTGGAATTATGAGACAGATAGTTCTCTGTTTGTTAAAAAAATGTTTTGCACTACATGGGTGTGCCATGCTGGTAACAAGCTAACAAACCTCCTCCCTGCTTCGGCCTCCTGCTGTTGATGTCTTTGGCTGCAGTTGAATAATGGCTCCAAGCAATGCATATGTCTCATTCTGAGCAAAAGTGATGTTAGCATTGTCGTGCAATCCAAATATCTCAGGCATGTCATTGAGCGGGAGGCTCTTGATGTACTGCATGTATCCCTATGGGGGGAAAATCAGCATGCAGAACAAGGAAGAATATCTTTCAAATGTCCAAAGCCATAGCAAAGACAGAAAGAAGAGAGAAATGGTGCCAGTAACAGCAGTAGTACAGATTTCACACAGTTTCTTGACCTTGCAGAGTCATTAATATTGAAAAACTCAAAGCTTGAATTTTCTTGGTGACTTATGCTTGATGTGGGGATTACAACAGTATATAATTTGTGGATGTTGTACAAGAATGTATCTGGTACTTCATTACTTAACATCCCCCATTGCCCTTGTAACAAGTAACTTCTTGTTCTTGACTGCATAGCCACATGGTTGCTGGGTACAGCTTCAATCCTTTCTGGCCAGATGGCCACTGTGTGAAAAAACTCTCTATAGCAGGGGTGGACAAAGTGTGGCCCAAGGACCATTTTTGTGGCCCCAGGGGTCCCCCGGGGCTTAGTTTTTTCAAAAATGCCCCCATAAGCCCTCTGAAGGTGAGGAGGGCATTTCTAAAATGTTTGGGGAGGGGGGCTTTGACCGCCGCAGGAACCAAACAAAAATTATTTTTGACAATTAAAAAAATTCTGCTGAAAATGCCCTCTATGAGGTGTGTGTAGGAGGCATTGTCACCATGTTTTGGGCTACCCCTCTGCCAATTTAGTCCCAAGAAAGATTTTCTTGAAACAGGAAGTGACTTCCACCCCACTGTTAAAAAACAAAAGGCCTCTCTTGGGCCCTAAACAACCCAGGAAGGCTCTAAAAACATAGTGAAGATGCCTCCTTTTCCCACAGATGGCATTTGGGGGCAAAAAGTTGTGGTTTTTTTGTGGGAGAGGGTACAGCTCTCAAAGTTATCAAGGGGTGATAATAAGGCCCCCTTCTCTTCTGCAGTTGCCCACCCCTGCTGTACAGTATCACCCAACTTCCTGGACAGGGAGCTAGATGGTCCTGTTCCTTTCCGCTGGGAAACAAAAACAAAACCACAATACAGTTCACAACAAATAATGTCAAATTGCTTCAGTGCAAAAATCTCCGTTCTGCATCTTCATCCTTCCCTTTCTCCAGGAAATGCTTCCTTGCCCTTTTGCTCTCCACTTGGCCAGCATCAGATAGGATTAAAATCAATTATTATTTCAAGAATTTGGATTCTGGAAAAGATTGGTAAACTAGGTAGAGAACTAAATGGCCAGACCAAAGGACAGCTTTGGCTTTTTGTACAGTGCAATGTATGTGCCTGCTATTTTCTTCTACTTACCACAAGATCATAAGTGGTACTAATCTGCTTGTAGATACCAGATTCTGAGTAACAATGGTCTGGAATTAGAACATCAGGATTATAGAAATCTTCTAAAATATTCATGATGCAGCGTCTATCCCAGTCATCTGTCACCCTGCCTCCATAGTTAATCTCACCCGCAGTATACTTCAAAACCTACAAAGAACCAGGGCAAAGAAGTCATTTCTTTTTTAACAATTATATGCCACCTGCCTTTAGGCAGCTGACAATAGAACCGAGTACACATCAAAAAAGCATCACAGTAAAAGGTATGAAAATCAGGCAAAGAAAGCTTAAAAGTCAATCATTGGCAGCCAATTGAAAACAAAGTCCTTGGCTTGAATATCAGTATCCCACTACGTGTGTGTGTGTGTGTGTGTAGGGCAGGGAACACTTCTCTGAGCATACTGGGACTTTTCTAGTTTACTTTGTTCATCTCAAACATCACTTGAGAGGTTCAAATGACCATCTGGAATAATGTGCAATAACTGCAGGGAACCTTGCATGATAATGCCTCCAGTCATGCACACTCTGCCTCAACCTCAAAGAACATTTAACCCACCAAAAAACAAAAAAACAAAACAAAAAAAAACCAGCCATTTTGGGCAGGGATGGACTGAATTGCTTTGGGCCTGTGATGATCTTTTTTTCAAAACTCAAAAATGATTATCCAGTTTGAGGAGGGACACCTGTGAGGCAGGTTATGAGAGGAGAAGATGGGCAAGGGAGCCAATTGCATCCATGAAAACAGTGGTTCCCAAACTTTGGTCTTCCAGGTATTTTGGATTCCCAGCTCCCAGATGCTCCCGTCAGCTAGGCCAATAGTAAGGAAAGTGAAGTCCAAAACATCATGTTTGGGAACCACTACACTAAAGGGTACCATTGGTCATATGGGGCCAAAAAATGCGTATGTGCAGGAGGGAGAGTTGTTCTCATACACTATGAAAAACGATTGTGTAAAATGTCAAGATACCTTCTCACAGAGCAAGACAAGGGAGGCCGATTTTGCTCTAGTTATTCTGATACTTTTTTGAGAAATCCAGAAAAAAATGATGGCAAATATTTTCAGCCAAACATAATTGTTGAATTCCATGCCATTTAGCAATATTCTTAATAATACTAGAAGCAAATTCCCACTCCCTGAATATTTTGACATTCAAACATTCACTCATTTCTTTCCATTACTACATTTATACTGCAGGGCCCTTTCACACTACACAGTTATTCTGTCTAATTAACAATTTGTAAGCTGCTCAGAAACATCACCCAAGGAGACCTTCTGCTGTGCTTTCTGCAACCGGACTTGTTTATCTCGGATTGGCCTTTTTAGTCATCAGCGCGCTTGCAGAAAGCGTGGGATGAGTCCTTCCTGAACCTTCGTTTGCGAAGAAAAGCCAGAGAGGAATAATAATAATACTCTACAAACAGGGTGTCCCAGGATTCCATAGGATGCAGGCATGGCTTTTACGATGGAATCACAGTACTCTAATTGTGTAGCATGAAAGGGCTCAGTATTCCCCAGTACACAGTTTGCTTGCACCAGAATCCCACCTTGTAAGGGATGTCTTCATATTCATCCAGAAACATCTTCAGCTGGCTGATGCAGATGCGCAGGTCTCCGTCTGTGAACTCATAAGGAATGTTGAACCCCAGTGGCCCAAACTTCCTTCTTTCCAAGGCATTCCCATGGAAGAGGCAAAGTGAGAGGAGCAAGGACTTGAACTCTGAACACTGCAAGGCATGGATATAATATTTTCAAAAGCTTGTATGTTTTTAAAATGTAGCAGGCTAAAATGTTAAGATGGGGTGTGTGTCTGTATTAATCTTGGCGTAGAGGCACAGTGACTTGGGAAGAGTGGGGAAGTCCATTTTGGGTTGATTTAAAAACTGACAGCCAACAGTTTCTTTGATGAAGAGAAAGTTGGTAATGGCAGAGAGCTGTCTGAAGGTAGGTGGGTGGAGGGAAAGGACTCTCTCACCTTGCTGCAGGAGTGCAAGAAGTCATTGTTCAGACCACTGTATGACTTCATCAGATTAGCCTTCACTCCTCGAGGGGGCTCGATGGTCATCTTGGATCCATTTTGGAGGATGGACACTGGGAACTTGTTACTAGGCAAACTGGTGAGCCAAAGCCGGAAGTCCCGATGCACCTGGACAGGGAAATGTGAACAATATGGGATCCAAAGATTAGATCTGCCCTCTTTAGAAGCAACATTTCTACTGAAAAATAATTTCTCCCTCCCACCTGAGAAATGTTCTTCCATCATGAATTAACTAAACTATGATATTTTGGGGGTAAGGTTATGGAAGAAGGAAACAGGAATAATTTGTGCTAAGGAGGTTTTGCAACCACTTTAAACTTTCAATATATCCTGTATTAAAATTCTACTTTACTCTTAGCAAATCACCCAGATGTAGCCTGCAATCCAATATGACTCAACAGAGCATAGCAGTTCCACATATGGAATCATTTATCACTCTTCTCAGACCTACTGTTGAGCTGCTGAAGTTCTGCTCCCCCCACCCCCCCATGGCCATTCCATGCCTGGTGGAGAGCATGGGGAGGGATTGGAGAAACGTCTGGCTATGACCCCATAGTTAAACATGAATCAATTACATCATCCACTGACATCCATCAGGATCTAGGATGGGTGTTTTCAGTGACTCTGTGGTAGGCTGTGAGGGGGCTTGGGTTGCTGTGGAGCAGGGGTAGGCAACCTTTCCCCTTTAAGGGCCGAGGGACTTTCAGGAGCTATTGGCCAACATGGCTGAGGCTTCTGGGAGCTGAAGTCCCGCGGCCCTTAAAGGAGAAAGGTTGCCTACCCTTGCTGTGGAGGGAAAAAGGGAATACCAGTCTACCTGTGACCAGAAATAGACATACGTAACGAGTGTAGTGTAGTGGTTTGAGTGTTGGACTATGATTCTGAAAACCAGGGTTCAAATCCTTAACCCACTGGTGATCTTGGATAAATCACACTCTCTCATTCTCAGAGGAAGGCAATGGCAAACCCCTCTGAACTAATCTTGCCAACCCCATGATGTGTCACCATAAGTCAAAATTTACTTGGAAACAGACACACACAGCATCATCATCATCAGCAACAACAACAACAAAGACATAGGGGGAACTTGCATGAGCATATGCCCCTAAAAGAATCTTAGCTGTGGTATGTTGCAAGCTCCTTTAGGAGATGAAATGCGTATTGAAGATTTAGTTTCATCTTGCAGTTACACTAATATGGAGCCTCTGGATTCAGGAATGTCCCAAGAAATTTTGCTGGCTGAGGCAAAGGAAAGATGGCTTCTGTTGAGTTTTATTTCATTTAGTGACAGGACAACCCCTTCCCCTGCATCAAGAGGGTAGCTCTGTCTTCCACAACCTTATTGCTTCTCTGTGCTTCTTAGGATGTTATCACACGTGGACCAAAAAGCGATAATAAAGTGGAAATG
>CM034703.1:262763330-262775817 GCA_020142125.1 Phrynosoma platyrhinos
TCCACTTTATTATCGCTTTCTGGCCCACGTGTGATAACGTCCTAATTTAAGGATTTAGAACACACTGTGACCACAGAATGCAGCTGGACATCTGGAAAAGAAAAATACAGTGGAGAGTGGGGTTGGGATAAAATGCCATTTTGGCATCTGAGTGAGAATCTAAATGGCACCCCATCCTTTGTACCATAGTCAGATATATTTTTTCATCTCTTATCCTGGAATAATGTCTGCTCTGTGGCAGTTTCTGAAGGAACACTGCATACCTGTATTTGTTCCATGGTCACTAGTGTATCTTTGGCAGCTTCTGCCAGCAGGGGGCGTGCTAATTCCAGCTCTTCCTGCATTTTTGCCACATCTTCTGCTGTTCGCAAAAGCTAGAGGGACAGAGAATAACATTTGATTAGTGAAAAGTAGAAAAAATCGTTGCCACCATATTTATAGCAGGACAAGTGTTCTGAGGAGGAGTCTTAAAAGTGGTCCCACATTGCTTCAAAGCACCTGTAGTTTGGCAGAGGTCCAGAATAATAACTAACCTGAGCACAATCCTATCAAAGGTAAGTCTTTAAAATCCCTACTAAATTTGGTGACAGGGGTTTCAGCACATTCATAAGTCTTCCACTGAAATTACATGGCTCCCATCCTGTTCTTAAAATCATTGAACTGTTTACAGTAGGATGTAGCTATTTGGGTGTGTTCCTTTCCAAACAAGAATTCGTCAACACCTAATGAAATTTTCCGTCAATCCTCCAATTTCTAGCATTGCATTAACTTCAACTGAGCATTTAGAAATACAGCTTAGGCATTCAAAGAAAAAAGGGAAAGACAACAGTGCAAAGGGAATGCAAATACAGCAAAATATAGACATCTTACTCTCTGCAAATTTCAGGGAGGAGGGAACAATTTTTATTTGGGAGGATAATGCCTTTATTTTGCCCCCTGACATTATTTTATTATTTCATTTTATTTATTTATATCTAGTCTTTCTCCTGATACATGGACTCAAGGTGGCCATGTAGATATGCCTCTGGTTTAGAGTCAGCTCATTCTATAGTCTAATGTTTGCTTGGAGCCACAACTGCTGCACTACATTTCTTTGTGGGCAAGTCACCATTTACGTGGACCATTTCTCTAACAACAGTACTGTTTTGGTACTTTTAAAAAATGAGATATTAAATCCGAGTCATTGAGTGCCACTGAAATAAATGAGGAAATTTGTTCAGGACTAAATGCAGTCTGACTGATTTCCACTGACTTTTTTTGGACCCACATAGACTCTGAATAACTGTAGTCACATCCGCATATGGATGTACTGCACAATTATTTATGGTATTCAGGAAGAGGCACAAGTGTTAGGGAAACTATCATCAGTGATCCAGCATTTACGCTAAAGAAACATTACTAGAAAAATAGCCCAGTTTACTAGGAGGGATATACAGTGATGAAAATAAAAGATGGGGAAAGAAAAATGGTATTCCTAGCTAAAATGGTATTCCTAGCTAAAACCCTAGCTAAATGGTATTCCTAGCTAAAACCCTAGCTAAAGACCAAGGAAGGGCTGCGCTGAAAACACCACCACTACATAAGGCCATGGAAGCAGTCTAGTTGCGTGAACAGTATAGTGTGACATCTATGAATCTGTGGAAGACTTTAGCTCTTTTTCCATGAGTTGAAAAAAAAAGTCTCATCCCAATGATGGGACTAGTTTTTATGCATTAATTGAAACTGATCAGTTCTGCTTTGAGTGCCCCCTGTAGAGATCTAAATGTGGGGGAAAAGAGAAATCTCTCCTTTCCTTTCCTTTTGTTAATTTTATTTTTTGGTAGTGGCAAATGCATTACTAACCAGATGTGGAACTGGCATCTCACTCCAAGTAGTGCATAGAAATTATGGTGACCAGAAAAAAAATGTGACTGTGGTACCCTAGACAATTGTAGCATTTAATATCTGTGTGTTTGTTTGTTTTTTGCCTTTCCAGGGAGTATCTCTATCTTTGTACCAGAGAGAGACTTTTATAATTGTCCTTCCATCTAAAGCTGATTTAGTAAAAGACAAGTAGAATGGGAGCTTGTGAACACCAATCTAGCCCATATAATAAATGTCAAAACAGTAGAAGAATTCCAGAGGAAAACCTGTCAAAAAGAAAAGTAGATCAAAACTTTTAAAATATCACTGGCCTCAGTAAAGGCAGGGAAGAACTGGGGGGATGTGTCTCACACTAGTGCCTAGACCAGTGATGGCGAACCTATGATACGCGTGTCAGCACTGACACACATAGCCATTTCTGATGACATGCAGCCGCTAAGGTGGCCGCATGCCAAGAAGGATATTTCATCCATGGCCAAGTGCAGTAGCAGAGGATGAAACATTTGCTGCTCCTGAGGATGAAACATTTCCGACTAGAGTCTTAGAGTTAGAGACAGCACAGAGCGTCTAGTTCTGGGACTTCGGGCATAGCGGCACCACTAGTGCGGGGCCAGGAAGAAGCCCAGGCCCAGGCCAAGGTATTTAGGCCAGTCCCTCCTTCTCCCAGCGGCAAAATGTTTTTTCTTCAAAGCAACACACCACCCGAGTTATGCTCAGTTTTTTTGGTGAAGTTTGACACACCATGCTCAAAAGGTTGCCCATCGCTGGCCAAGACCAACATCAGGTCATGTGATTCTTTTTCTTTTTCCATCCTTTTTCCAGGATGGCAGAAGTTGATCCACTGCTGGATGCCTCTTTAACATCAAGTGGAAAATAAAAGTTGTTTTTAAAGAACTATTGTTTGTTTAAATTGGGGTGAGCATTTAGCAACCTCTAGATCCTGTTGGATCAAAATTCACATTATTCCTAGCCATGCTGGCTGGGTACTATGGACCAAAGATTAAAGATTTACAGAGGCAACATTTACTATTGATGTTGACAGTAAATGAAAAGGAGACAAAGTTAATGTAAAACAAAAGAATTTTGACTATGCAAATAAGCCATGGAGACATAAAAATTAAGAAAAGAAAGAAAAGAAAATGATTTTGAAATTATAAGAGGATGATACTGGGCTTACAGACAATTAGAGAATACAGAAGGCATTTTATAATTTTTATTCCTCTTCACATAAACAAGAAGTCCTGAGAGAAAAAAAATGGAAGACTATATGAAGAAACAGCTTTTACCTAAAATAACAGAAAAACAGAGAAGATCTATAGATGCACCTATTAAACTGGTGAGGTAATTAAGAAGACTGCTTCAAGGAAGACTCCAGGACCAGATGAGCTACATGTGATATATTATAAGAGCTTTGAAGAAGATCTTTTGATACAATTACAACAAACTATGAATTCAGTTCTACTAACTAGGATGATTCTAGGAAAGAAGTAAATATAGCTTTGATATCTAAAGAAGACCAGGACTCACTATTGACAAAAATATTACAGACCAATATAGCTTGTGGAATTGTTTACAATGCTCTTGGCTGATATACTGAAAACCATTTTTCAAGATTTTATTCATGAAGACCAAACTGGACTTCTGCCTAAAAGACAACTGAGAGACAAATTAGAAATGTGTTAAATATATGGGGATATTTAGAAAGAAATAACAATAAACAGGCTGCACTTATTTTTCTGGATGCAAAAAGGCTGACAATTTAAATTGGATTTTTCTTTTTAAAGTATAGGAGGAGATGGCATTTATTTGGAGACAACTTCATGACAGAGTAAGATCCATTTATTAATTACAGGCTGCCCAAATAACATTGAATGAAGTTATCTAATGTGAAATACTAAAAGTGATGAAACAAGGGTGTCTACTATCTCTATTGCTGTTTATGTTAGCACTGGAAGTCTTGAAA
Source organism: Phrynosoma platyrhinos (assembly GCA_020142125.1). Lineage (NCBI taxonomy): Eukaryota > Metazoa > Chordata > Lepidosauria > Squamata > Phrynosomatidae > Phrynosoma > Phrynosoma platyrhinos. The sequence goes on from CM034703.1 coordinate 262,767,157, forward strand.
AGAGCTTGGAAAGATGAGAAGATTATAGGTATTAAGATTTAAAAAGAAACATACAGACTGAGGGCATTTTGAGGGCATCTGCAGATGACAAAGTAGTAACTTTGACAAATCCACTAGAAAATGTGGGAAGGTGCAAAGAAACATTAAAAGAATGTGGAGACTTGGCTGGTTTTTAAATCAATGAGCAAGACAATGGTATTGACTAAAATGAGCCAACGGCATAGTGGTTTCAGTGTAGGGCTTGGACTATGGAGATCAGGATTCAATTCCCCAATTGGCCATGGAAACCCATTGGGTGACCTTCAGCAAGCCACATGCTCTCAGCCCCAGAAAACCCATGATAGAATCAGCCACCTTAGGGTCGCCCTAAGTTGGAAACAATTGGAATGCACACAACAACAACAACAACAACAAGTTGAATAAAATATGGAGTTGAAAATCAAATACAATTAAGGGAAAACTAGTTATAGAATTTAGGATTAGGTCTTACAACCACTAACTGAAATCGTATGTTGTTTCAAAATAATTTTGTTACGACGTGGAATGTAATAAAAAGAGATGGGAGATTTTAAGACTGTCTCTGTTAGGGAGAATTTCTGTAATAAAAATGAATGTGTTATCTAAAATGCTATTTCTGTTCCAGACAAATACATATTATTTCACAAGACATATTCTTTTCATTAGTGGCAGAAAGATTAGTAGAGATTTATTTGACAAAAGAAGAAACAGTGAAGATGAAAATATTGCAAGATGCAAAACAAGGAGGTAGTCTGGGATTACCAAATTTAAAATTATACTTTGCTGCATGCTGAAAAACAAAAGATTATACAAAATAGAAGGAAATGATTTAAGATTTGGATGGCATAAATATTTATAGTATAAGTTACAGTAATTTGGCTTTAATAATCATCATGTGAGATGTTCTTTATTAACAAAATGGCCAAAAGTTAAACCTCAGCTATGTCAGAATACCAAGATATGCTGGAGACTTGTCAAAGAGAATATGGGGGGATACAGACAGCCCAAAAGGGGTGGCTTAGAGCTGCCCATTTTAGGCTGGATTGGGGCAAGGGCAAACAGATGCCTGGCCCGACCCAGCCAGATTCTGCCCCAAAAAGGAATGGATAAGATCCACTCCCTTTTGGGGTGAAAAAAAGCCACCCCTTCTCTCAAAGCTGGCTTTTCTTCCCCCAAAGTCAGCTCTGGGGCGTAATGTCTAAGTACTCTGCCTTCAAGCAGGAGAGAAGCTGGCCTGCCCGGCTTCTGTCTGGCTTGGAGGTGTGGTGTGTGTAAATGCCATGCCCCCAAGCCAGCCCCAAGCAGGGCTATATGGGCCATCTGTTTCGGCTCTATGTTATAAATGAAAGACCATTTACAGAGTGAAGGATATGGATTTCAATGGTGTTATTTAAAAATGTTTGAAAGATTTAGGTTAAACAAAAAAGTTATGGTTTAGAAATGACCATATTTAGAATGCAGCCCCATCTCACAAGTCAAATGATGAATAAATGATTGGTAAAGCTTTTGTTAAGATTTGAAATGGAATCTGAACAAGTGAAAGTGTTACCCTGGGACCAGGCCTCTGATTGCCCCTCATATTTTTTATATTAAATTAATATTAAAAGGGAAACTGGGGGAAGTGACCAAGGCATGACCCCACTGTGGATGCCTGACCTGCTTACACGTGCAAAAATGGTTAGGGCTGGCCAGAGTCAAGAAGGCTCCCACTATGACTTCCAGAGGCTTCAGCATATTCCCTTTTGTCTACAAGAGGGCAGTGAGAGGATCATGGCCAAAGGTGATTGCTCAAAACTACATGAGACAAGGGAGCACTGGCAACTCCCTTTGTGTAGCTCGTTTACAGCAATCACCCAACTATCTGTTCCTAGTCCAAACTATTTTTCCCCCTCTAGGAAACCATTTAGCAGAGCTTCTAATCCTTTCAACCCTTGATTTCTGCTCCCAAGATGCAATTCTGGTTATATATACTGCTCTGGTCTTGGTCTAGTTTTCAAGCAGGCATGCACGTCAGTTTGACCAAACTAGGCTCCTCAATATGCCAGCTAACTCTCCTTTTCTGCAACAGCTATTGAGTTCTCCATTCCAGACTCCCATCAATTGAAATCACGATCCACATCGGTAACATATTACCATTAGCAAGGCCTTAAACCTATTCCAATTCTCCTACCTTTGCTTCTCTAGCTCTTGTGTGCACACATGAGTGTACATGTTCTTGTGTGGGCTGATAATTTCCTCTAAGAAAAATACAAAACCTATTTGGATTTGCCTCTGGAGTTCTGTGTGATTCAGACCTAGTATAGTTGGGTTGTCATCCCAAGGCTGCTGTTACCCTGGCCATACTATATCTCTCATCTCCTAGGGGTAGTATCATATGTTTAGAGACATATATGAGACCATATCACTTCATCTTACTGAAATTATTAGAATTTTTTAGTATTATTGTGTCTAGAAAATGATATTGTCCTGCCTCTGTCCTTCTACAAATTAGGATATGTTTGTAGTTGCCAGTATGTCCCTGTAAGAACTTATTGTATACAATTAAGATGTTTTATTGTGATTTTATGCTGGCTGAATGGCTGTAATAAAAGATGAATTGAATTGAATTGAATATCTCTCACCTCAGCTAATACTATAATTCCCCTAAAAATATATCAATTTCTGGGCATCCTCCCCAGACCCCAGCATTTTGGGTAACAAGACTGGTGTAGTAATGCGGGCAACCCTTGTATCTTGAGAAGTGCTAAATGCTCGGTTAACATACCTCTGGGTGCAGATGTAGGGAAAGGATCCCAGAGCTCCAGACCATGAGTGAAATTCTGTGTAGGAGTTACTGTTGTGTTCTGTGTGTTTGAGCTGTAAGGGCAGGGCTATCAAGGGTGGCCTATTTTCCCCTTTCCATCTTTGGTTATTGTCTTGGTCACTGACTCCGTACCTGGCACCCAGTGCTGAGCTCTAACTGCCTGAGGGAATGGCATCTGCACAGATTGTCTATCCATGGGTTAGGGAAAAGTGATAGGGACTTTGTTAGGGACCATTCACCTGCTCCCCAAACACTCACACCACATGCATCCAGGATCCCCTGTGATAAAGAGCCTTTTCTTTCCATATCACCCCTTTCTGCAGTATAGGCTGACATGTTAGGGAGGGCAAAGTCAAGCTACATGGTCTGTGGCAGGATTTAACTTTCAGCTCCGTGCCTATTTTCTTTAGGGCTGACATTGAGTCTTTGAACTCCATCCCTGCATCTTTTCTTTCTTTTTACAGGGAGGGCTCAGTTAAATCTTGATCCCTTTCTCTTCTGTTGCTAAGTGGCAACAGCTATAAGTTCATGCACACATCCCCCCACACGACATGGGACTCCCCCAAAAGAATCCTGGGATCCACCCACCACTGAGTACCTGGCTCTTCTGTTGTTGAAGAAGGGCCTCAATCTATAGCCAAAAGAAGTGGGGACAAAGTGTGCAGCCCCATCTCACAACCTCTTCTTGCCTTGCTCAGACACTTTTTTGTGGTAACCTTGATGGTACTGAGGCTGAGAGAGCTAGTGGCAGCCAGAAGAGGAGGAGAATTGTGAGGGGTTGCACTGCCAAGGCTGGTCTGAGGTTGGTATTGGCACTCCTGTGGTTGGTAGAGCCTCTGCTGGTATGGGGGGTACCAGGGCCGCTGACCTCCATATTGACGATGTAAAGGGGATTGATAGGATGATTTGAGATGTTTCCTTCAAGGGGATATTCAACATCATCTCAGACCCCGTAGCTGGGACCGACGGTACAAGATCGGATCCCGGGGCTGTGGATGGAGTAGGGGCTTTACTCGGCCAAAAGGCTTGGTCACTGAAACCAGATTTTCCAAGAGGGAAGGAAGAACAGGCCCTCATTGCAGAGTGATCCATCCATTTATCCTGGGTAAAAGTAGAAGATTTATCCTCCAGATGTTTCTGCTTGGAGATCTTTTTTCAAAATTATTATTATTATTATGAAGTATTTATACCCCAAAGGCTATCAGAACGGCTTACAAATGGATTAATTAGACCAGGGGTAGGCAACCTAAGGCCCGGGGGCCGGATGCGGCCCACCGAGGCCTTTGGACCGGCCCCAGGCTGGTCCTGCCGCCGCCGCCGCCGCCACCCACCATGATGATATTGATTATTGTTGTTATTACTTGTGCTTGGGGTTTTCTTGGCAAAATCTCCACAGGGGTTTTGCCATGGCTTTTCTGGAGCTGAGAGAGTGTGCATGCATATTTTTTAAAAAATTTTTTAACTTTTTAATTTTTTTTTATTTTTATTTATTTAATTATTTATTTTTGGTGCTTCGGCCCCCCCAATTGTCTGAGGGACAGCAACCCGGCCCCCGGCTCAAAAAGGTTGCCTACCCCTGAATTAGAGGGTTCCCTGCCCTCAGCTTTACAATTTAAAAAGACAAGACACAAAAGGAGAAAGGAATGGTGGTGGGGAAGGGGAATAAGTACAGCAGATCTTCTCTCCCTTTAAAGCCTGGACCAAAGCAGATGGACTGGAGGGAGGGCCCTTCTTCTTGTTCAGGCTAGGCCTGATAGAGCTGGCCTGCCTTCTCTCCCTCAATGTGGTTTTTAACATGGGATTCCTCGACCCCTCAATCTTTATTAGATAAGTCCTTCTTACATCGGGGTTTTCTGACATCCTTGGAGGACTTATCCTTGGGCCTCTCCTTCTCCTTATGGGAGGTTGACTGTTGGGGGTCCTGAGAGCCTTGAGTGGGCAGAGTGGATGTAGGACTCAAAGCCTGTTTGTAGAGGGCCACTCTGATCCTGAGGTCCTGATTTTAAGGGCTTTAGAAGTCATAGACCTGCAGTGTGGGCAAGTCTGAATCTTATGGGCTTCGCTCAGACACAAAAGACAGGAAGTGTGCTAATCTTGGCCAGGAATCTTTCCGCTGCATTTACTGCAGCGCTTGAAAGAGGCCATGCTCGACCAGAATCAAAGATACAAATGCAGAGACAAAATTGAAGTCAAACACAGTCCAAGGTCAAGAGATCGGCAGAGTCCAGTCCAAAATCCAATAGAATAGCCAAAAAACGGTTGGTTAAGGTCAAAATCGAAAGTACAAGCAATTTCACAGAGTGAAGTTCCATCTAAGCTGCTAGCGCGGCAGACAAAAAGAACTGAGGAAAGAGTGAGAATGCTAGGGGCTTTATAAGGGTGGGTGGACTGCCCACCTGCCAAAAAGTTGCAAACAAATTTTTGCCCAGTGATTCCAGACGTTTCTGAAGTTACTGTGCAGGTGCAAGAGTAATCCATTTGTGTGATTCACAGAGACCACAAAGAAGAAATGGAAAAATAATACAATATATAGTCACAGCTGTGAGTATATTACATGATTAGAAATGAAAGGAGGACTTAATGCCTATGAAAGAACAGTGACTGTTTAAGCCAGTGATGGCAAACCTATGACATGTGTACCTCTCTGGCACACAGAGCTCTCTCTGTGGGCACATGTGCTGTCTGTTACTTCAATAGGAGTACGATAGGAATGTGTGCCTGTTCTTCCTCTTCCCCCGCCCTCTCATCCCTTCAACTGTCTCTGGGGTGGCAGTTAAAGGGTTGGGAGGGTGGGGGAAGATGAAGAACAGGCATGCATCTGTTCCTCCTCTTTCCCTTCCCTCCTGTCCCTTCAACTGTCTCTGAGAAGGCAGTTAAAGGGATGGGAGGGTGGGGGAAGAGGAAGAGCCTCAGTGCGCCTGTTTTTCCTCTTCCCCCACCCTCCATCCATTCAACTGAGACTGAGAGAGTGTGCCTTGGGTTTCCCCCTGGAAGTTCTGCCCCCTGGCACCAGGTGACACCCAGTGCAGGAACGCCACTGAGTTTGGGCACTTGGTCTCTAAAAGGTTTGCCATCACTGATCTAAGCTGAAGGGTTTAGCAAAGAAGGATAAATTGTCTATTTAGATTAAAGAAAATTCACTAATAAGATTCTGGAACAATTTGAAATTGCTAATTGATTTGGTTAAAAAATAATGAAGGTGATTTGATGATTGTTGTTTTTATTAATTAATATGCATTAAATATATAGAAGAAAGTTAATTAATAAGGAGGGTAAAGGGGGTGGTATTTATGAACTATACCTGCAGAAGAGGAAGTTGGAAGTTTTTTTTCTTTTCTATTTTGTTAGCTGTAGTTTTTGTAGTTTGTAGTTTATTTTATATATATTTGTAATTGGTGGTTATTATTTGTGTTATTTCTCTTTTATTCTTTGTATTTTCACACAATAAAAATAATTTTACAAAAAATAATCTTTAGTCATAAAACCCTAGACTAATACAGCTGGAAGGGGCCACATGGGCCATCAAATCCGCCCCATCGCTCAGTGCAGGATCTCCAGCTAAAGCATCCCCAGCAGGTAATTGTCCAGCCTCTTTTTGAAGATGTCCAGAGAAGGAGACCCCACCACCAATTGATTCCATTGCCAAACCATTCTTACCGGTAAAAAAATTCTTCTGATGTTCAATCAAAATCTACTCTTCTATAATGTTAAACTATTGGATCTGGTCCTACCCACTGGGGCAGCAGAGAACAAGCCTGCCCCCTCTTCTGTGTGACAGCCCCTGTGGTAATTAAAAAGTGTAACCATCCACATCTAGAGCAGGGGTAGGCAACTATGCAGGTGGCAGGGACCATTTTTCCACCCTGCACCTGTTCAGTGGAGCAGACTGGTGTGTTTTAGCATGCCTGAACTGCTGCAACATAATTACTTTTTCTTTGTTCAATGTTTTTAGGAGATTTTGGTCGGGGGCCTTTGGAGGTTAGGGGAAACAAACCACTGTTGTTTTGGCATATTTTTACCAGATTTGGTGCAAAAAAACTGACCACAAAATGGCCCATTTTAAAAAATTATGAGAGGTAAACAAGGGCACTGGTGGCTTCTGATGGGCTTCAGAGGCTGTATTTAAGGGTTCTGAGGGCTGCATGAAGCTCACAGTCTGGAGTTTTCCCATCTTTGATCTAGAGGGCCAAAGGTCTCCCCATTCCTGATCTAAACAATGGATTACAAACAAGTCACGCTGAACACCAGGGGTTGATATTGGGTTGTTTTCAACAATCCTACTTAGAAAACAAAAACAAAAAACCACACACCAATGTCCTGAGTTTAGATGCCATGGAGAACAATAGTTTGTTTCAAATTGGAAAATGATTTTGCTTATCTCCTTGAAGCTATGGAAGAAGAGAAGAGGTCCACAGATTCATTCACACAGCTGGCAAGTGTGGTTCTGTATTATGTCTGAATCAGGTCTGCATTTTCACATGAACCATGTATTCAGTATCTGCCAACTGAAACCATAGCTAAATTTCTCCAGATTCATATTGTCTAAAGCAACAGTTTAAAGGCAGGCATCTTCTGTCTTCAGTTAAACTTCTGCACTCCTGTCTGTTCCTGGCTTTCAATCCACCATAAGCATCAGAAGAAGTAGACTACAGCCTACGAAAGCTCATGCTACAAACCTCTTTTTTCTTTTTTTCAGTTAGTTTCAAAGGTGCTATGAAATCTCCATACATATCTTCAGTCTAGTATAGGACCAGGTGACAGACAGATCTAGTCCAGTTTAGCTAGTGAACGTTGATCAGTCAGGGTCTTCTGTGCTGTGGTGTCAAAATTATGGAAAACGTTTCATCTCTGCTTGTGTTTCAGTCAACTCTAAATCCATTTGAATGGGCTTTGGGAATGCATGGCAATTGATTTCATCTATTTTGTATCTTCAAAAGAGAAATGTAAGAGTGCCTACTTAATTTTATCCTTTTCATCTTGATGTTTTCTGCTACTATTATATTTTAAATATATTTTATTTTGGAAGTCTTTGATCTGATGTATGTTATTTTCTTTTAGGCCATAATCAGTAATAAAAATATGAATTTAAGCTATTTCAAAGTATTGATATCTATTATCAAGGACCAAGCCACTTTGTTGCACATGGGTCCATGCCGACTGCTACTGTTCCAAACTTATTGGGAGTGAGCAACCTCTGTAACACAAAACAGTAATAGTAACTCCAAGCCTTCATAATGGCAGGTCCTTTCCTACGATTCAGTAAGTATATTTGAAGTACCTTAAAAAGAGAGTGGGTGATCACCATGGATATCCATTAATCTGAATGCACTGTTTAGCATAATCAGGGGTAACCATGTTTGCTATGCAGCAAAATACAACAAAATTGAAAAGCACAGAACAGTTATGCCTTTATTGCCCAACTAAAATGCACAAAAAACATAACACAAGCTTTCAAAGCTTCACTGGCTTCTTCATCATGCAAAGATGTTAAAAATCATACAAAAAATCTTTACTTTTTTTTCTGTATGGTTTTTAATATCTTTGTCGAATGAAAAAGCCAGTGAAGCTTTGAAAGCTTTTAAATAAATAATAATAATAATAAATTTTATTTATAGCCCGCCCCTAAGTGGCAATCGGGACGGGGTACAACATTTTAAAACAAACAAGTTAAAACATTCCCTCGTCCCATAATCCAACCCTCCCATCCCCTTAAAACAGAATTAAACTAGAAAAGAGTTAAAAGTACAACAATAAGATAAAACACTCCATGAACACAAAGAATCAGAACTAAGCTAATTAAAAACTCATCTCTCGCCAGACAACAGTTATTCCGGGAAGGC
>CM034703.1:262778130-262791527 GCA_020142125.1 Phrynosoma platyrhinos
CTCTACCCGGCGTATAAGATGGCCCCCCAACTTTTGAGACCCTTTCCCGGGGTTAAAAAACCGTTTTATATGCCGGAAAATACGGTATTCCTCAAAGATGAAAAAAGGGAAGTCTGATGGCATGGCCACTGAAAGCAAAATCTTCAAACCTAGACCCCTAAATGGATGGCAGCAAGGTAGCAGGCTGCTGCTACAGGGAAAGCCCTGTAACATATACCCATGAGCCTAGCCTCATTGGGTGGTGGGACACATTACTGGGCCTCTGCTAATGATCCTAGATTACAGCAAGGCTCATAGGGGAGGAGGCTGTTTTCCAGATATCCTCTCCCCAAACTATGAGAGTTGTATTTCAAAATCATCTGGATGGCCTTTGTTGGTCATCCCTGATTTAAATCCTTTATAAGAAAACCCAATAGCAATGACCAAAAAAAAGGTGAAGGAGAAAAATCTCATCTTTGCATAAAATATAAGGGGAGCACAAACGCCAATAAGGGTAAATGATGGCACAGCTCTGCCTTTGAAGTGAGTAGGAGGAATAACCCAACTCAGCAGATTTTTTTCCAGTAAGGAGGAAAGGATGTTCTTCAAGATTCTTTTGGCACTAAACAGAAGATGTGACAATGATAAATCACACAGAGGGAGTTTTCTGACATACAGGATCTCATATAAACCCTTAGTTTTGAGGAATAGTAGAAGTTGTTTTATATTTACTTGGGATGGTGTGTGTAAAATTACAAGGGCAGGAGTTAAATAATAATTTTAAAAATCTGAGAATTAAACTGGTAGTCACTCCATTTGGTGAAAATCCAGAGGCAGTGTACATCACTGCTGTGTCTCCACAAAGTACTTGTTACTTGCTTCTGGTTTTGTAGCACCAACTCCTCTAGTAATTCCATTATCATGAGATACCTCATGAGATGAAATCTGTTGGATGTTAATAACTGAGGCAGCACTGGCCCCTGAACCTCATAGTAGAGAAAATTTGAATGAGCAATGAGGGGATACAGTCCTTTAAACCACAATCTCTACCCCCTTTGGCATGCTTAGCCATTGATAGAAAAGAAAGCTGCTGTTAGAATGAAGGGTTCCCTATCACCATTTGATGTTATGGACAAGGCAAGCTCTTACCTCATGCAGAGAACTGTATGGATATTACTGCGCACTCTCCCTGTGTATGCAGCCATCAGATTGGCCTTAGTGGGCTGAAGCCCCTGGTCCTGAACAATAGGTTTCATAGTGGTCATAATCTGGTCCTGCTCATCTAGGGCATACAAGTTGGGTATGTCTCCAGAATTTAGCAGGTTGTTGATATCCTCAAGGAAGGATTCACTTTTAATCTAAAAAATAAAATAAAACGGAGTTCTTTGAAAATTATAATACTGTGCCCAATGCCTTTACCTAATTTACACACCAAATATCTAATCATCCTAACTCAGTTCAGTGATCTATTAAAGAAAAATCTAGGTCTCACAAATAGTTTTTCCTAGTAAATGTATTTGGGTCCAAATATTGGGGCTTTCAGTATTATTACTAGTCTAACTAAAGTAAACCACTAAACTGGTGGGAGCTTGGTAAATCAGCACTTACTAATTATTATCAGATATGTTATATCTGATAGTTAGATACTGAGCTAACATATGAAATGTAAATCCCATCTTTTTTGAATTTCCATAACCTTCCAAGGCATTTCAGATTTAGAACAATACATGCGTGCTTGAAACCTGTTTGTTCCTTGCAATCATGATGGTTCTCATCAATCTTGCTTATTTATTTTAACAAGATTGCATTTTTCCAGTACTAGATGCACTACAATTTGAGCAGAGGGAGATGTTGTTATTTCATCTTATACTATATCTATTGGTACTGGGAGGTGTACACACACATTAGATATTTTTCACACTGAGAATGTTGAAGATATAACTTTTTCCGTGTGCCCCCCATATTTATGGCACTCTATAGCAGGGGTTGGCAATCTATGCCCCCCGAGGCCTCTGGACCGGCCCCGCCACCGCACGTGCTGTCGCCGCCATGCGCGTCACGGCCGCCATTTTGTTTTCCAAAATGGCAGCCGTGATTCGTTTGTGCATGTGCAGTACTCCTGCGCATGCGCGAACAAGCCATGGCCACCATTTTGGAAAACAAAATGACGACTGCAACTTGTTTGCGCATGCGCCGAGTACTGTGCATGTGCAAACGAGTTGCAGCCACCATTTTGTTTGCCAAAATGGAGGCTGCAACTCGCTTGCACATGCGCAATACTTCCGCAAACTGCGCATGCGGGTGCCGCCATTTTCCCCCCACCCCTCCCCACCCTTGGCCCGCGGAAGACCTGGAGGCCAGCGGACCGGCCCCAGATAAGAAAACTTGCCGACCCCTGCTCTATAGCTTTTAATTTATTATTTTACTTATTATTAGCAACAACTGTAATGCTCTAGAGAACATTCCCCAAGCATGAATTATAAGGATATTCCTTCCCTCAATTATGGTGCGACAGCATTTTATAAACCTACTCCCCCCCCTCCTTTTCCCTTTTCTTTTCATTTATTCGAAAGCTAGCAAAATACAATCAATAATGCTGGTATAGAGATAGAAACTGGTATAAAAGTTCACATCCTAATGAACTTTTATAGAAAAGTTCACATCCTTATAAAAGTCACTTAATAGCCATGGACAAGCCATCTGGCTCAGTCTAGCTAAGTCACAAAATGTTGGGAACCTAAACTATCTTTTTAAGGTACTTGGAGGAATGGCCAGATATAAACTTAATATTAATAAATAATACTGAATGCCATTTCTTGCAACCTGAACATGTAACCACCCAGTTGCTTAGTTCTCCTACAAGAAGATTATTCCCTTCTAGTGTGTGGAACAGATAGAGATCATCCATAGATGGGGAGCAGAACTATCACACAGATGCTAAAACAAGAATTGGGTTTGCAATCCTATACAGACTTATCCAGAATTAAGTCCCACTGAACTTAATGGGACTTATAAAAATATGTAGGACTGCCTGTGTCATAACAGATCATGGTTCTTTTGGATAAGTGCTAAAGTTATTCAAAGGCAATATGCTATTTCTGGTTTTCAGAAATAATCTTAACTTTGAACATCCAGATGAGTCAAATTTAGCCAATGTGTTGAATAGCATGACTCTAATCAAAGCTATAATTCTTAATTCCCTGAACAGTAATGTTGGTCAGGGATCAGGTGCAATACACATTTTCTTGAGGTTATCTTAATTCATAGCTTCCCAAGATAACTTTGCTTATCCAAAACTAATTGAAAGAATAAGAATAATAACAGAAGATGACTATATGGAAATGAATTTGACTAGCATACATGTGAAATACTAGCTAACTACTTGATGATGATAGTTTGTCCTTGTGGTTTGTCACCGAATTTCATTACCTGAGTATCTGTAAACAGAAATGTGATGGGTAGGCTTTGTAGGCCAGCCTTCATCATGATCTTTTTGATGTCGTCTCTCCACTCAGTTATCCCATAGTTTTTAGAAAGTTCTATCTGAAAACATTCATAATCAGCTCTAAAAAAAATAAAAGCAGCAGAATCAGGGCATGGACTGTAGTCTTAAAGAAGTTAATGTATACACAAAGGAGAACACTTTTAAAATGAAACAACAGCTAGCTTCTTCACCAGGAAAAAAATATTTGCAAGAGTACAAAAAATATATTCCACTTATTCATGTGATTTTCTTATGCACACATGGCACTGTTTGGGGCCTTTGGGAGAATCCTTAAAATTACTTTTGGAACTTCAGTGAAAACTTCACAGTAAATTTTTTTGCACAAATTGCATTGGCTACCAGTTTGCTTGTATGTTTGGGGGGATGGGTGGGTGGGTGAAGGAGGGACGGGTTTTAATTTGATGTATTGTTTTTAAGTTTTGTAAAGTTGTACGCCGCCCCGATTGCCTGGCAGAGGGGCGGGATATAAATAAAAATTATTATTATTATTATTATTAATTTGTTTCTCAGCAAAATCCAAGGTCATAATTCTTACCTATAAAAACCTAAATGTTTTGGGGCCAGGACATCTGAAAGACCATTCCATATGAACCTGCTAGCATTTTATGATCTGCTTTGCAGATCCTTCTGTGTATCCCATTGTGATGTGGGGCTATGTTGGTGAAAACATTCTTTCTCTTCGATGACATCCTAGCAGTGGCATTCTTTCTTTCCTTAGGGATGTTTCATTGACCTCTTTTTCTTGTTCACTTTTGAAAGAGGAAGCTTTAGAAACTATTTTGTTCCACATGACCTTTGAATGATTTTCAGTGTATTAACTCTATTTTCTGTTCTTAAAAGACTGGTTTTCTCCTATTTGTAATTTACTGTTTTATTATGTTTAAAGGATTTCAACTTGTTTTCATGTTTCACATTGTAAGCTGCTTTGGAGACACTTTTGGGGGCTGCAAGGTTACTCAGAGAAAAAAAAATATAAATGGAATAAAATAAAATAAAAATATCAACACTATAGATTGTAAAAGACTCATTCTCTACATTCTTCCATAATAGAGACAGACCTTACACAGATACCTTTATTACAAAGAAAGAAAGAAAGAATGCACAGAAAGAAATAAAAGAAATAATCTTCTGCAGAAGAAAGCAATGAACTATTTCACAACTGGTATATAGATTCTATTTGCAATGAAGCACTGGTATTGCATCTACCTGGCCACCTAATGTATTTGCCTCATTCATATGTAATGAAACAGGGCTTATGTGCTGAATGTCTAATGTATGCTGACCTGACGTGCAATTTCTTCATTATGTTGGGGAACAATTAAACAGTGCACCCATACATATTAGAATCTATGTGCTCAAACCTGTCAACCCTAATCAAATGTTATGTTCAATATGTCTATCTTAAATAGACCTGGAATGGCAGACACAATCCAACTCTATTGCTGTATTCAGTTTATGCACAGTTGCCACCTTGTATGAATATGTTCAATGTGTCTTCTCAGCATAATAGATAAAAGATTAAAATTAAATAGAATGCAGTGTAACTGAACTCAAAGGTAGGAATAAGCAATGTGTATCAGAGAAAAGCAATCATGTTTCAAACATTCTCCATTCCTAGTAATCCTGTCATAACCTGCTGTCTCAAATATTTGTGGCATGCATTCATATCTTACATGTGAGATGCTAGCTTGGTGAGAGACTGCCTTCCACTGCCACCAACACCCAAGAGAAGAGCATTGCCCAGCGCCTGGCGCAGAATACGGGTGATACGGCAAATGTGCTCCATAGCATCCATAAAGAGCACAAGCTTCATCTTGGTAGTATTGATCTGATTGTATTCCTCCATGTACTCCTGAATGACATGCATAAGCTACAGTCAAGAAGAAATAAATAAAAAGTCACTAAGAATGCCAGTTTTCAGGAGGCCACTCAGACAAGATGGCCCATCCTATACTTGTTTTAGCAAGACTGATCAATGGGAAGGAAAAACCAAGATACTCTTCAGGAAAGGGAGGCAAACAGTTAATCTTTAATTCCTCAAATAAGATGTTACACAAGTAATATCATGACTTACATGTTGTCCGCTGTAAATTACCGTTGAGTAATTTAAAGTGTATTAATCTCAGGTTAACTAGTATGTCATGATACGAATTTGGTTAAATCACTGGATCCCTAACCCACAATGTGTCTATCTGAGCAATGGGCATTAGAAACATTTGCCTACCTAAGAAGCTGGAATAATTAATACCGTAATTCACTTAGCAGTCATGAAAGAAAGCATACTGTTATCATTATTATCCTTCACTACATGGCAATGAATGCAAAGCACAATGCTCTTTATTAAAATCTTTATATTTTTACCCTTTGCTTAATTAACATTGTCTCAATATGCACAATATCCTTCCATTTGGGAGTTCAGTGGGAAGGGTAATCACTTGCAAAGGTCAGCTGTAAAGATTTTAATGGCATTCACTGCAATACTATGAACATAAAACATCTTCCCCTTCCTAGTTTATTGCATTTCCCAAGCCTAAGTACTGTGCTCCAGTCATCTGCATAGCAGATTCCCAACTGTTCTTTATTACTTGCCTAAACACTAAAGAAGCAGGGGGTATTAGGGGAAAAAATCACCATCTAGGTCTGTTCTATCCTCTTCCATCCAGGTTCATCTATCATTCTCAGCATGCTTTTAGAACTCCAGTCTATCCTTACACAAGCTTAGTGTTTTGTTTTTAACTGGATATCATATGTGTTTGGGCTGCCAAATCAACCTTGTCTATCAGAACTATTCTAGAAATTCAACTCAGAAGATGCCCAATGTTTTTCTTCCTTGCTTAATTTATGCAGAATAAATCAAAAGGAAATGAACACACAAGAAAGGAATTGTCCCAAGCATCTTACCTTTTCTTTATCATCAATAATTTCATAAAGTTTCACATCAGAACCAGGGAACATGAAATCCCCATAGAGAAGGGGCTGAAAAGGTACAACTTCATCAAATGTAATTTCCCATTCCAACATCATGCCCTTCATAAGGTCGTCAAACCAAGTTCGATCCTCCTCATTCACCAGGCGGTCACGGAACACGCGGCAGCTCTCATGGTACCACAGCCTCAAGAGGGGCAGTTTATCCTGGCCAAAATAAATAAATAAATAAATAATAATCCAGGAACACCTTAAACAGGGTTCTTCTCATGGCACCCTCCATTTAGTCCAAATAATTTTTAAATTGCCATTTCTGGACATGACAGAAGCATGACAGAGTCTACGGCACATTTCTGAACAGCATATCAAACTGTAGAGCTATCTACAGAGGAATTAATACTGGAACAAACACACAGAACCTTTCCCCTTAAAAACAGAATTTGAAATCAGGTGTGCATTCTTGTTACATACTCCCCCATGGCCCTTACCCCAACTAATGCTAACGCAGTAAGAAATCTCTGTTTTCAACCTAATTTTTGTGGAAATAATGAGTTAAATCCAAAATTAATCCTATATAGATTAGAAGGAAACTTGTTAATCATTGTAACAAACATGTTCAGTTGATTCCAGTGATTCTATTCTAGATAGACAAATCTGGGTTTTAGCCCAATGTTTCTAAAGTCACAATTAAAAAAAAAATACCTTGGGAAATGATGTATAGTTCTGTGACTAAATCCATGTATTCACATTTTGGGGCTAGATATTGAAGTGTTCCAGAAAACCCAGATGATGCTGAAGTATGGAAGAGTCAGGATGACTATGCACACATTATACAGCTGAGATACCTATAGTGCTGTCACTAAAAGGAGGGAGACTGAGGGGTGAAACAGACTGCCCCTTTGTACCGGCTTCTTAGTGGCTTGGGGCATGTTGTTTAGATGACGCACGCCCCAATGTCACCCCCAAGTCAGCATCACGCCACCCACCCGACCACACGGCAGGCAGCTTTGTGGCATTCTGGTGGTGCAGCATTTATACACTGCACACTGCAGAATAAGCCAAAAAGCCATGACTGCGGTGGAAAAGCTGTCTTTTTCTGGCACAAAATTGAGCCGGGGTAGGGCTGCAGCATGCGGTTGCTGCAGTGCCCACCTGGCTTTTTTAGGGGTGGTGTCACACTGCCGATTCAGGGCAGTCTGTTTTGCCCCTGACTATTCCACAATTGGCCTCAGATCTACCACAGCTATTGCCCACATGGATTTCTGTCACAATTACCAAATAAAACAGAATTATTTCCCTTGCACTGGATTGTATCAAATACATAGAAAAGGATAAATATTCAGAAAATTAAAAGGTGTGTAATATCTATTCAACTGGCATTCCTGCCACATGGCAGATACTGTGAGCAGCACTCACCACAATTTTGGCAGGTTCTGCCATGAGTATCCCCTGGAAAACCTTGGATAGGTCCCTCAAATTAAATGTATAATGCGACTTTGCTGGTGTAGGCAATAACTGGGATGTAATGGTTGAGTACACTTGTATGGTAGCATCAACAAGAGGTCCATTTAGGTCCGCCACCTCAGGGCATCCAGCTAAAAAATGCAAAAGATGCTGATCAGCACTGTAGTGATTCTTCAAGACAGAAACCTACACCCCAGCAGCAATCACTTGACAATAGCACAGGGCTGGCTTGAAACACAATAATATAATTTTGCAAAACTATATGTATCAATACTTACTTCACAAAAGATATTACCTATACCCATAGCCTATATTATTCCTGATCTGGCATTTTGGTTATGGCACACACATCATGTAATAGCCTTGCAGAAAAAAACTGTCTACTTCATTTGTAGATGGGTAGTGGAGTATGACAGATTGGATTTATCTGAAGATTCATTTAGAGATGGCTGGAGGACCAATCCACTACACATGGTGCCAACCAGGTCTGCAGGAGTCAACGTTCTTTTACTCTTTCTTCCATTAAACTCCTGCCCTCCTCAGCCAGTTTATTTATAAAGCCTTACCAATCCTATTTCCCTATCTAACTTGTTTTTTAAGGGTGGGTGTGGATTGGTCCTCCGTCCATCTCTGAACGAATCTTCACGGTAAATCCAATCTGTCATTCACAATATGGTTTATTTGAGGGGTTGTTGTTTTAGATTGTTTTTAAACTTTTGTATGTTTTACATTTTAACATTGTAGTGTTTTAATTAGGTAATTTTAATTGTTTTTTGAAATGTTGTATTATTGTTTTATATTGTGAGCTGCCTTGGGTCCCTTTTTGGGAGAAAGGTGGGATAGAAATAAAATAAATAAAATGATGGCCAGAGGAGCAATCCACTACACGTGGGATATACCCAAGCTCTTTCTTCATGGGTGGGGTTAACGGTTTGATAAGACAGACTGTAGAACAGTCCTGCAAAACACTGCTTTAGCAGAATGATATTTATCAACTTTATAATGCTGAATAAATGTTGATGGCTCTTTCCATCCAGCAGCGTCATTTATTTCTGGTAGTGATCCTGACACCGAATATGCTGATGTAGTGGCCACTGATCTTGTCGAATGTGGCCAAACCAGACCTGGTCTTGGTTTTTTTTCCCCAATCATAACAGAGAAAGATGCAAGCTTTTATCCGCCTTAAAATAACTGTTTTCAATACCTTCTGGCCTATATTCCTTGGATTATAGGAAACAAATAATGAGTCTATTTTTCTAAAATATTTTGTCCTTTTTATATATATTTTTAATGCTCTTATATATATATATTATACATATTTTTAATGCTCTTCTTACGTACAGTATATGCCATCTAATCTCCTCTGGATGACCTGGACTAGGGCAAAAGTTTGGAAAATATAACATCTCTGGTATCATCATATGGTTTGGACATTTTGGCAAAATGTTGGATCTAACATCAATACTACTCTATCTTTTTCTATTTTGCAATAATTTTGCATTTATAGCTATCAGAAAAGTGACCTTGTAAGTTAATATTCTTAATGTGGCCCCAGACAGCGGTTCAAGGAGTCCCTTAGCATACTCTTAGTTAATTGGTTAAGTGCCAAATCCCTGCCTTGTCAATTGTGGCATATCATTATACATTTTTTTCAAAAGTTGTATAAACTGTTTTTTATTGGTTACCTTTGATTCATCAATATATTCAGAGATCTGGGATCAATCTTCCTCTCCATCATACGTTCCATCTTGCACTGATGGAAACACAGAACCTGCATGTGGAGAGGCTATGCCTATTGAGGTCACCTGTCCTATGGGGTCACGCGAGATTGTCATTTACAATGCAGCCATTTCCCCTGCGTCTGCACGCTTGCAAGTGGCTGTTTCTGAGGTTATTTCTCCTGCACATGTGCAGAAAAAGGAGCTCCAGTAAGAGGCAACCCCTCCCATCACTGTGCTCAGCAAGATGGCGACTGCAAGTGGCCATTCGTAAGTTTGGCTCTAATTCCCTTTCTTTCTTTCTTTCTTTCTTTCTTTCTTTCTTTCTTTCTTTCTTTCTTTCTTTCTTTCTTTTTTTTTACCATGAACAGAAGATGGTTTTTGCAGCACCCTTGAGGTAACTTGGCTCTTATCTTTCCTTTTTAGCCTCCGCATCTCATTCTGCTGATTTTGCTGCTATTTTATTTCATTTTTCCACAGCAGCTCTTTAGCTTGCTAGCGGATTTTATTTCTTCCAACTCACTCTCACTGGTCGCAACAATTTTTTTTCTAAATTCTCTGTTCCCACTTCTTCAGAGGCTTATGGGTTGGTGGCCATCAAGAAGCTATCTTAATTGTTCCTTTTCTATTAGACAATTTCCCCCCCCCCCTTTTAAGGTAAATGTTGATTTTATTTTCTGTACCTTTCCTTTTCCTTCCCTTTTCCATAGTCTCTTAATCTCTATTTTTATCCATTATTTTTATCCGGTCTATCTATATATGAAGGCTTTTTGCTGAGGAGACAAAATGTGACCTCTAGGTATGCAGAATTTAAAAAAAACCTAGCTGAGGAGGGCAGGAGTTTAATGGAAGAAACAGTAAAAGAACGTTGACTCCTGCAGACCTGGCTGGCATGAGGGAAAACCCATGTGTAGTGGATTGCTCCTCCAGCCATCTTGTGAGTGTTCTTTTAACATGTGAATGAGGTGAAAGAGACCTTCCTGTTACTGTTAATACTGACGACAAGGCAGCTACCTGTCTTTTTAATGTATTTTGGTGATACGCCAACTTGAAGAACTGCTAATATCTTTCCTATATTGGCATTGTCATGTGTAACTGAATTCTGTGAACACCACTTCTGGAAAGAATTCCAAGAGATCTCATAAATACATTGACTGCCTCCTGAACATACACACTGTTTTAGTCACTAATTCAGAATATCCTTGCTGCAATAAACCTCTCCACTGCAATAAACCTCTCCACTCAATCTCCAAGCAGTCAGCCTTAATCATTGTGGATTGGGATGGTAAATTGGCCCCTGCAGTAATAAGTCTGATTTTTGAGGTAGAAAACATGGTTCCTCTACCTACATGTTTTTCAGCACAAAGAACCATGGTCTCTAAGGCCAATGTGAGCCAATAAAATAACATGAGCTTCCTGTCCGTTCTTTTCATGAGAACATTTTATATTATTGGCAAAGGAGGAAAAGCATATCGTAGACCTTTAGCTAACATCACTTGCAGAGCATTGCAGACTTCTGTGCTTACATTTCCATCTACTGAAAAAAAATCTTTTAAATTTGAAATTCTCACCAGAGGCAAATAATGTTACGTACTGTCTCTGTCAATTCTTTTATCAGGTAACATGATTAGGATCCTCTTTAGCTTGAAAGATAATGCCTTCACTGTTGTGTTGTCTGTGTAGATCTGCAGATCTGTGCAGATCTGATGCTCTCTCATTGTTATAAATTCTACTATTGTCCAGGTAGGGAAATTGTATTGTCTTAGGAAGGCTACAATGGGCATCAACACATTGGTGAAGACGCTGGGAGCTGATGCTAACCTGAACAGGAGAGCCCTGCATTGATAATGATTGCTGTAGTTGAATCTCAGGTATTTCCTGCCAGTTGTATTCACTAGAACATAAGCTTCTTTCAAAGTTACTGAAAGGAGATAGCCTGAAGCTACCAGAAAAAAGAGTGGCAAAAAAAAATACTTCTGCCGGCAGCCTGTTTGGGACTGCGGCAGCGGCCTGCTTTGAGAGTGGGCTACGGTCGCCACAGTCCCAGGCTGATTGTGGCTGCAGAGGCTGCTCCTTGCTGCCTGTCTGCTTCACCCCTAAGACTTTTGAGTCTTTATCATAATGTGAACCTGAGTCTGACATCTCCTTTTTGTCAACTGGAGCCCTGGTGGTGCAGTGGTTAAATGCTGGTATTGCAGCCACAATGTTGTAAATTTGATCCTACAGGAGGCTTCCAAGATCCACTCAGCCTTCCATCCTTTCGTAGGTCAGTAAGATGAGTACCCAGCTTGTTGGGGGCAATTGGCTTACACACTGTAAACTGCTTAGGGGGTGCTAGTTCACTTATAAGCAGTATAGAAATGTATTTGCTATTGCTATAACTAAGATAATTTTATTTCTCATATTTACTTTAAAAAATTGCATGTTTGGCTTTTTGTGTGCATTTCTTAGACTTTTCTGCTTTTGAAGTAACCACCATGTCCCTAGTTTGTATCTGTGAATTAGTTAATTTGACCTTTTTCCTGTATCCTCACTGAATTTAATGTCTCTGTGGTATGAAATTGAGAATTCGTTTCCAATATTTTTCATTTAAATTTGAATTAATTGTTAAATCATGCTGTGCGAAGTAACTCACTGGATAAACTAAGCTGCTCAAATTCATTGGATCTTTTAAAAAATTGATTACTAAATGCTGTTTGCATTTAGGCTTGAAGCTCCATATTTACTACTCTTGCAGAAAGACTGGCTTGTGAAGCTTGTGCTGATGCACAAGTGTCATTGTGACTGATTCTGGTTTCCTGTACCTGATTTTCAGCAAACATACAGGTAAGGTAGTGTAGAAATTGCTCATTAGAGCTCATCTTGCAGCTTGAATTTAAAGCACTCCTTGCTTCTCTTGAAAAGAAATGCATTTGATTGACAGGGATTCTCTGAAAAACAATCGGTATGTACAACTGCACATTTTATTGAGTCACCTTCTCTGTTTGGGCTGAAAACTTCCTTTGCTCCACCTCTGATCTTAGAATTAGAAGAACCAAGATGGCATTCAGGAGTCACGACTGATCTGAAAACCTCCACATATCCCTTTACTTCTTTTAAACTCTTCTCTGGTAAATTTTTAAACTTAATTTTTTTTCCTTTACATAAGTTATACATAAGTTGTACATAAGATCGTCCTTCCAATTCACTGTTGCTGGATGAAATAAACATTTTCTTTAATGCTATTTCTGCTGCGGGTTCAGAGGCTTGGCTCTCAGTGGACAACTGAACTTTTTCAGTGCTCTGATAATTTTCCCTGTTCAACCTGCATACCTTGGGGGAGATTTTAAAAATGATTTCTACTTTTTCTTTGTTAAAGCAATTGCCATACTTTAAATTTATTTTTCAAGGAAGATTTTGAAAGAGGAATAGAGCTGAAAATAAAAAGTTGACCAGCTGGCAAGGCGGGGAAATTAAAACTGTTGAATGAGAGAGAAGAGTAAACAGGCCAAACTGATTTAGGACTTTGGTCTCTTGCATCAATCAGCTGACACAAATGAAAGCAGTGAGACTAGTTCTAGTAGAACTTTGGCTCTCCTGCCTTGATCAGTAGGTTTGAAGGAATAACCCACTAGTTGTGGTTTGCTCCTTCAGCTCACCTAAGAATATAGTTTATCGTACTAATCCTCTTAAAGCAGTTTTACGACAGCTTTCTAAACAACTTATATTATTAAACAAGTTGACACACTGACACAGCTTCTATATAGCAGTTCTTCCCTTAATAATAATAATAATAATAATAATAATTTATATCCCACTTATATGAT
>CM034703.1:262791627-262804781 GCA_020142125.1 Phrynosoma platyrhinos
CTGTCCATGACAATGCGGAAGTACTTACTACCTCCGCCCACGGATATTACTGTTCCATACTGAAGACTGCATCGAGTGTATGACCTGCGCAGTGTGTGGACCCGTTGACCAATTGGGATAGGCCCATGTTTGTCATGGTCTCCATGAACTCCCGAGCTGCGCCTGCTAAACTGGTCTTGAGTGGGATGTTGAAGTCCCCCAGAACCAAAAGTCTGGGGATCTCCAACAACAGCTCAGAGACCAGTTGTGTCAGCTCGGTCAGGGAGTCTGCTAGACAACGGGGTGGCCGGTAGACTAGCAGAATCCTTAATCTATCCCTGGTCTTAAGGCTGAGGTACATGCACTCGAAGTGGACTGTGTTCCGGACAGGTATCCTGGTCAAGGTCAAAGTGTTCTTATGAACCAGAGCCACTCTGCCCCCCCGCCCACTTCCCCTCACCTGCTCACTGACAGAGTACCCGGCTGCGGCCATATAGCGGCGCTATCCTCCCCCAGCCAGGTCTCTGTGAAGCAAGCCAGGTCGGCATGCTCATCAAAGAGGAGGTCCAGGAGGAGGATGATCTTATTTTTAACCGACCTGGCGATGCAAAGGAGCAGAGTGAGGTTCTGTGGAATGGTTGGTCTGCACTCCAAACCATTCTGAGAAGCAGAGGGAACTGAAGGCGGAATAGCTTTCAAGCAGCAATCCCGCCTTCTTTTGCAACATCTGTTCCCTCTGTTACGACCATACCTTCCGTTTCCCTGCACAACTCCAATAGTCGCCCCCACCTCATTCCCGGCCTCAGGTAGACAGTAGTACTCCAGGCCACTAGGGGATGACGGCCAAGTCCAGGGCTATTTCAGTAATTTTCTGTCCAGGAGCTAAGGGCTTGAGCAGGTCCCGCTGGGCCAGGGAAGAGAGACATGCTCGCCTCCCGGCTTCATTCTTCCTGCACTGATGGAACTTCAGAGCCAAGCCACCTGATGTTAAAGGGGCTGCAAGGAGTCCTCGGCTCTCCCGAAGCCTCAGGTGCAGTTAAGGCCGGTGAGGGGGGGCTAGATATAGCTTCCCCCGGTGGAGCTTCAGAGCCCAGCCACCTGGTGTTAAAGGGGCTGCAAGGAGTCCTTGGCTCTCCCGAAGCCTCAGGTGGAGTTAAGGCCAGTGAGGGGGGGCTAGATATAGCTTCCCTCGGTGGAGCTTCAGAGCCCAGCCGCCTGGTGTTAAAGGGGTTGAAGGAGTCCTCAGCTCTCCTGAAGCCTCAGGTGGAGTTAAGGCCGGGGGGGGGGGGGCTAGATGTAGCTTCCCCCAGTGGAGCTTCAGAGCCCAGCCACCTGGTGTTAAAGGGGCTTGAAGGAGTCCTCGGCTCTCCCGAAGAACTTATCATCTGGACACTTGCATTGCACCAACATTTTTTTTACAGTGAACACATATATCATGGATAACATACATACATATCAATGCATTTTAAGGCACTAACCTAAGCAAAGTTCCCAAATGAAATATTTTGGGAGTTCAAAGATATATGAATATGAAATGCTGGTGCAGAATAAAGAACAGAGCTGACTTATTTATGTTGAATTTGGCATACTTTATCATTTTTGAGATTGAAGAAATGGTCTATATCTAGCTTCTTCAAGCAAGTGACACTCTTCACCCATCCATGTACAAGCTTTACACAAAAGATAGATAAATATGAGTTGAAATCACTTACGGACTGGATCTCTGTAACATACTTCTCCAAGTCGTCCATCTAAAATATCAAGAGGGAAATATAAATACATAATTCAGATATATTTATCACTCAGTTCCACACACTATAAGTCATTTTATATACATATATACATGCATTACACAGAGAAACATGTAATAACTTTTTTTTAACAGTAAGCACCACAGTTAAAATTGGGATCTACAACAAAAATGTTGCAGCATATTTTCACTACCTAAGACAGGGTGGGAAACTTTCTAAACACAAGGATAGCATTAGCTCCATGGGAAACTTGCTATGGCCACTAGCCAGCAGTGGACAGGAACAGAGCCCAAAGACATTGTGATTAGTACTAGTACTAGTACACATGATCACACTCTTCATGAAGCACATTCACTGATTGAATTTTTTTCTTCTGTATTTCAAAAAAGAACAGCCTTTTCCTCAGGGCATGGAGACAGATCCAAGTCATGTACCAATCCAGGGAGATGTTTCTTTCCCTTCCAGGATCATCAGCTGGTTACATTTCCTCTTCAGTGGAGCACTTTAACTGCAGATGAATAATCCCAATGGAGTAGACTTCTGCCCATCATATTTTGGTTTTCTCAGTGGATTCTGCAGTTTTTAGGTTCATGGAGAACTTTGAAAGAGTGATGAAAAAGAACTACAGCATTCACGGGGGTGTGCATGTGCTCTCCAGGATCCCACAGTGACTAAGGCCCCCACACCCCAACAGTTGACAACCCTTGTTTTAGACATTAGACCTCAGTTGGCTACATAACAGGGAGCATTTTCTAGTTTGTGACCAAATCCAAAAGGTGTGATTCCACTGACAGCCCAAGCTGCAGAGGTGAGAGGAGAAGAACAGGTTGCTTACCTGTAACTGTAGTTCTTCGAGTGGTCATCTGTGAATTCACACAAATGGTTTTCCTGGACCTATGCAGAGACATTCGGAACTTTCTAGGATCGCTAGGGAAGACTTTTTGGTAGTAGCTCCGCCCATCCTATATATACCCATAGTGTTCCTGCTCTTTCCCCTCAGTTCCAATTGGACGCCGCACAGTAGCATAATGAGGGAACATGTCTAGGACACAACCTGAGGGGAGGATGGGCAAGTTTGTGTGAATTCACAGATGACCGCTTGAAGAACTACAGTTACAGGTAAGCAACCTGTCCTTCTTCGTCATGGTCTCTGTGAATCACACAAATGGGTTAGACTAGCAAGTTGTAGTCAAGGAGGAGGGAGTGTCATGGCAACATGCATATGTCAGTATACCAAATATGTTTTATTAAACATGCAGATAGAAAGCATGCAATGCAACAAACCTCAATGCAAACCAGAAAGCCACATTGCCCTCCCAAAAGCTGCATCATTCCTTGCCCTAGTATCCAGCCTGTAGTGTGAGATGAAAGTCAATGGCAGGGATCAGACTGCAGCTTTACAGACGTCTTCTAGGAGCACCCACTGAGAAAAGCAGAGGACGCCGCTACCGCCCTGGTAGAATGTGCTTGAATTTGAGCGGGAGGAGTCTTCCCTGAGAGTTTGTAGGCTAGATGAATGGTAGAGGTCACCCATTTTGAGTCCAAGCTTTGAATCTGAGTAACAAACAGTCTCTCAGATCAGATCGGATCCATAGCCCAGTTGACATAGAATGTGAGCACTCTTCAGACGTTGAGTGAATGCAAAAAGTGCACAGTACTGGTGGTCAGATTTGGACCCAAGGTAGGTAAAACAATATCCTGGCTCAAATGGAAGGAAAACACCAGCTTAGGCAAGAAAGTAATGTCTGGTTGTAGAACAACTTTGTCTTTGGTCCACTTGGAGCACACAAAGTTCACCAGTACAGCAAGCTGAGGTGATGGCAACAAGGAAGACAGTCTTCCATGTAAGAAGCTGGGTTTGAAGGGCTGCTTGGAAAGTTGTGAGAGGACCAATTCAAGACTCCAAGCTGGGGTCAGTACCAAGGCAGGAGGGTGGAGGTTAAAGAACCCTTTGAGGAATTTTTTGATCAAAGGATCATTGAGGTCGAGCAACATTGTCTGTAAGCAGCAACACCATTCAGTTTCGAAGAAGGTATTCAAAAGACCTCAAGGCTTTTTCCACTGCCAACATCTCAAGAACATTGATGTGAAGAAGCTTCTCCTTGGAGGACCATTTTTTCTTCACTATGAGACTTTCTAAGTGTGCTCCCCAATCCTCCATCGAGGCATCAGTCATGAGGGTGAGCTGTGGCTGTGGAGGCAGAAAGGGTATGCCCACACACACATTGGTGGGGTCCGGCCACCAGTCCAATGTCCTGACTACAGTCCTTGGAATCGTAAGTCTTTTGAAAGAAGAGTCCTGTAGAGGGTTGAAAACAGACAGGAACCAAGATTGGAACCATCAGAACTGAAGGTGTGAGCAAGGAGTGATGGAAGGGATGGAGGCCATATGGCCTAGAGCAATTTGCACTGAGTGGGCAAAAAATATCCTGTACTGGGTGCAGGGCCATACTGCTCAAACCAGAGAGTTGAACCTGTCCTGGGGAAGGTATGCCAGACCCTGTCTTGAATCCTGTATTGCTCCAGTGAATCTGACCTCTTGAGATGGAGAGAGGCTGGACTTGACTTCATTGACTATGGGCCTTTACAGACTGGCAGAAATAATGCAGCTTGAGGCCACTTTAACTGTCTTGGCTCAGTGCTAAGGAATCATGGGAACTGTAGTTTATTGTAGCACCAGAGCTCTCTGACATAGAAGGCTCAATGTCTCAGAAAAAAATACAATTCCCATGATTCCCTAGCACTGAGCCAGTTAAAGTGGACAGTTAAAGTGGCCTCAAGCTGCATTATTTCTGGCCGTCTGTAAAGGCCCTATGAGGTCAAGGGATTCTAGTAGAGACAGCATGAATTTGATGTGTCGAAGTAGAGCCTGCTTCAAGGATGCTACAGAGACAATTGTCCTGATACGGGAATACAGATATATCTTACTGATGAAGGTAGGTGGCTACCATGGCCATAAATTTTGTGACGACTCTGGGGGCTGTGGACAGACTGACTGGCAAGATTCAAAACAGAGGTGTTGCCCCACTGCAAATGCCAGGAACCTTCAGTGGCACTCCCTGGTTGCTATATGGAAGTGTACATTCTTGAGGTCGAGGGTGGTGAACTAGTCTCCTTTCTGCAAAAGGGGAAGGATCAAAGAAAGAGTTATCATATGGAACCTTCTGCAATGTAAGAGTTCAGACGGTGCAAGTCTAGAATGGACCAGAGGCCTCCATCCCATTTAGAAACAGTAAAGTATCTGGAGAAGAAGCAATGTTGAATCCAAGAGATGGGTACAGGTCCAATAGTGCCCTTGGAAAGGAGCATGTGAACTTCATCAAATAGGGTGTTTGAAGGAGGGTAAGTTGTAGGGTCCCCATGGGGGGTTGTTCGAATTCGAGAGCATGACCCTCAGCAATGATGTTAAGCATCCACAAATCTAATGTTATAGAGGACCAAACATCAACAAAGTGGGCGAGTCTATGACCAAATGGAGGTAAAGGAAGGAAGCGAACAGAGGGGAAAAGTCACAGGTGCTTTTTACCTTGGTCGTCTTTCCTCTTGAAAGATTGTCAGTACCGAGGTTGAGTGGTATTGCGCCTGCTGGAGGAGGAAAAGGACTGTAAAGGGAATCTTTGCTTCCTCTGTCCTGGTGGACTGTAGGACCTTGTTTGGCCATAGGATGGACACTGCCAGCCCCACCTTCAACACAGAACAAAGAGTGGTGAGGATGCTGACATGTCATACTTCGTAGCCATGGTCTTCATTTTATGTTTGAAGTCCAACAGCTCATCTGTCTCTTTGTTGAAGAGACCCGAATCATTGAAGGGCATGTCCTCAATGGCAGCTTGGACCTGATGGGAGAGGTCTGAAGCTCAAAGTCAAGCGTGTTGCTGGAGGGCCACAGATCCCGACAGCACTTTCACTGCACAATCAGCTAAGTGACAGGCAAAGTTGATCTGCTGGGCCCCGAGGGAGTGTTCTTTGGTTTGTAAGGCCTGAGCCAAGTGTCGTTCTTCATCTGGGAGCTTATCAAAAAGGGGAAGAACGCTTGCCCAGAGATGTTGCTGATATGCTCTCATGCATGTGGAATAGTTTGAAACATGGAGACCCAAAGCAGCTGCAGAGTACAACTTTCTGGCCATACCGTCCACCTTCTGACCCTCCTTATCTGTTGGTGTTGAGGGCGCCCTGGGGGTTGGTTTAAGTTGGGAAGCTTCTATAATGGCTGAATTTGGTCTTGGATGCTCGAAAAGCCGAGTCAGACGGAGTAATACGGTACAGATTATCAATCTTCCATGTGGTGGACGGTATGGTGGCCAGGGCAGTCCAAGAACACTTGGCAATGTAGGACATGGATGGAAGGAGACCAATGGAAGCTGGAGTGGGGACCTTCAACTTGATCCTTTCATATATGGAATCCAGAGGCTCTGCATCGTGATGTACCACATAGGAGCCCTAGTGGCGCAGTGGTTAAATGCCTGTACTGCAGCCACTCACTCACAAACTACAAGGTTGCGAGTTCAATACTAGCCAGGGCTCAGGCTTGACTCAGGCCTGCATCCTTCTGAGGTCGCTAAAATGAGTACCCAGCTTGATGGGAGGCAATCAGCTTCCAGTTGTAAACCACTTAGACCTGTATGGGCTTGTTTTAGGGAGCCCAACCCACCATATAGGTTGGATTCTGACTCTCTATCAGCTGAAGGGAAGGAAAAGAAACCTTTTAGACTTGCCAAATAGCAATACTGGGTAGTTGACTGAACATCTGGCATGCCGCAATACATGGCTGGTGGACTGCATTTAGCTTTGTGAAAAACAAACTGTATAATCCTGAGTAAATCAACTAATTCAACTAATTTTGCTTAGGAAATAAAGACATGTATTAAATTGAACCACTGGCAGAGTATAAGCAACTAGACTACAAACAGCTTTCATCCTACTTTGTCATTCCGGAGATCCTTGAATCCTATGAAATAGCAAAACCAGCCAGAATAATATAGAAGTGAATACGCAACTTTCTTATGAAACGAATAGTCCTCTTCTTCAAGCATCTCTTGCATTACAGTATCAAAATGGAATTTATGAGTTCTATAGCCTATGAAATGCTAAGAAAAAAGAAGAAAAGGAAGAACCTGCATTCTCATAACCCACCCATCCAACTGCCTAGAATAGTGGAGAAAATCTTCTTCTTGCTGCTATCTTCCATCTCAGTGAATGAGAGGTAGTTGAAATGGCGGGTGAGACGTGGAGTGACGGCATTTCTTCCTCCACCAGGTGGTCCCATGGCACCAACAAAATTAATATCTACTAATTTCTTGAAGGTACCTAAAAAACATTCCAGAGAAGAATAACAATAAATGTGAAAGAAAAGACTTTAAAGGATGGCAGGGGCAGTGGATTTATGTGTACCAGAAGCAGAACTCTTCAGAGCTCACCTTGCTGGCCTGAGAAAGAAACTGTTTAATGTACAGAATTAAAGTAAAGAACTTATGTCATACCAATTTGTTTCCTGTCATACCAGCCATGGTGATCCATCCATTGACGAAGAAGCTCAATGGGTGGCTGGGCACCATAGGTCTCCAGAGCAGGCATATTGAGGTCATCAATGAAAAATATGAAGTACCTTCCAAGTGGAGGACCAAAGACTCCTTTGCGCCTGTATGTATCCAGAGAAAGGTAAAAATTACTGAGTGGATCAATTGTACAAAAGTGCTTTAGTCAAGATCTTTAAAGGTAAAGGTAGTCCCTTGACATGAATGTCTATTCGTAACTGACTGTAGATGGTGATGCTTATCTCCATTACTAAGCTGAAGAGCCAGTGTTGTCTGAAGATGACAGCGGTGGTCATGTGGCCAGCATGACTGCACTGAATACTGTTACCTTCCCACCAAAGTGGTATGTATTTATCTACTTGCATTTTTACATGTTCTTGAACTGCTAGGTTGGCAGAAGCTGGGACTAGTTAGTGATGGGAGCTCACCCCATCATGTGGCACTTGGGACTCGAACTGCTAACCTTCTGATTTTATGATTGTCAGAATTGGTGTCTTAACCACTAAGCCAACATTCCAAATGTAGTCTGCTCCACAGACTGTACATTGATCCCGACACTTTAGTCAAGTTGTGTTATCAGGGCCATCTATTTTTTTGGTAATGCACAGAGTTAATTTTGTGGATTATAGCTCCCAGAATCCCCAGCCAAAAACTGCCAGTTTGTCTTGTTAACTGTTCTCTGCTAGTCAGGTAGCTATTTTAACTTGTTACCAAGCTCTGATAAGGCAGTGACTTTTTTTATTTAAAATAATTATATCTCTCTCTCTATCAGAAGATTTCAGGTCAAAGTACAAAAAATAACTTTAAACAAGTTAAAGCAATAAAAGACAATCTAAATGCATATTAAACAATATAACAAGTTGAAGCAGCTAAAAATACTAAACATGTACAAGTTGAATAAAAATGTTTAGACTCTCAACAGCTTTAATAAAAAGCCATGCCTTAATTTGGTGCCAAAATGAAGTTGAAATGGTTGAGGAAACCTGGGACATATTCAGAATTTCCCGACAGATCAAATTATGTCTCCAGAAATACAGA
Source organism: Phrynosoma platyrhinos (assembly GCA_020142125.1). Lineage (NCBI taxonomy): Eukaryota > Metazoa > Chordata > Lepidosauria > Squamata > Phrynosomatidae > Phrynosoma > Phrynosoma platyrhinos. The sequence goes on from CM034703.1 coordinate 262,799,930, forward strand.
TGTCTTGTGGATTCAGTAATTATTATTATGAACATAAATAAATGCAGTGACTTCGTTGCTTGATTGGTGAATCTGTGCATAATCCATTAATAATTATGGAATAATATTTCAAATGGAGAAAGTGCTCTTCAGATTTTCAGTATTAGCTGAGAGAAACTAGAGAGCCAAAATGTATTTCATATGAGCTTTCTGCAACAGTTCAGTAGATAAAATAATTTTGAATGCTAAGAAGAGCTCAGTGAGTATAAACAAAACCGCCAGGCTCAACATATAACTCTATAAGATACAGTAAATTTACAAATGTTTAGGCCCTGGTTTTGCAATTACAGTAGCCTCTCCCAATTCGTGGGGGATCCATTCTGGACCTACCTGTCCCCCCCTGGCAAAAATGGCGACTTGCAAATATTTGAGTCCCACTGAAAATAATGGTGCCCATGGCGTAAGTTTGGGGTTGCGTGTGAGTGCGTGCTGAAATTTTCTCCCTCCCCGCTTGTCCCTTCCACGAAGAGTAAAACAGAGGACTCCAAATCCACAAACAGGGAGGGACAACTGTATTTACTAACAGAAGTGTCAAAATATCCAGTGTATTCGGGAGCAGGTGGGAACTCTTCATGCTGAGCCATTCACTGAACATTTATCCAGTATCCCGTTAATTTTATAAAGGGGCTATTCAGCCAAGTGTTCCTGTTCCTATTCTTAGGATGGATGAACAAGGACAGGTTGCTTACCTGTAACTATAGATCTTTGAGTGGTCATCTGTGAATTCATACAAATGGGTTATTCTGTGACTGCGCAGTAAACTGCAGAACCTACTGAAATTGCTAGGGAAGACTTTTTGGAGGTAGCTCCATCCACCTAGTATATAAAACCCTAGCGCTCCCACTCTTTCTCAGTTCTTTAAAGTATGTTGCATAGCAGCAGTCAAAGGAATAAATAAAGCAGGACACAACTGAGGGGAAGATGGGCGGGATTTGTGTGAATTCGCAGATGACCACTCAAAGAACTACAGTTACAGGTAAGCAACCTGTTCTTCTTCTTTGTGGTCTCTGCGAATCACACAAATGGGTTAGATTGACAAGCTGTGGTCAGTGGAGGAGGGAGTTCATGAAACCAATTGTAAAGTTCAAATAAGTTGTATTTATTAACAACAATAAAACTGTAACTTGAAAGTGCATCTGTTTATCATCTGTCTTGGTTTCAAAGTCATACATAACATCCAAAGCAATCAACTCTTAATGCAAACCAGAAAGCAACACTGTCCTCCCAAAAGCTGCATCCTATCTGGCCCTGGTGTCCAGCCTGTAATGTTTGATAAAGGTCAATGGCTGGGACCAGACAGCAGCCTTGTAGACATCCTCCAATGCAATACAACTTAGAAATGCCGAGGATGCAACTACCGCCCTGGTGGAATGGGCCCAAATTTGGGCTTGGGGTGTCTTCCCACAAAGTTTGTAACAACAATGAATGGTGGCTGTTGCCCATTTCAAGAATTTTTGAGGGGTAACAGGGAGTCCCAGTTTCAGATCCAAGTAGCAAAGGAATAGTCTCTTAGTTCTCCTTGAATATGACGTTCTGTTTATATAAAAGGCGAGTGCACATCGGACATCAAGAGAATGGAGGAGGCATTCAGTATCAGTAGTGGGGTTCGGGGCCAAAGTAGGTAGCACAATGTCCTGATTGATGTGGAAGGACAAGATAACTTTAGGCAAGAATGAAATGTTTGGACTAAAGACTACCTTGTCCTTATAAAAGTTCAAATAAGATTGATCCATGCATAATGCACAAATTTCACTTGCCCTCCGGGCCAAGGTGATGGCAACTAGAAATGCTGTCTTCCAAGTCAGCAGTCTTAGTTCCATGGTTGCTAAAGGTTCAAAGGTTTTAGTAGAAAGCCTAGAAAGGACTAGGTCTAGGCTCCAGGTTGGTGTTGGTACAGAGGTGGACAGATGTACGTTATTGAATCCTTTAAGGAATTTTTTAACAAGGGTGTGTGTGAAGAAGGAGGAGTATCCTTCAAATTGATAATGGGTACAAATTGCCAAGAGATAGCAACATAGTGAGGAAAGGGACAGCCCTGCCTCGGCAAGAGAGGAAAGGAAGTCCAGGATCATAGGAGTTTGAACTTGGACGGGCAAGAGGCTGTTCTAGGTTAAAAAGGAAAGAAATTTATCCCACTTCAGGGAGTAGGATCTTCGTGTCGAGGGCTTATGGGCAGCTAAAATGACCTTGAAAACTGAATCAGAGAGGTCTGCTAGGTGCGGATTCTCCACCAGGTGAAAGGTCTCAATGTCCAGGTGTTGGACTTGACCGCTGTGGAGAGTGAGAGGGTTGGATTAGGATGGAAGTCAAAGAACTGGGGATGGAGCAACAAAGAACCAGTCATCCAGGTATGGAAAGTCGGAGATTTTTTGTTGTCTTAGGTAGGCTGCTATTACCACCATGCATTTGATGAAAACCCTTGGAGTGGTGGAAAGACCGAAGGGCAATACATGGAACTGAAAACAGTCTGAGCTGACAGAAAAGGCAAGAAATCTGTGGTGATCTTCTCGGATTCCTATATGGAAATAAGTGTCCTTGAGATCGAGCGTGATGTACCAGTCCCCTTTCTGTAACAATGGAAGAAAGGATTACCATTCAGAACCATTTATACGAGATAAAGGCATTAAGGTGACAAAGGTTAAGTATAGGGCATAGACCACTATCCTTCTTTGAAACAATGAAATATCTGGAGAAAAAACACTGTTGAATTAGCTGGTGAGGGACGTGTTTGACAGCACCTTTGGTTAGCAATGAGCACAACTAGTTGAGTAGGGTGTCTGAGGGGGCGGATGGGGAGGAAAACATCTGTCAGGGGAAGGCTGTCAAACTCGAGGGCATAGCCTCGCAAGACAATTTTTAGGACCCATGAGTAAGTTGTTATCGCAGGCCAAGCCTGGTAGAAAAGGACTAGTCTATCCCCGAATGGAGGCAACAAGATGAAAAACTTTTCTTGGAGTGGTCAGCATCCTTCTTATGGAAGGGTTGCTTGTACTTGTTCTGAGGGTTAGAGCATCTACCTGAACTAGAGGATTGGGATGGATACCGTGGTCGGTTGTGATCAGAATATTGGTAAGGCTTATATTGGCCCTGGGAGTAGGAAAACCTCTGCCAATTTGTTCTGCACCACTGGTTGGGGTGGGAGTTGGAAGCGGACATACTGTATGCTGTGTTCCTCAACTTGTTTCTGAAGTCAAGCTTTTCATCTGTTTCTTTGCTGAAAAGACTTGACACATCGAAGGGTAGATCTTCAATAGCCACTTGGCATGATGAGTCAGGTCAGACGCCCGAAGCCAGGCATGTCTTCTAATGGAGCCAGCTAGCATTTTGACAGCACAATCAGCTGAGTGGCACACGAGGTGATTTGTTGTGTGCCTAATAAGTGTGCCTCTGAGTAAAGAACCAAAAGAACCATGGCCAGTCATTTCTCCTCAGGAAATTCTTCATATAGAGGGAGTGCACATTCCCAAAGGTGTTGTTGATAGGCTCCCACACATGCAGAGTAGTTTGCAACCTTTAAGTCGAGGGTGTCGGCTGCATAGATTTTTCTTGCTAGGACAAGTTTCCACCCTTTTTTGTCTGTAGGGGCTATTGAAATTTTCGGAGTGTAGTTTAGTTGCAAGGTCTCGACTATGGCAGAGTTGGGCTGAGGGTGTTCAAAAAGCCACACTTCTTCCGAAGGAGAGATGCGGTAGAGGGTTTCTATCCTTTTGGTGATTTGAGGCATAGAGGCAGGCAAGGTCCATGATTATTTGGCGATCTTGGCCATGGAAGGGAGAAATGAAACAGAAGCCAGGCTAGGGGCCTTCCCATGGACCTGTTCATCAATTGCAGTGGATGCTCCACTGAAGCATCCGAGGTATCAGGAGTCCTTGGCACAGGCTTGGATTCTGGGTGTGCAGGAGAGGCACCACTTGGGTTCCTAGGCAGGTCTTCATGATCCTGAGGGGTATGGCCTCTAGGAATTAAAACACGGAAAAATTCCCAGGGAGTTGGTTGGTCCTGAGGGGCAGGCCAATCTTGGGAGGCTGATCAATCTTGAGAGGTGGTTCGATCCCAAGAAGTTGATTGGGTCTGAGATGATGGTGACATGAAGGCACGGTCTTGAGAGATTGATTGGTCCTGAGAAGCAGATTGGTCCTGAGAAATTGGTTGGGACCAACCCATGTTTATAATGACTTTAGAACCTTTATTAGAAAAAATACGAACAAATGATCTTATAAAAGGGGTAAAATCAGGAAAATATGAATTTAAAGTGAGAGCTTATGCAGATGATCTGGTAATTACTTTAGCCAATCCAACTGAGTCTATCCAACCACTAATAGAGACAATAGAGGAGTACGGGAAATATGCTGGCTTTAAAATCAATGCTAATAAAACTAAAATGCTGCTGTTCAATTTGAATAAGGAAGAAACAGAAGTGATCCAACAAATATCCAAGTTTGAAGTGGAAAAAAAGATAAAATATTTGGGGATATATTTAACTACAAAAAATTTGGAGTTATTTAAAAACAATTATGAAAAGACGTGGAAGGAAATCAGAGAGGATTTACAAAGATGGTCAAAGATGAATTTAACATGGATGGGAAGAATATCTACAATTAAGATGAATGTCACCTCAAAAATGATGTTCCTTTTCCAAATGTTACCTATTATAGTAAGTGAGAAACCATTTAAAGACTGGGAAAAGGACTTGTGCAAATTTATTTGGAATAATAAAAAACCACGAATAAAATTGAAGACCCTTCAAGATGATAAAAGCAGGGGCGGGATGAATATCCCAAATTTAAAACTATATTATCAAGCAGCATGTTTG
>CM034703.1:262804881-262816350 GCA_020142125.1 Phrynosoma platyrhinos
GAGGGCAAAAAAGTTTTGGTCTCTTATACATGCAGAAATAGAGAAAATTCTAAATGTTACGATAAATAAACATCCAACAGTTTATCTATTGGGTATGATAGATGACAATCTAGAACGAAAGTTTGGAAAAATAATGTTTTACATGTTATATGCTGCAAGAAACTTATTAGCAAAGAAATGGAAAAGTAAAGAACATCCAACCCTGAAAGAGTGGCAACAGAAATTATATGACATAATGGAAATAGATAAATTAACATGCTTTTTGAAAGGTCAATCCAGAAACAACTATGAGAAGTCTTGGGAACCGATAGCAAATTACTTGAGTATAATATGGGGGAAAAGTGGTGTGATTGCCTTAAGAGATTGATAAATGATGTGGAAAGAAGATTTAGAAAGTGTGAAAATGGATATAGTTCTGTTTCACTATAAAGATCTACAAATCGATGTTTTAAGAAAAATTGGAAATGTAAAATGCGTTAAGTAACTAATTATGCAACAATTTATATTAAAAATTGGTTTAATAGAAGGAAAAAGGAAGTATCTGAAAGGTTTAAGTTATAAATGGCTGAATATTTCAAGTAAAGGAGGGAAGTCATTTTATGTGTAGTAGTTAGAAGTAGGTTGTTTTTTGTAAATGTTATGTTGTTGTGTTGTGTTAGGTGTGCATTATTTGTTGTTGGGTTTGTATTGTATTGTGTTATTTTATAAATAAAAATTATATAAAAAAAAAAGAAATTGGTTGGGACCAAGATGATGGAGTGGTGAAGGCATGATCTGGTAGGGTGGCAGAGTGATAGTCCGTAAGGTGGAAATCATACACACATTTCCTGTCTTGTACTTCTTGTGGGTGTTCATCAAAGACTAGATCCTGTAACACAGGATCAAGATAATCAGGGTCCTCCTCTTCATAGTGGTCATCAAGGGTCTGATGAGGTGAAGCAAAGAGGTGCTCTCAAGACCAGGACACCTGCAGAGGTTCAAGAGAACACGGTGTCAACTCTAAGGGAGGGGAGTTGCGGAGCTCTTCTTTGGATAAGACAATGGCTTCGGATTGGAGTTGGACCTGAGCATGGGCTGGAGATGCAAGGACCGACAGAGTAAGATCAGTCAGGTGAGAGGAGAACTCAAGGTGGTCCTTACAAGCAGATCCATTGAGTTTAGGGTGGCCCGAAATGGATGTTGATCCCGTCTCGGTATCATGGGAAGAAGTCGAGGCGTGAGTCTTTTTATCTTTCTTCCTTGAAGCCTTCTTATTAGAGCCTATGGTGCTGGTGTCATTGACAGAGCTTTTAGAGGTGGATTTATGCCTCTTCCCCTCAGAGGCTTCTGAGGATTTCTTGTGCTTGGAGGCCGAAAGATCATCATCCAGGCTTCCATCCATCCTCACTTCCTAGCACTTCCATCCATCCTCAGCCTTAGGGGATTTCCCCCCAGATTTAGATCTATCGTCAGTCCATGGGGATTCTTCCCGCAATTTAGGGCCTTGGGTCAAGCTGCTCATGGGCAGAGGCCGTAGATGGCTTTTTTGATTTAGAAGCAGGGCCCAATATTTGGGAGTATAGGAAAGATTTGAGGTGGATGTCCTGATTTTTGTGGGCCTGAGGTGTAAAGGCTTTGAAGTGGGAGCAGGCTGAGACATTATGTCCTTCTCTCAGACACAGGAGGTATTTAGAGTGACTGGCTTGACTAGGGATCTTTCCCCGCATTCCGCACATTTTTTAAAATGAATTGCCATGAATTGCAGGGAGCCCAGATTGAAGAGTCTGGGTAGACGGGGCCCCAGCGATATACAAGAGTAAAACAGTCAAATCAGAAATACTAACGAGGTCCAAGACAAGCTAAGGTCAAGCTGAAAAAGAGAATAGAGCAATTCTAAGCAACAAGTTCCTTGAAGCCACTAATGTGGTGGATGAAAGGAACTGAGAAAGAGTGGGAACGCTGGGGGTTTATATACCACGTGGGTGGAGCTACCGCCAAAAAGTCTTTTCTAGAGATTCCAGTAGGTTCCAAAGTTTATTGCACAGGCACAGAATAATACATTTGTGTGATTCTCAAAGACCACAAAGAACTATATTAGTTTCATAATACTTTGATTCTTTTGTTTGTTTTTATGATTAATATCATCAGAGAAGTTTAGATGTGCAGCTGAAAAATGCTAAAAATTAATGCACTATAACAAAATACTAAACCAAAAGATGAAATTTGGCAACATAGAGAGTTTTGCCTTTTATCCAACTTGCTGTCAATGAGATCTTGAGTCTGATTAGCTGAGGTTCGAGCAGAGAACATCAGAAAGTGGCTGATATATTCAAGTGGCAAGTTCTTCAGAAGTTTGTCTGCTATTGTGAGTGTTTTTCCAGTTCCCGTGGGGCCAATACAGAGCACCTATATTTAGAAAAGGAACCTGTTATTACTGAGAAAATGTAATCATACATTCACAGTCTCATTTGTCAACCAATAGGATTTCTGAGAGTTTATTATGACTGTGCAATCCTGAACTCTACTGCGCTTTTCAAATGGAATCTTGAAGGGCTTTTTAACTAGTGTTAACTAGTGAAGCAAACTGGACCAGATGATTGTGTTTTATATAGGAAACAACAGCTGGAAAAGCACAGACAGATGCAAGAAAATCCTACTGAGTAGTTATTCTTCTGGCTAGTTGAACAAAGAATTGGTGCTTGTCTGATTGGGAACAGAATGCTTACATTGCTACTGTGCAAGATCAACCCTATTTGAAATTCAAGAAACATACCGGTTTGTGGTTGGTAAGCAACATTTCCAGCAGGTATGCCATCTGGACAGTGTTCATTGTGGGAACAATAATGTCACAAAAACTGGTATCAGGCACCATGGTAAACTCTGTGGCAGAATCCATCCAGTTTTCCCAGCAAACCTAAGAGACAAAGAGAGTTTGATGGAGGCATGTAAAGGCTTAAAACATCCTGTAGTCCCTTCATCTAGAAATGGAATACAGACTGATGTTTGTAAGTAACAGCCACAGACCTATGAATACTTACAATGGTTTGATTCCACTAATGTCGGTAAGACAACAGGTCCTCAGTATGTCAAAATTAGTCATGACAAAAGCCCACTGGAACTATGAGCTGGGTGACCCCTCCATGAATTGACACTGCCTCAAAAGAATGGTCCGATTTGGGAAATACTTATAGGAGCCATACAATTCAGGTTGTTCTCAGGGCGAGCAAGTAAGATCCCACCTCTATCTTAAAAGTTTTGTGGAAGGGATAGCAGAAACTCGTTTCTTTCTTTTTCTTATTTCTTTTTACTTCAAAAATGTTCTGACAAGCGATATTGGGGGAGGGGGGGGACAGCACCCAGAGCTCTATTTCATTTGCCGCCACCACTACCTAGCAGTTAAAAAGAGAGGAAAAAGAGGTAGTTGTACCAAAATAGGTCTACCTTATGCCTCACTTCCTACATCCCCAAACAGCCTTTCAATTTGCTGTTTATACATAGGATGGCAAACTGGGGGAAACAGTTGGGGAGACACTTAGAAACAAGTGGAACAGTCATGTTTGATGAGTCTTGATGCTTTTAAAATGTGAGTCTTCTTCACTGCCTTTAGATACATAGACACCAAGCTTTTTGGAATGGAAATAGGTTATTAGTTTCCCTGTGAATTCCTTTGCCAGCTTGAACAACAAGATCACTTATGTAGTTTTTATGAGCACTTTAGGTGACTTTATTAACTGTGACCAGTTTCAAACCTTTTATTTTTATGTGGTTTTTCCTTTTCAGTAGCTCCTCAAAGTACCTCCAGCTAAGATAACTATCTTTATTTTACCGCATGTATTTGTGATACAGATAAACTTTTTCTTTAGGCTACACAACATTTTTTATAGGTACGTATTTGTTGTGGGACATCCAAATAGTGATTGTTAAGGGAACAATTCTGTTGTGAGGGTATCACATTTTCTCAAGAGTTGAAATATCAAAGTAATCCTTTAAAACAAGGAGAGGGGAATAGTCCTCCAGCTGTTGTTGAATTACAAGCCTCATCAGCCTTACCCAACCTAGCCAGGGATTAAGAATGTTGGCAGCTGGAGTTTAAGATTATGTGGAGGTCTGTTTAATTCCTACCCTTGTCTTAAATGTTTTATTATGGGATCCTCTAGATGTTGGGGAATTGTAATATTTGTTGCTGTAGTGCTCAGAGTTTTTTAAAAAAAATATCAAAATAACTAGGTAATTCCTTCTTTCAATTTCTCTCTTTCTTAAATCTTTTTTTAGAGTTATAGAACATCTAGGAAACTTTTTTTAAGAAAAAAATCAGAGGAGAAAATTTCCGCTTCAAACCATAGGATCAATGCAAAATACTATACTCTAGTTTTTGAAAAACCTTTTGGAAGCACCCTAGTGCACATGCAGGAAATCACCACAAATATCCCCCCAAAAGAAAGGAAAGAGTGGATACAGAGGTGACAGCAACCAGCAAAACCTGACACACATCAAGGAGCCATTTCATAAGAACTAATGCTTCTTTAGATCAACATAGAAGAGCCATATTGGGCATGTCCAAAGTGCTCAGAACACTCAGAGGACTTTATCACATGAGGCTGGTGAAAGGCAATTACAGCAGGATAACAGCATCTTTGGCCAGTACACAATGCTACAACTCTCCTATTGCTGCTCTGCATTTCAATCATTGGTGAAACACACCTTTTCAATGACAGGAAAATGGCTCCTAATATTGCTATTTTTCCACTAATGCCTCGTGTGATAGGTCCCTTCCACTGCAGTTCTGATATTCCAGCTGGCATGAGTGGCCATGATTCTCCTTCTCTCCCCCTCATTATCCTCAAGCAAGCTGAGGTTCCTTTTATTTAATTTTCCTTTCCTTTCCTTTCCTTTCCTTTCCTTTCCTTTCCTTTCCTTTCCTTTCCTTTCCTTTCCTTTCCTTTCCTTTCCTTTCCTTTAATTTTATTTTTTTAAAAACATTTTACCATAATTACGCAATAGAAGCAATAAAATAAAAATAAATAAAAATGAATAAAAAACATTAAAAATGGAAAGACAGACATACGCTAAATGGGGAGGAAGGTGGTGTGGAAGAACAAGCAAGAGACCATGAATTACCAAAGCAGCATAACAGTGTTATTGCAGAGAAGTGTGATAATGATTGTTTTCAAACTGGTATGTTCCCATTTGCTTCAACAACACAATTACTGCAAGAAATCAGGCTGGTGTGACTGAAACACATGAGCCAAAAAGAGCAGCTTGTGGCTGCTTTGGGAGTGGGACATGCAGATGACGTATGTCCCTGGATGGGTTGGAAGCTGCTCTGGGACCGCCTAAGGCAGGCTGAAACTGTCAGAAACAGGAGCGTGGAAAAAGCGCTCGTTGCAGGTGGCTTGTTTGGGGCTGGCCTGCTTTCAGTCAGTCAATTACCCCACAGTCACTAGTGACTCTTACAACAACTTTGTCAGGTATTTTCCTATTTGGAAGGATTGAAGAGGGGAGGTGTAAGAGATATTGCCTTGTCCAGTAGATGATGAAACAGCCTCCTACCAAAATCGATTTGACTGACTATTTGAGTCATAATTCTCACCTTAAGCTATATAGTATAGGAGCCCATACAAGCCTTTTAAAAATATGGCAAATATGAATATAGCTGCACTCTTCACCTCAAGACATTAAACTGATAAATGTTATTATACCTATCCCCTGCAGCTACGCTGTCCCTGCAGTCCATCTCACTGGATATCACATTCCTGGTACAAGACTGATGTTAGTTCAAGCACAGAGCTATGAAGGAAATTTGATTTATTAAAGCATAAAAATATTCTTGCTTTGACTAAACAATCTTGTTATAGTTTAAATATTTTGTATTTGAATTCTTCTGAAAACTTAAAAGATTGTATGGTATGCACTGTTAAAAGCTGCACAATCTCTTACTCTTTAATAAAACAATTTCCAGAAAGGTAACCATGTTAGTCTGTTGTGTCAAAAGTAACAAAGCATTATTACACCAAGATTTGATTGATTGAAGTCTGCTTGAAAAATTATTAGGAAATTATAATCCAAAGGAAAACAACCGGGTTGTCACACAAAACTGGAATATAAAATTGGGGTAAGAAGAAAAATTAAACAGAAAATATGAATGAATACAAAAGTATAATAAGATGAAATCTATACATTAAAAGATATTGGCCATAATTCTGTATGGCACCTATGAAAGCATAACCTGGAACCACATACTCATGAATGTTATGTATTCATTATTCCTATGTAGCTCCTAGTTTAGGGGACTTGCAGAGACACAAAAGTCATCCAGTCCCCACTTACCAGGCAGCAGCCATTGCAATCAATGAGAGTTTGTTACCCTGTCACTCAAGAAGCATCCCACCTCTCTTCACACAAATTATTTTTACCACAAAGGAAATTAGACAGGCACTTTGTTTCTGCCTGTCATCCCAGAGATTGTTTTAGGGGGAGGTGGAAACAGCAGCCAGTTGCACCCTAAGTGACAAGAGAACAGACCCTCGATCACAGTGGCTGCTGCTTGGTAAGTGGAGACTAGAGAGAGTTGAGACAAAATTCACTTCTTAGCATCATAACCACGGTGCTTATGCATATGTAAACACCATACAGGATTCCAGCCATTACCTCTAAAGACAATATAATACCAAATCATGTTAAAAGACCATCACAACCATAATAATAAAAATATTGTAACACATGTACAAACAATATATTATATAACAATGATATAAGCTAGTTGGGTGAACCTGTACAGAAATCAGATTTGGATAACAAAGAATGGATTCTGTGTACAGCAGGAAATCTCTGTTTCTTTCTGATGTAATTTTTCTACTCTTGCCTCCTTTCTCTTTCTCTTCTGCTGACAGTGCAACTTAGGCATAGTAAGACATGCATCTGTTCTCTAGACAACAATTCTTCTCCATAAAAAAAATGCATGTTATCTTCCTTATTTAGTCCATCTGCATAAATGATTAGACAGGATGTGTACATTATTGTATTCAAAAATGTCAAGTAGAAGTGGTCCCAGACTGAGTTGGGTTTTTTTGGGCGGGGTGGTGGTGGTGGTTTTGTTTTGTTTTGTTTTTTTGACACAGTTCTGATCACTGCATTATGGAACAATACATTGCCATTTGAAAAGAGAAAAATAAATATTGTGAAGTACTAGAATACCAAATGAACAGAGGTCGGAGATATCCCTTGGCTAGAAGAAATGGCAAGCATTTCTACTTCAGATCTAGAGCTGCTTGGAGCAGCCTCTTGCCTCTCCAGCCACAATCCCCTTGTGATTGGCTGGGGACCCTGGAGACTGGATGGCCCGCTCTGAAAACTACTGGCAAGGAGCAGATTTTCTCTGTTCCTTTTGCAGGCAGCCTCGGGCCACCTCAGAGAGGTTTCCAGCACATCAGGAGCATGTATCGCCTGCACGCCATGCCACTGAAATGGTCAGAAGCTGCAGCTTTTGGCCCTTCTGTTTTGGGCCAGAGAAAGCCTTGCTGAGTGAATAGTATATTCCTGCCTTCTTACTTCTTCTATCAAAGAAGTAGGAATCAACTCCAAGATCAAAAGAAGGATCACTTCTGATGACCAATCATTTAGTGTTTGCATCTGATGAAAGGACATATGAGGGGGACTGCAGAACTGCATCTGGTAGCGTTATCACATTGACATGCCTAATAGATACATTGGCTTGCCACCACACATTTGGCCAGCATGTCAAAAGACTTTATTCATATACCAATGAATGCACCTAAAGCTCCTGCAAAGCAGCTTCATTTATATACCGCTTCATATCGCACTATGGGATGTCTAAGCAGTTTACAACTGTAAGCTCATTGCCCCCTAACAGTTGGGTACTCATTTTAGAAACCTTGGAAGGATGCAGGCCTGAGTCTAGCTTGAGTCCTGGCTAGTATTGAACTCGCAACCTTGTGGTCTATGATTGAGTGGCTGCAGTACAGGCATTTAACCACTGCGCCACAGGGCTGCATATTAGGGCACACTGGTTAGGTGAGAACCCTCTTCCTCTCATGAAGAAACTCCATATGTATATATTCTTAAGCAACGTGACTCGCTCTATGCACTGGCTGAAGATGCAAGTAACTTGGCTGCTGAATGTGTTGTCAAGGGTGGCTAGTCTACATGGCTCCCCTTCAGCCGGTCTTTCAACATGTGTGTGCAGGTATTAAATGAATTCCTCCACTGAAAATCATCATCATCTCATTTACCATTTTAACAACATCTTCATCTTCCTCTTCTTCAACACTGCTAATTCCAGCATCATCCAGTTTATAGTCATAGACCAACCCCTCTTCTGGGAATAGTATTTCCATCTGTGAAGAAGGAAACAGATAATGAGCACTGCAACTAGTTTCAGATCAGAAGAGACTAATAGGAATGTAGGGCCTCGGCAGACGACTAATAGAGTCGTCTTGGAGGCCCCGAAGAGGAGGGGCAGCCGCACGAGCGGCACCCCTTCCTCTTCTTGAGGTCGCCCTGGAAGCTGCCAGCCCTCCGCACGGCCGGCACTTCCAAGGCAACCTCCCTCCGCAGCGACCGGACGCGCTGCGGAGGAAAAGACAGGGAAAGTGCGCCCGCCGCTTTTAGGGTGCACTTTCCCTGTCTTGAGGAAGGAGCGCTGATTTAGCGCTCCTTCCAGAGCCGCGGCAGGAGCACCGGGATGCGGAGGCTGCATCCCCGCGGCGCTCCGTCCGGCGGCGGCTCCAGGGCCTCCGTCTGCTGAGGCCCATAGTGTGGCAATGACTTCAAAGTAATTTGATCCAGTTTTTAAAAATTCAAATAATCACATTTTCTCATAAACAACACTGCAAAGGTAATTTAATAATATTATGCATTCAATAACTTCTTGAATGATGAAATCACACAAGATCTGATAATGTAAGACTTCTGTAGCTGCTATTAGGAACACATGATCTTCCTCCATCAACTTGCCTTCTCTTCTGACATCTTCATCCTCAACCACTTGCTGAACAATACACGGCTTTGGGCATCCCCGGTTGCACCCACACTCCATACCAAGGCAAATATGAACCAGGATTCGATCAGTTCACCAATACGAGCTGTCTTCTCTGGAGGAATTTTTCTCATCCCCTGAAGAGTGAAGTGGCAGTACAAACTTAATAATCCTAGTATGCAAAAGGATCTTGTAGTACATTTGAGACTAACTTTGGGCCTCGGCAGACGACTAAAAAGGTCGTCCTCGACGCCCGGAAGAGGAGGAGCCACCGCACGAGCGGCGCTCCTTCCTCTTCCTGAGGTCGCCCTGGAAGCTGCCGGCCCTCCGCACGGCCGGTGCTTCCAGGGCAACCTCCCGCTGCAGCGACCGCATGCGCTGCGGAAAAATTTAGCGCTCCTTCCAGGGACGCCGCCGGTGCGCCGAGGTGCGGAGGCTGCAGCCCCGCGGCGCGCTGGCCCAGGGCGTCCTGGACGCCCTCGTCTGCTTCCCCCCTTTGTGAACCAAGTCTACAAAAGCTTATGTACAACCTCTTTCACACAGTTAAGACTCAAAGGTACTACAAGATCCTTTCGCATACTGATATTCCAGAATAACACAGCTATATCTTTTAATAATTCTATATAATTAATAATGAGTCAAGACATGAAGACATTTGCTAAATCTCTAAATTTCCCATGTATGTTTTGGATGTCTTTTCTGAAAGTAGCTCATAGTCTGCAGACAAGAGGTCCATTTCAGGCTTGTTGGAACAGAGGAGCTGAACAGAAAGTGGTGGTAAGCCACCCCTTTGCTCACCGGATTGGGGCTGCGGCAACTGCAAGCCGCAGCCCCGATCTGGTGTTTTTTAGTACCCAAAAGAAGCAGAAAAATGCTGCTCCTTTTTAAAACAGAGAAAGGGTGCCTTTGCTGACGTCTTTATGGGTTTTTTGAAGTGCAGCACGTCTAAATGCTATGCTGCAGAAACACAGAAACGCTGCTCGTTCTGTGGTTGTGATGTGATACCAGCATTGGGGCGAAGTCAGGGCATGCAGCATGCGGTCGCCACACCCCCACTTCACTCCGAGGCCAGCATTTCTTACCGGTATGTCAAGCCCCAGAGTTATATCAAGTCTCTAGCTGAAAACCACTCACTTTCTGGATTTTAGTTCTAAAACAGACCCTATATCATCAAAGATAATAGAAAGAAGCATAAAGCCAATACTTATGTACAATTTATCTATAGTTATTGTTTCATGACTCCTTTCTGTTATCAATAAATTCATTTCAAAGTCTTAGAACTTCTGAGAGTTTAGGTTCTTGAAGTACTTGTGGGGCCTTGTATTAGAAATTACACAACTGTTTATGGCTACTATGCAAAGGTGGTGAATTCCAATTGGTCTCAAATATTTTCAAAATTGCTAACCATATAGAAATGATGCAACTATTTTGCTGAACCTATTTCCTATTGCAGTTCTAAATTCAAGAGCATCAATAAGGTAACATTCCTACCTCAACTGGAATGAAGGGTTGAAAGAAACAGTCCAGTAACTTGAGAAGACTCCTTGTCAGGTTCGAATCTGTGGAAGCAATTATCTCTTTCACAGAAGTCCGAACAAAAATGATGGAGTCCTGAAAGAATGAGAGAGATCCAAACCTAAATGTTTTCAAATTTATTTACAAAACTGGTGTTTCTTAGCAGCTTGTTCCTATGAATTTGTTGTTGTTTCAAAGTGTACAGAGAGTGGATATCAACAACTGAGAAAACAACTGAGAAAACTTGCTTTAATAGATAAAAAAGACAACCTGTAGTTGCAGTAATTTGACAACCTGTTGTTGCTGTGGAAACAACTACAGCAAGGTAGAGTACCACTTTTGACCCCTCAAGAGAAATGTCCCAATTCTGATATTAACAGAAGAGGGGAGAGCTTGTAGGTTTAAATCTGCAACCCCCCTCCAATAATTAACAGGAGCTCCAGGATGTTGGGGCTCTAGCTCAGGAGGAAACAGTAGAACACACACACACACACACACACACACACACACACACACACACACGAGCCAATTAATATCAGCCGTCTACCCACATTTGCTCTTAGAAAAATAAGACAGCACTGGACACTTCAAACACAGAACTTCAGCATAACATGGCTCATAATCTAGTGATATAGTCCATGCATTAAAATATGAGTTGGGGATTAAATTAATTGTACAGTATAATGGTAACTATGATACGGCAATAATAATAATAATAATAAATTTTATTTGTAACCCGCCCCTCTGCAGAGCAATCGGGGCGGCGTACAACAAGATAAAATACAACAATTAAAATCCAAATTCTTATTCCCTCCACCCACTACCCTCCCCTTAAAATAGTATTAAACCTAATAAGATTAAAATCTATGTATAACAGATATAAAATATTAAAAGAACAAACAATAAGATGCCTCCCTCGGTAGAGAGATCACGGATAAGTGGCTCCAATATACATATCCCTATAGAAAGTTATTCTGGGA
>CM034703.1:262819585-262833745 GCA_020142125.1 Phrynosoma platyrhinos
GATGGTTGAATCCATGGATAAAGAATCTGTGGATACAGAGGGCTGACTACATTGCCATGGGTCCTCTCCTGTAGAAGGGAAGAATGTGGGAAAGTTTGGAGATGAGTGTTACAGGTAAGGTAGTTTTTATGATTCACATTACCAAATACAGTCGCCCCTCTATTTTCGGAGACTTTGCATCTGCATCCCTTGTACATTCATGGGTGGCAAATGGAGGGGGACAAAATGGGGCACACACTGCCATTTAAACCTATGGGGCTTGAATATTTGTGATTTCCCCATTTCTGCAGGGGGGTCCGGAATGGATCCCCCGTGAAAATGGAGGGGCGACTGCAATAGAAACATTTACACTTTTAGCTTCAGATGCAAAACAGCACAGTAACTCTTATGACTATGTATTACTGTCTCAACCCTTCTCTGTATGGAAATTCTGTTAATCTTGAATGCAAGAGATACAGGACTCAATTCACAGCAAATTTTTCCACTGCAATTACAAATACAATCAATTGGAGTTGCGGGAGAACCTATTTCATGGGAGCATGCAGGAATTTCCTGTCATCCAATGTGGGTTACTAGACATCCTCCTATTCCAGGACATGTCCTACATTTAAATATTCTGTCCAGGAGGAATTCCAAAATCCTTCCATTTAGAGCATTAATTTATATTTCTGTTAGCATTTCTAGCTTTATATTGTAATGTCTACATTTTTCCTGAATGTCCTACATTTCACAGTGCCTTGTTCTCCTATGTGGTTAGGATATCTGGTCACCCTACACCTGATGGACTGGGCCTAATGGTCACCATAAAACTATGGAAGACAAATGGGACTGGTTCACACTTCATAATCTGGTTGGCTAAAACCTGGACTGAGTTATAGATTTTGCACTGAATGAAAACAGGAGCAATACCACAACTGTTCACCTCTAGGAATCTGCTGAAAAGAGAATCCAGCTTCTCTGAAAATGGCTTCATAATGTCTGGAATCTTCTTCAGCCAGCATTCTGTGAAGGGCTGTAGTCCCAAAATGCTGGGCTCTAGGTATACCATGCCACAGCGAGAAACAGTGGCAGGAGAGGCAACAGCTAAATCCTGGACTTCAAACATCATGGTCATTGCCTGGAAACATGAAGTAAAAATTCAGATGTTTGCTCCAGTTTTTCACAAAAGATGCAAGAATAACTTGCGTTCTATATGTTGGGAGTAAAATAACATGGACAGTCTCTAAAATTTAGCCTCTACAATCCCAAGGAACTAAGGCTCAAAGGGCTGTTTTGGGGGCAAGGCTCAAAGGGCTGTTTTGGGGGCAAGGAAGGGGAGGGACAGCCGCACGGTGGGTGCCCCAACCCCTCCCTGAAGGGATCGTCAGAGCGCTGGCCCCTCCGCACGGCCGGGGCTCCAACAATGCCTTCCTGCCACAGCGTCCACACACACTGCGGCGGAAGAGTCGCTGAAGGTGCGCCGCAAATGGAAGGAGCGCTATTTTAGAGCTTGTGGAAGGAGCACTATTTTAGTGCTCCTTCCAGGGGCGGCGAAGCTGCGCCGCAGGGCTGAGGTGTGGGGATACCTCAGCCCCGCGGTGCAGCTTCCTGGGGCGGCCCAGGGCCGCCCATCTGCTTCCACCCTAAGTTTATGGGTTAGGGGAAAAATCACAGTGGGGCCCAGAAGCATCTAGCAGAAATACTCAAATTACAGTCTTAAGAAAAAATGATTCTGGTATGATCCATTAACATCAATTCATTTCATTTTAACCAACATATCCACCCTCTCTCAAAGAAATGCAAACTATACATTTTTTTAAAAAATGATCACTCAGGGGGGAAGCAGACTGGCGGCACGGGGCTGCCCTGGGAAGGTGCGCCGCAGGATCGAGGCATCCCCACGTCTCGATCTTGTGGCGCTCTTTCCCCGTCCCTGAAAGGAGCGCTAAAATTGCGCTCCTTTTACAAGTCAGCGAAAGTGCGCCTCAAAAGTATGAGGCACACTTTCGCTGACTTATCCACCGCAGCGTGTCAGGACGCTGCGGCGGGAGGTTGCCCCCAGAGCGCTGGCTGTGTGGAGGGCCGGCGGCTCCGAGGGCAACCTCGGGAGGAGGAAGGGGCGCCGAGCGTGCGGCTGCCCCTCCTCTTTCCTGCCTCGAGGACGGCTTAATAAGCCGTCTGCCGAGACCCTCAGTCATGTTTCTGACAATGCTGAATATCCAGTTTTGCTTAGTATAGTCTTTTAGCTGTCTGACCACAAATCTACCAAGCAATATTTGAAGACAGAACAGTTTTTGTTCTAAGTACATTTTAAATAATAAAAAATATATATTTTTGGAAAAACCTTAAAGTGCAGGACTTTCTCACAGGAGAAAGAGAAGGCTTCAACAGTTGCCATGATGCTTGTCTGTGAAGCAAGAGACCCACACCAGGATACCCTCCTCTACCGAGGGAGGAGTAGTTTATTTTTGTCCACAAATATTAAAATAAAATGTGAAATGTGTATAGTATGTGTTTGTATGCTTGTAAGTACTTGGAGAAAAAAAGAAGGAAAATAGAAAAATACCTCTGTTAGCTTAATAATTTCTCCAGAGCTAAGACATAGTTTTTTGTTGTCATCCAGCACAGTGTTCATATTTTCAATCCAAACAGCATCGACTGGACCATCAAACATATACCATTTCTTTTTGTTATCTGTGGCTACAGCTCCCACCCGAATGAGAGCAGGAAGAATTCCATCTGTCCTGTTAGGTGGGGAGGGAGAGATACAGAAGTCAATCAAATAGTCATACATGTTATGAGAGCATCATGTCAATTATCTTAAATATATCTGCAGTACCCAGTTAACAATTATATAGTTTTAAAAGACAGAGGGGGGATGCACACGGGCTAAAAGGGTTGTTTTAGTGTTGACCTGAAGGCGTGGTCTTTAGATGACGCATGCCAAAAAAGTGCCCCCCACCTGCCTCTTCCTGTGAAAGTGCGCTCCAAAAAGGAGCCGCTTTTTTTTGCTCCTTCGGTGAAGATTCGCACCTTGGCATGTGTGTATGCATGCAGCGACACTGATGCATCAGAAAACAGCCATATAAATGCACCATTGCACGTGAGACGGGAATTGACTCGGCAATCCAGAGCATGCACCCTACGATGCAAGCTTTAATTTAAAGCATCCTATGCTTCCAGGTGTGAATGCACTAGTATAGGTATGCTTGAATATTAGAACCCTAACCCTAGGGAAACAAAGGTCAGTGAATTCTTGCATGATATGTGGGTGTATGACAGAACCTGTGCAGGTGCACAGGGAAGCCAAACTTTAGTCAGCTTTGTACACAGAGTGACAGACTGTATACTAGCTATGACAGGTCCTGTGCAGGTGCACATGGATGTTTTCCTGCACAGATGCACAGGTGTGAAGAGTTGATCCTGTGCACGTACGCCTGTGTTTGAGAACAAAAAAAATTAAAGCAGCTACTGCCAGCCCATGCGGTTGCTCCATCTCCCTTTGCGGCATCCTTGAGCTGGCGGTGTGGTTGCGGGGACTTCAATACAGCCTTGGAAAAGCTGTATTGACTTCCCCCAGTGCGGCTGCTCCACCTCCATTTAGGGCAACCTCAGGGCAGGCAGCGCGGTTGCTGCAGCTTAGGGAAAAGGCAACTTCAGGCCACCTTTTCCTGCCTGTCTGCATAACCCCAGAGTCTACCCAATGTTATTTTGATATGAGGAAAGGAAGTGTGAAAGCAGGTAGCAATTCATTGCGAGAAATGTAAAGGCCACAATAGCTACTGGGGTAGTCCAACATTTTATCTCTATTATTAAATTATCACTGCCATTAATGTAAAATGTTTTTTTACATTTTACATTACATAATTATCATTCATGGTTTTCCCTTTATCTGACAGTGAAGATGTGCAAGGTCTTTTTTATAAGATCAAAAGAAAAGAAAACCCCCTGAAGCCCACCTGGAGAGAACAGATGGTTTTATACCTGTGAACAATGTTTTATGGGTATTGTGGTTGTTGTTGTTGTTGTTATTATAATTACTATTACTATTATTATTATTATTATTATTATTATTATTATTATTATTATTATTATTATTATTATTATTATTATTAGGCCACTTGGCTGCATTTGTATGCTGTCTTTTGAGCAAATACTGTATTGTAAATAACCTGTTGCACTTAACTTAAAATTTGTTATGGAAAAATCTTCCATAAATACGCTCTTTAGCCCAAATCCAGGAAGCTTCAGGGTAAAATACAAGAGAAGTTTACTTGGCATTGCTTCTTTTTTAAATTCTTTTTATTAACTTTAATGCATTTATATAATTATGAGCTTTGCAACAAAGTATATGCTTGGTACAGTAAATAGAAATGGAATGCCTCTATAGTTTTATGGGCTTTTTATTACTTCACTTCTGAGGAGGGAGCTGTGACAGTAGTGATTTATAGAAACTGTTCATAGATTTCATGAAGAGTCCATTGAGCAAAACACTTTAATTCAGAGTGTTGTGAGATCACCAAGGTAAAATGGTCAAAGATGATTCTGCATTTCTCAAGCAGAGTTTATTGTTGTCGTTGTGTGCCTTCAAGTTGATTCTGAATTATGGTGACACTAAGGCAAACCTATAATGGAGTTTTCTTGGCAAAATTTGTTCAAAGGGGTTTGCCTTTACCTTCCTCTGATGCTGAGAAACTGAGGCTGTGGGTTTCCATTACTGAGTAGGATTCAAACCCTGGTCTCCAGAGTCATATCCAACACTCAAATCACACACCATGCTGGCTTTTCAAGTAGAGTAGCACTACTCAAAGGGATCCAAAGTATGGTGGTGGTCCATGAGCCACAGTTTCAAAGAAACTAAGTGAATATGGCAATATGGTATAGGTACCTTGCACACTGGGGGACAAAATACTGGTCTATCACATCACATTGCTTGAGGAGCACTGATGCAGACGACACAGGAATAAAAATAATGCCCCATGGAATAATGAATGAGATACATTTGCAACAGCAAATCCATATTAGGTGCTCAATGTCTGGTAGAGCTCAGTACTTACCATCTGTTTTATGTTTACATGTGCCTCAAGTCATTTCCAACTTATGGTGACCTTAAAGCGATCCTATCATGGGTTTTCTGGGACTGAGAGTGCGTGACTCACCCAAGGTCATCCAGTGGGCTTCCATGGCCGAGCAGGAAACGTGGTCTCCACAGTCACTGTCCAAGGCTCAAACCACTACACCATGTAAGCTCATAAACAGAAACCCAATATTCAACACACAAGAGAGGACATGCCCTATCCAAAGTTAAATTTTCAAACTTAAAGTCCAATGGATATTGAAAGGAGATGGATAACCACAGTGCTTAACTGTGGCTTGTTCCTACCCTAATGTCTTATCATTAAGACCCACAAGGACTTTCTACAGTTGTAACTTATACAGAGTTCTTAGTCTTATGAAAGGAAGAACAGAAAAAAGGACATTTTATTTTACCATTCATGAGTTAACAAGTCAAATTCTCCATACAGCTGGCCCATTGTAATAGATTTGGGATTTAATATATAATAATTGACTGCTTCATAATTTCCACCGCTGACTGAAGGCTGACCTTTCAAAGATGTCATTGCAGCAGCCAAAACTTTATAACACTAAAGAAAAAGAGTGCAAGAGAATCAAACATCTTAGAATGTATTTTCAGATGGAAAACAAAGCCAATCCAAACTCACTATGAATCCACTATAATGAAGACTACAAAGCAGTAACAAAAGACTTTACTCAGGGGTTTGGCATGATTAAGGAAACAGGATTATAAAACAGAAGCACTGATGACAGAAACAGAAATGGGAACGACATCACATTGCAGAAATCCTACTGAAAATATCACACTGCAGAAATCCTACTAAAGCTGTGGAGGCTCAAAGTAACCTACACCTATCTTAATGAGACTCTTCCACAGTACACATAAGTTCAATGTATCAGTTTTAAATCAACTGGTCTTACTTCAAAGCTCTCCTATGCAGGCTGCCACTACAGTTTACAAGAAAAGATTTTTCTGTCTCAGAAAAAGAATCTCTAACCCCATTACATTAAGCAAAAAGGAGCTGGAATACTATGGGTGTTAGTGCTCAGGGAGATCTCTGGCTCTTTCCAGTTCCTCTGATGGTGAGAGCATCACAATATATCTTCTGCAACTCTTACCTTAGTTTTTCCAGAACCTGTGGGCCCCACTAGCATGAGGCCATGTCGTACCACAGTAGTTTCATACAATTGGATACACTTTGTCACAAACCCTAGAGGAAAAAGATTTAGAATTGAATGCCTCACAGTTGTTCCCATTGCTTGCAAATCTGTTTTCAAACATCAACTGTTAGTGGAATGATTAGTGAACCTACTTTAGTTGGTGCTTATGGTCCATAGACCATAAGCAAAATGGAAGAGAAGAATAGTTTGTTCTTTAGATATTCAGAGAAAGATGGTAACTTACCCTACTTGTTGTTATTCCCAGCCCTTGAGCTGACCCCAACTCATGCCATTCCTGTACATGAAACATCTCCAAGGACCCCCTATCCTCTACCACTCTGCTTTGAATTTGGGGCTCAGCTTCATATGGTTCTTTGGTTCATGTGCTATTCATTTTTTCCTCTCTTTTATGAACAGGTTGTTTACCTGTAACTGTGATTCTTCGAGTGGTCATCTGTGCCCCCACACAAAAGAGTTTTGTGCCTGCGCAGACCCTCCATTCAGAAAACTATAAAGCTGAGCAGATTGACAGGAAGCCCCACCCAATCCTGTGTACTGAGCATGCCCAGTTCTGCCAATTTAGCTCCACCTTCAGTTCTAGTCCGCCACAAGAACAAGCAGGGACCTGACTAAGGGGAGGTAGGATGAGTTTGTGTGAGGGCACAGATGACCACTCGAAGAACCACAGTTACAGGTAAGCAACTGTTCTTCTTCTTCATGGTTTCTGTGTCTCACATAATAGGGTGACTAATAAGCGTACCTGTGGCAGGTGGGAAAGTCATTGCAAAATAGAAGAGCAAACACCATGTCCAAAACTGGCATCCTAACAAGACCTGGAATCAAGCCGGTAGTACCGGACAAGTGTGAAAGGCTAAGACCACGTAGCTGCCTTGCAGACATCAGGCAGGGGGACGCCTCTGAGGAACGGAGCAGATGAGGAAACAGCACTGGTTCAGTGTGGGCGCACACTAACAGGAGGAGGGCATTTGGCAAGTTCATAAGCCAGGAGAATGGTCTGTGCAATCCACTTTGAAAACCTTTGTGAAGAAACAGGGTGGCCCTTTCTGGGTCCACCATAACAAACAAGCAACTTGTTGGTCAACCTGAACTCAGCAGAACATTGAATATAAAAGGTCAAAGTATGACAAACACCAAGGGTGTGCATAGTCTTTTCCAGAGGTGTAGAAGGGTCTAGATAAAAGATAGGTAGCATGATATCTTGGGAAAGGTGGAAAGGGGATACCACCTTGGGAAAGAAAGAGATGTCTGGTCTAAGGACCACCTTCTCTCTATGGAAGATCAAGAAAGGTTCATCAGAGCGTACTGCAGTCATTTCAGAAGACCTCCTAGCTGAAGTGATGGCCACCAGAAAGGTTACCTTAAAAGAAAGGAGCCTAAGGGAGGCCGATCCCATAGGCTCAAATGGGGGCCTTGTGAGTTGCATGAGCACAAGTGAGTGACCATGATGGAGCCAGCAGAGGTATGGGAGGGTCCAGACAATGAAGGCACTTGAAGAATCTCTTGAGAGTAGGAGAAATGAAATGTTTGGAAGATGGTGAACCAGTAGGTTGGTTGGTAAGAATGCCTGACAGGGAAACCCTGAGAGATGAAAAAGCCAATCCCTGGCCATGGAGGTGGAGGAGGAAATGCAGAGCTGTGAAGAGTTGAACAGCTGAGAAGGGTGCTGCTCTAGCTTCTGCAAAGGCACAAAAATTGCTCCACTTATAAGAATAAAGCCACTTTGTGTAGTCTCTTCTGGAGGCAGAAAGGACACGGAAAAGATCAAGGGCTATCAAGGCTGGATCGTCCAGGCTGTCAGGTGGAGGCTGTGGAGATCCAGGTGAACGACTGCTACACTGAAATGAGAGAAAAGGTCTTGCCAAGTGGGCAGTTTGAAGAAGCAGCCCCTGGATAGATGAAGGAGAGGAGCAAACCAGGGCTGCCTTGGCCAGTAAGGCACCACTAGAATCACATTGGATCTGTCCTTCATCATCTTGGCCACAATCCTTGCTGCTAGGGGAAGAGGGGGAAAGGAGTAAAGGAACTGGTGGCTCCAGTTCAAGAGGAAGGCATCTCCTAGTGACCTCTTTCCTCGGCCTGCTCTGGTGCAGAAAAGTGGACACTGAGCACTCTTATGAAAGGTAAAGAAATCCAGTTGAGGGATCCCCCATCAGGACGTGAGGAGATGAAAGGAATCTGGTGACAAGGTCCACTCATGTTGCAGGGTTTTATTTCGACTCAAAGAGTCTGCCAGGACATTGTCTTTGCCTGCAAGGTGAACTGTGACTGGATGAATGGAACGAAGGTGACACTATCTCCAAA
Source organism: Phrynosoma platyrhinos (assembly GCA_020142125.1). Classification (NCBI taxonomy): domain Eukaryota; kingdom Metazoa; phylum Chordata; class Lepidosauria; order Squamata; family Phrynosomatidae; genus Phrynosoma; species Phrynosoma platyrhinos. The sequence continues at coordinate 262,828,124 of CM034703.1, forward strand.
ATTGGAGGGCGAGTCACAAGCACAGGAGAATGAGTGCCGCCTTGTTTGTTGATGTTGATGTGGTGTTGTTGTCTGTTACCACTTAGACCACTCTGTGGTGTACATGGTCTTCAAAAGCCCAGAAAACCTTGATGACTGCTAGGAGTTCCAAGGCACTGATGTGCATCTCCATCTCAGAAGGGGACTAACGGCCTTGAATATAAAGATCCTTGTAATGTGCGCCTCAGCCTGTCATGGTCTTTGAGACCAACTGTGTGAAAAAGTTGTAGCATAAGCTTTCCTAGACTTGGGAGAACCTATCATGGGGTTTTCTTGAAAAGGTTTCTTCAGAGGGGGTTTGCCATTGCCTTCCCCTGTTGCTGGGAAAGTATGACTTGCCCAGGGTCACCCAGTGGGGTTGTATGGCAAGCAGGATTTCATCTACTACATTTGCAAACCCCAAAATAGCTGCTTCCCCTGCTTAGGATAATTTCTCTCTTCTTCCCCCCCCCCCCAGTAGAACAGTGGACCTAATACCAAGAAATAGGCATGGGGGGGCGGAGCTAGGATTATCACCCAAGAGGAAGGGGGAGGTAGCCTGAAAAAGTTTGGGAAGAGCCATTAGAGCAGGATCTTGAGTAGTTAGATGAGAATGGTCTAGATCGCCATTGTTGTCTAGAAGAGCGATACTGTTATTTTTGACCAGTAACACCAAGCCATTTTCCGGTGAGGCGGGCCTTAGACAAAGTGTCTAAGGATTCATTAGTCTTGGCTGCGAAGAGGCCTTCACCCTCAAAGGGTAGATCCTCAATTCACTTCTTTGCCACATCAGTGAGGTCAGTAGAACATAGCCATGCTTAGCACCTCAGAGCCACAGCACCCAAGATGACTTTGGCAGTACAATTTACAAAATGCTGGTTGAGTGCATTTGCTGGTTAACAAGAGAGAGGGAGGGCTTCAGTATAAAAATCAAGAGCAGTCACTCTTTGCTCCTCTGGGAGACTAGGGATAAAGGAGGCTTTGCGATCCTATAGAATGTTTTTGGTTGGCTCCCATGCAAGCCTGCATGTTTCCCACTTTGGCAGAGAGAGCTGCTGCAGAATAAGAGCATCTCCCAAAAATGTCCAGGCATTGACTTTCTTTGTCCATGGGAGCAGAGTGGGTTTTGCCAGAGGACTTGGAGGTGGACTCAGCCACCAGTGAATTTGGAGTGGGATGAGTGAAGAGGTATGGAGATGTGTCTGGTTGAACTTTGTAGAGGCCTTCTAGCTTTTTTGAGGCAGGTGGAATAGAGGCAGGTTTAACCCATGAAATATTCATGACCTCAGAGAGGGAAGCCAAAAAGGGGAGAACAGCTGGAGACAGATCTGGTATCCACTATCTGGAAGACAGAATCTCTTGCCAGTTTGGGAGGGGTTTCAACCTGTAAACTCAAAGCCCTGGCCATCCATGTCACTACGTCTGAAAAGAGTTGTATATATTCAATAGGTGAATAAGGGCTAGTGTTTTCCACTTCTTCTTGAGGTGACTCAATCAAAGGAGAAGGAGACTTGGATAATGTCTCGGTGTCAAAGGATAACTCCTTGGCAGACTGTTGTGGTATGGCTGGAGAGGCAAATTGGATGACTGTGTGGTGACCGAAACAGACGTAATTTGTTGAGGTGGTATTGATGAGACAATAGGGACTACCGAAGGAATAGGAGCTATCACAGAAGTAGTGAGAGGGGTAACAGCTGTCCATGCCAAGGTCTGAGGCGGGGAAGGTGGAGGATGAGAAACAGTCACAGTGGTTCTAGGTGGAGGTGAGGGAACCCTGTCAGATTGATGTATTCGCTGATGTTCGGATCGAAGGTCCTCCAAGGGTTGATACCAAGAAAAATCTTGAAGAAAATGGGATCAAGAGCAGGATCAAGAGAGTGCTCAGTACCAAGATGGAGAATAGCAGTATACCTCATTGTGAGTGTATCAATCCCAATATGATGGTGAATAGGACCAGTATGAAGAAGGTCGCTCTCTCCAATAATCTTCAGCCCGATACCGCTCCAGGTAGGAAGCAGATGTGAAGGGCGAGCCTCGGTAATAAAGATGGAAAGATGACACCAAGACATCCACCCTATCTTGGGGTGGCGTAAGAGAATGATGAGATCAAGCCGGAGAAGTCTCCCGAGGTTGAGGGGGTGAGGGCAAAAAGGACAACCTATATGCCTGCAGCGGAGAGGCGAAAATTTGAGATGGTACCGAGGCCAGGACTGGTGGTAGCAGCAATACCATCGGCAATGGCATGGGCACAGACTGACCAGGTTGTGAGGTTGATGTAGTAGCCACACTGAAAGATGCTGAAGTCAATGCTCCCGATGTTGAGTCAGTGATGGGACCGAGATGGGAGGCTGGGCTAGTGGCACAGTTGAGAGTAGAAGTGCCATGGTGGTTTCAATGGTGGTGAGATTGTTTGAGTTGGAGCTACTGTTGGACAACTGATTGAAAGAGGGCTCAATAGAGCCTTGTGAAACCATAAATGAGGATAATCCAGGAGCACACAATATTGAGGGTATCAGTAACAAGGCACACGTGCTCGCCGTCAATGTCGATGTCAAAGTAGTTAAAGATGGTACAGAGGACTCCGATTGTTTTTGCAAAACTTAGGAATCCATGGTAGTATGGATGGGAACCAAGGCAAGGGGATCTTGTTGGGAGGAAGATTTCTCAGCCACAGAAAGGGACTGTTCCCAACACAAAAATTTTAGATGCTGAGTATTATTGCTTAAAGTTTGAGAAGTAAAGGAGCGGCAGATAGAGTAGCGATTGGTAATGCGGGATTCTCACCAACAAAAAAGGCATTTAGAATGTCCATCAGTAAGAGCTCTTACAAGAAAACACAAAGTTTAAAAAGTGAATTGGAGGCCATAAGAGGCCTAGAGTTTGGGCACCCAGCTGGGCGAAAAAAGAGAGTAGAAACCGAATCCCAGCTCTAAAAGAACAGGGCTGCTCACAATAACAGCGAAGTGATTAAAAGAAAGTTAAAATAAAAAATAAAAATGTAAATGTACTGTACAAGAGAGGTAACTCAGTGAGAGAGAAGTCTGAGCAGTTTCTCTTGTAGCAGAGGAAAGAGAACTGAAGGTGGAGCTAGATTGGCAAGACTGGGCATGCTCAGTACACAGAAGTGGGTGGGGCTTCTCAACAATCTGCTCAGCTTTACAGGTTTCTGAATGGAATTTCTCCGCAGGCACAAAACCACGAGGAAGAAATAAATCTTCTGTACATTGCACCCAACATCTTTTCATTTTTTCTTAATCTTGTAGTATATTGTCATACAGCACCCTGGCCCTTGATTTGAATTTCCCTTTGAGTTCCTGGATCTTATGGAAGAGGTCTCTCTGCATTGATCATTTTAATACAGTCGCCCCTCCCAATTCACGGGGGATCTGTTCCAGGGCTCCCCTACAAAAATGGGAACTTGCAAATATTGGAGCCCCATTGAAAATAATGGTGCATGCACCACTGTTTTGTCCCTCCCGTCCCGTGAAGAGCGAGACTGTGGACTCCAAGTCCACAAACGGGGAGGGACGACTGTAGTTGTGTTTATCCTTGCACACTAGCCATTGTAAAGTTGCATTCATGGTTCTGGTTTTGTTCCCATCTCCCTTTTCTCTTCCTTTTCTTCTTTCCTTTACTGCTTGAAACTTTTTGTCTGTTATCCATTGTTTCTTCTCGTTCCTTTTGACTACAGGTAGTGTTTTTCTGCATTCTTCCTAAATTATGTCCTTGGCTTCTGCCCATATTTCTTCTAGTTCTCAGTTGATTATGCTTATTAGTGCAAATCTAGTTCTTATATGTCAACAAATGTTGTGATATTGTTTTGTTATAATGACTGGTTTGTTATAATGACTGGTTTTGTTTTGTTTGTATAGCACGAACTTAGCCTACTAGGTTACTATGGGCCTGAATAGACTGCCAGAAATAATCCAGCTTGAGAGCACTTTTAACTGTCCTGGCTCAGTGCTAGGGAATCCTGGGAATTGTAGTTTTTTTCTGAGATAGAGAGCTCTTGTACCATAATAAACTACAGTTCCCATGATTCCCTAGCACTGAGTCAGGGTAGTTAAAGTGGTCTCAAGATGGACTATTACTGGCAGTCTGTTCAGGCCCTATATCTCGGTACTTTTGTTGCTACTGCACATTTAGAATCACATGACAGGCCTTTTTATGATAGCAGTCCAGTTTTGGAATTCTCTAAGGAAGTTGGCTTGGTGCCAGTTTTGCTTTCTTTTCAATATCCAGTGATGAAAACCTTTGTACTGGCTGATGTCTTTTTGATCTTACAGAAGATGACTTGGAAGCACTTAGGGGGAACATGTTGTAAGGGAAAGTATATGTCTGTAATGGGTAGAGCCAAACCTAGATTTTAATTCCACACTCCTTTTTCTTCTTCCTTCCTGTTGATCAAATGGACTGCCAGAGAAGAGACAAATCACTCTTCCTGGAGGACAGAATGAAACACTGGAAAGGGGTTTCCAATATTAAGCCAAGGGCTACATATACTGCTGGATCCACAGACTACCCACCCCTTTACAGAACCAGATTTTTGAAATCACTAAAATTATTACTTCCACTTAATGTTTTAGCCACTTTATTGTTCATCATATTGTTTTCTTAATGTATGCTACATTAACATGCTTTCTCATGTAGACACACATAGTCAACAGCATGAATTTTCAAGTGCTCAATATTCTGCCCAAATGCTACTGTAAAAAGAATCCAGATGCCAAATACAATCTGAGAAACAAAATTAAAATTTGTTTTTGGTTTCCACTAGTTTTCCTTTGAGATATATAAAGCTTCTGTTACTGCTGTAACATGTTTTACACTATTTTCCCCCAATATGGAAGGCTATCAAGTCCCTGGGGCATCACAGTATCCAATTAAAAGGGATTGCCATAGAAGGAAGGATTGTTTTTTTATCTAAAAAGCTGAGGCTGTAATCCTATACTTTCTTAAACTCCACTGAATTAAGATGGATTTGAGTAGACCTATAGTGGACTGCAGTGTTGTTTTATCACAATGTTTATATTCTTCATTTCTTCCATGGTATTCTAGGCAAAATACAGAGTTCCCAGATGATTCCTAGTCAGACACTTGACAAGAACTTTCCTTACACTCTGAAGGTTGAATTGCAACTTGCTGCTGTAATGACAAATTTCCAAGGTCCTCCAGGGAAACATATCTTTCAAAGAATAATAATAATAATAATAATAATAATAATAATAATAATAATAATAATAATAATAATAATAATAATAATAATAACAATAATAATAATAATAATAATAAAATTTATTTAATACCCCACCTATTGAAAAACCAATCCAGGCAGCTTACAATTAAAATCAAATACAAACCCCAGACAATCCTTCCCCCCCTTAAAACAGTATTAAATCACAATAACATAAAAACAATATAACAATTAAAACTGAACTTAAAATGGTACAATTAGACACTCCACTATGGCCTATAGCAGAGTTCCTGTCCATCCAAGATGGGGCCAGGTCAGGAACAGTGCTGATTTAGGCCAGGGAGAATTAATCAGGAAAGGCTTGCCGGAAGAGATCCGTCTTAACAGCTTTTTTAAAGCTGACTAGCGAT
>CM034703.1:262855892-262872043 GCA_020142125.1 Phrynosoma platyrhinos
AGAAATACTGTTACAGGTAAGCAACCTGTCCTTCTTCTTCGTGGTCTCGGCGAATCACACAAATGGGTTATTCAGACTGACAAGTTTAAGTCAGTGGAGGAGGGAGTGTCGTGACACAAATCTTGTAAATTCAAATAAGAAATACTTATTAACAAGAATAAATTGCCATAAAGTGCGAGTCTGCAACAGTAATTGCCTTCAAATATAATTTTGAATCAAATACTTCAGAATAGTGCACTGTAAAATTCAACAGTATTACATTCAAGTATCATCCTGATCTATGTTGATCATAAATGCATTGTAAATTTCAAACTGTAACAATTGCATTCAGATACCACTTAAATCAAGTATTCAAAGGGTTAACTCTAAACTTTAAGCTGTAATTGCATTCAAATATCATTATAACACAAGCAAAACAGAATAGTGCTGTAGTCAATGCAATCCAGACAATAACACTGCCCCCTCTAAAGAGGCTTCCTGTCTGGCCCTTGTGTCCAACCTTTAGTGCTTTATAAAAGTCATTGTTTGAGACCAAACAGCTGCCTTACAAACATCCTCTAGAGGGACCACGGTCAGAAACACAGAGGATGATGCTACCGCTCTTGTGGAATGTGCACACAGCCAGCCCTGTGGAGTCTTGCCTGTCAACTCATAACAAAGGTGAATGGTTGATGACACCCACTTAGAGAGTCTTTGGGGTGTGACAGGCAGTCCTTTTTTGTGTTCTGAGTAGAAAGGTGATATCAGTACGGAGGAGCACCTTGTCCTTGTGGAACCGGAAGTATGGCTGGTCCATCTGCAAGGCATACAATTCACCTGCCCGTCAAGCGGATGTGATGGCCACAAAAAATGCTGTCTTCCATGCCAGCAGTCTCAAGTGGCCATGGGTTCAAACAGTTTGGTGGACAAGTAAGATAACACAAGGTCCAGATTCCATGCTGACGTCGGTACTGAGGATGCCGGGTGGAGATTATTCAGTCCCTTGAGGAACCTTTTGACTAGAGGGTCCATAAAGAAAGAAGACTTGCCCTCGAGTTGATAATGCGAACAGATAGCTGAAAGATAGCATTTTACAGAATTGAGGCACAGGTCTGAGTTCACAAGGAACATGAGAAATTCCAGGACTACTGGGATCGAAACACGGGATGGGGAGAGGTCTTTGGTCAGCAAAAAGTCCAAGAACTTCTTCCATTTCAAGGAATAAGACTTCCTGGTGGAAGGCTTTTGTGCCGCCTGGATGACAGTTTGTACTAAGGTGGGTAAAGCTGTCAAGGATGAATCCTCAATGCTACCAGGGGGAGGGCGTCCAGGTCCAGGTGACATACTTGGCCCCCGTGCATGGTGAGAAGGTCGGGGCAAGGTTTGAGGTGACGATAGTCTCCCTTGGCTAGATGCAACAGTGGGGTGAACCACGCTTGTCTCGGCCACCAGGGGCTGATGAGAATGGCATCCATCCCGTCTGTCCTCATCTTGGCAATCACCTTGGTTATGAGTGGAAATGGAGGGAAGGCATAAAACTTCCTCCCGCACCACTCGAACTGGAAGGCATTGCCTCGGGAAGCTCGAGTTGGGATCCGGGAACAGAATTCTGAACAGTGAGAGTTCTCCTCTGTGGCGAAAAGGTCGACCTCCGGATTACCCCAAATGGAGAAAAGGTGTGTGATCACTTCGGGGTGGAGGCGCCACTCGTGGCAAGGTTTGTTGGACCTGCTGAGGCTGCCAGCCAGGTTGTTGTCCTCTCCTAGTAGGTGCACTTACTGCAACAGAATCCTGTTCTTGATACACCAATCCCAGATGAGTATGGTGATCAGCAGCAGAATAGGAGACTTGGTGCCTCCTTGTTTGTTTAGATAAAACATTACGGTGGTATTGTCAGTTAGGAGGAGCACCACCCTGCTGGTCAGCTCTGTCTGGAAGGCCTTGAAAGTTTTCTCTATTGCTAGCATAGGGTGTTGATGTGGAGCGTCCTCTCCTCAGGGGACCACAGCCCTTTGACTGTTAGTCCTTGTGAATGTGCTCCCCAACCTTCCTGGGATGCATCTGTTGTCAAATTGACCTCTGGTCAGGAAGGAAGGGCATGGCGTATACAGATGTTGGTCAGGTGGAGCCACCAGCGTAATGACGCAGCGACCTGTCTCGGAACCATCAGCCATTTTGATGGGCAGTCATAGGCAGGTTTGAATGACGACAGGAACCAGGATTGTACTGGTCTCAACCGGAGCCTTGCCCAAGCTGTGACAGAGGTTGTCAATGCCAAATGCCCCATTGCCATCTGAATGTGGTGTGCCTTGATGCATCTGTGTTTTAGGCAAGCACTGATGGTGTGGGTCAGTGCTTGGAATCTTCATCTTGTAGCAGAAATTTAGCTTCTCGTCTGTCTCTTTGTTGAAGAGGCCGGAGCCATCGAAGACCATGTCCTCTATGGCGGTCTTGGCTTGCGGGGTCAAGTCAGAGGCCCTAAGCCAGGCATGGCAGCGAAGGGCAACAGATGCAGGAAGAATCTTGGCAGCACAGACAGTGAAGTTGCGTGCCAAGATTATCTGCTGGCCACCCACAGCGTGTGTTTTGGCCTGAAGGGCCATGGTGAACGGCTTGTCCTCTTCAGGCAGGCAATCCAAAGCAGCAAAGCAAAGCAGCTTCATTTATATACTGCTTCATATCTTGCTATGGGATGTCTAGGCTCCAGCTTCTCCATTAAATGCTGAATATACATGCCCATATAAGCGCCATAATTTGGAACTTTAAGGTCCAGCGCTGCATAAACTTTCTTTGTGATGGCATCGAGCTTATTGCCTTCTTTATCAGTAGGCGAAACTGAAGCTTGGGACGTAAAGGTGAATTGCAGAGTTTTGCTGTGGGTGATCAGACAGCCAAGCAGGACTTGGTGAAGCTATCCTGTACAGATTTTTGATCCTTCTGGAGATTGTAGCTGGAGCTACCCAGGACCTCTTGACAATCCTTTCAAGAGATGGCAGATAGGGAATTGCCGGGGGAGTCGGCACCCTCCCATGGATCCGCCTTTCAAACTAGTCCATTGCCTCCTCGTCCTCACGCGCAATGACCAATTCAAGCATGTGTGCCATCCTCATCACCTGGTCTGCAAACGATCTGACATCGTCAGTAGGCAAAGATGAGGTCAGATTTGTTATTGGTTGCACCAGACTGGGTGACTTTTCCAGTTCGGACTCGGGTGTTACTTATCGAGACTGAACCAATGAATGGCTCGAAACCGGAGAGGCCTCTGGAGAAATTGGAAGAGGCCTATTCGCGAACAGAGAAGCATGCCATCGTAGCACTGGTGGCGGAGGAGATGAGGCCTCACGAGACAGAGGCATTGCACGAGGCCAATGCTCCAACTGGTCCAATTGCCCGGCTGGACAGGAAGGTAGTAACATCTAGCCTGAGCATTATAGACTAGCTCTGAATACCTCTGCATCCAAGAGTCAACTTGTTCTCACCTCCGCTCCGTCTCAAGCAGGTCCACATGAGGAGGGTGAAACATCTCCTGATGATGTTCAGAAACAGGGCTATCCTGGATCCACAAGGCAGTCGGGACTGGCTGAAGAGGTGAGTGAGGGGTCAATGACAGTGAGTCCTGGTACTGTAGTTCAACATCAGGCTCAGAATCCACACACACTGATGGAGCTGAAGGCTTCAGTACCAATGGTGTCGAAGGTCTCAATGTTGATAAAATTGGAGGAGGTGCTGAGCTCGAAACGGCCAGAGGAGTCTGGACGACTTGGTGAGATGGTGCTTTGGCCGCTTCTTTGGAGAGGAAGATTGGCCTCTATGGGATGTGCAGCATGGAGAAGTAGACTGGGCCCTCTTAGATGAACTCAAGGATTCCTGAACGGATTCAAGGTGCTTCCTTTTTGAGGTTTTCTTTCCACTTCCATCACCCCATTCCTTGTTGCTTCTAGCCACATCTTTCTCCCTGGAGGACTTTTCCTTGAACCTCTCCTTGGACCTGTCCCTTTCGCAGTCCTTAGTCATAGCCGAGGAAGAAGACGGTCCTTCACCAGGCGACGTTGAAAACCTCCGAGGCAGGCTTAAGGGCCTGTTCCCACATGGCCGCCTTCAATTTCAGGACTCTGTTTTTCAGGGCCTGCAAAGTCATGCCCTTGCACACGTTACAAGTCTTAGGATTATGACTCTCACCAAGGCAGAAAACGCATTGGTCATGATGGTCCAAAGTTGGCATTTTCAATCCACATGAAGAACAGTGCTTGAAAGATGCCATCGCCATACAGTACAAATTCACAAAATGACAACGAAGTCAAATCAGGTCCGAGTCAATGATCAGCAACGGTCACAGAAGTAGCAATCAAAAGAGTAGCCGATAATCAGAAATTAGTCAAAATTCACAAGGATTAGTCAAAATTCATTAGTCAAGATTCACGAGGAACGAGCAACTCAACAGTGAAGTTCCTTGCTTAGATGCAATAGTGGCGGACGAAAGGAACTGAATAACGAGCGGGAATGCCAGGGGCTTTATAGAGGTGGGCAGTGCTACCGCCAGAAAATTGCAATCCAAGATTTGCCCAGTGATTCTGGAAGTTTCTGAGCTAGCTGCGCAGGCGCAGATAAAACCCATTTGTGTGATTCGCAGAGACCACAAAGAAGAAATAATATTATCTGTCTCAAGAAGTGGGTGATGTTGGGCTGGAATAATGATCTTTGCAAAGTGATATAATTATAAACAGGTAAAAGTACAAGATGATATTATTGTTGATAATGTTGTCGATGATGATATAATTATTTTCTTTCTCTAAGGCCCACCATGCTCCACAACACTTCACAACTGGGAAGCAGAACATGTCAGCAGCACTGAATTTAATAACAGTGACCATATATAGTAGGAATTCCCTCACCTGAGCTGGGAAATCCATTCAAAATCATTCTCACTCATGACATTCTCCTCAATAAGTTTAGCTGCCACATCTTTGGCATGCACTTCAATCACAATGAGAGCAGATAACACTGTCCGCTGCATCCGAGACAGCTTTCCTCGTACAAGTGCTACTAGGTCACTGAGCTGTGCAAGTAAAGCAAAACAAGTAAGTTTGTGCCCTGAACAAAATATCTTGGATCTACTTGGTATGGATATTTCTTAAGAGAAAAGACAACAAACATAGTCTTTACATTCTATTTCTTTATACTTACTTCGACAATAAATTGGTGATTTATTGAAAGGAAGAACCGAATGACTAGCTCTCATTGAGCCCATGTGGTAGGACAAAAGAACTAGAGGCAGAGACAGAGTGGACTAGTGTAGGGGAGCAGAGAGCAGAAATCCACATATAATTTTCTGTCTTAGCTTTCCATCCAATAGCCACTCTGACTGCTCTAACACAACAAATCTTAAGATCATGCTATGAATTCCCAGGCCATTGAATCTGAAGATATCTTCAGCAATCCAGAATTTGACATAGGATCAACACAGAGTATTTCAGAGTTCCAGTACCGTCACCAAGATGTTTTTTCTTTCTTTCAAGCTCACTCCTCATGAGGCAAAGACACAATGAGCAGAAACTCTGAGGTGAATCTTAAAAGTCAGATTGGTCTATCTGGGAAGAGATTGTTCAGGTAACAAGGCCTAATCCCACATATGCTTTATAGTCCAAGAGTGAAGATTTAAGCTGAACTCCAAAATGAATGTGCAACCAGTGCATTTGAGAAAGGACTGGAACTATATGCTCCAACCCATATGTGTCAGACAAATCTCAAAATGTTTATTGCATTTTGGAAGCAACTGACGTAGAGAGAATATAGGCAAAATAGGAAGATAAAGGAGTGGAACAGACTGCCCTTTGCACCGGCTTCCGGGCGGCTTCAGAGTGCCGCATTTTGACGGTGCATGCTCTGAAGCTGCCCAGAAGCTAGCGTCATGCCACCCGCCTGCCCACACATGGGCTGGCTTCAGGGCGCTCTAGCAGTGTGGCATTTACACACTGCATGTAGCAGGAGAGCCATAAAGCCATGGCAGGGAGGGAAAAGCTGGCTTTTTGCAGGCTCAAAAATTTGCTGCTTCTTTTTAGGCCAGCCAAAAAATGGATTGAGGCTGCGGCATGCGGTTGCCCCAGCCCCAGCCCCAGCCCCAGCCCAGCCTTCTCAGGGGCAGCTTCAAGCCACCCCTTTGGGGTGGTCTCTTCCACCCCAAAGACTATTAGAGACCTTGGCTATATCTAACATGGTTTCTCTCCTTTTAAGTAAGAGTTGGTCCAGTTTCTAACCTTCACCTGAGCCCAGGTCAGGATTCTTGTTGAAGGCAGCTGGTGGCTTTCGTGTCAGTGGGACAGCAAATCTAGTCCATGTTTTAGTCTATACTTGAGAAACACTACAAGATGTACTAAGCCTGCCCCCAAAATAAGCTCAGTGTCTGGGATAGCTCCTTTGAAGGTCAGTGAAACCTTGAAGGTCCATGAAAATAGATTTGTTGCTACAGTGACATGGGAGTGATCAGTAGCCACTGAATTTTTGTTCCTCTAGTCCTTGGTCCCTAAACATTTTTGGACTACAACTCCCTATCCTCTTGGGTGAAGATCCTGACACTCCACTCCCCCATGTGTATTTCTTGATATTAGGTCTACTGTTCTACTGCACACTCAAAACAACAAATCTCAATTGCTGCTCCCTTTCTGGGTTCCTCCATCTTTCTGGTATTGCCTGGCCCCATCTACAAGAGAGGGAGAAGCAGGCAGAAGAATCGGGGAGCCAGTGAGTGTGAGGAAAGCTGCTATCTGTCATTGACTAAAGAGCCTCCAGTTTGGGGAGTGGAGTCCAGGAGGAATCCAGGAATTGTTCCTTCTCTTAATTCCCAAAGCAGAAGGCAGCCATTAGAATGGGAGACAGCAGCCTCCAGCTTTGGGACTGGGATGCAGGTGGAATCCAGGGATTCTACTTCGTCTTAACTCCTGAAGCAGATGGCTGCTATCAGAACGGGAGATAGCTCCAACTTCGGGAGTGAGGTGCAGGAGGCATCCAGGGATTCTTCCTGCACCCCACTCCTGAAGCTGGAGGCTGCTGTTGCTATTCTAACAACAGCCTTCTGCTTCAGGAGTTAAGAGGAGTGTCTTGTGTAAATGAGAGACAGCAACCTCCAGCTCAGGATGACAAAGAAGTTGTTTAGGCATTGTCTGTGTCCTAACTATTGCCATTACATTCAGTGATACACAGAATTATTAAAATGTAAGATTAGTACAAAAAATGTTACTAATGATTCTGCATGGTCTGGCAGGGGAAGAGGTCAATGGGGGTTGACACCATGAATTATCGCATCAGGTGACAGCAATCTTAGTAACATCACTGCCTTGTGGTAAAGGCCAGTGCAGGCAAGAGACCTCTTGGTTGCTGCAGAGCCAGCTGCTCAGTTGCAGCTCAAAAAGTCCAGGTGCAAAGTTTCATGCAATCCTTATCCCCACCATGGTCCTAAAGGCTGCTGGTTCCCCTTGTTTTTCTTGTGCACCAATTTCACTGAAGGCCCCCCTGCTGTCCCTTTCCCCCCTCACCATCCCCTGGATCTTTCCACTGCCCCTGGGGGGGGGCATACCATCCACTTTGGGAGTCACTGCTCTAGTGCAAAGTACCTCCAGATGTTCTGGATTACAAATCTCTCCCAAACAATATGGTCAGGAGGTCTAAAATATCTGGGATCCAAACCTGAAGTGAGAAAGGTTGCTCCGGAGGAGGTTTCAGTACAGGGAGAAAAATAAACCCACAAATGCTGTTAAGTGACATTTTTACCTGAGCACTTAGCTGGGGAAACAGCCTGGTAGCCAAATCTTGAGCTTCTAGGGCCTCAGATACTTCCTTTGTCCAGAATGTCTGACATCCAGCAATAGTCACTTGGCCGGGCCAATCTAAGACCCACGTAGTCCTTGGTGTCTTTATTAAAAAAAAAAAAATTACTTTCCTAGTCAATACAATTTGTAACTTTCTTTTTCTTCATTATTCCGTAGCCTGGATCTAACCAACACTGTATTAGATGGTATTTGTTTCACCATAGTTGAGTTTATCTTATTTATCTTGATTTGTATGATTCAGTACTTGCCAATGCATTTGAACTTTTTATAGAAAGAGATCTGGGTACAGTTTTTTCTTTTCCTTTATAGTGGATAACCATGTAAGTGAAAAGAAATATCTGTACAATCAAAGCACATTTTCTTTTTGTGGAAATAAAAATTATTCCATCCAGATAATTACAAGGACAGTATCATTTGATATTCTCTTATACACCAATGTCTCTCAAATGCTAAGCAAGTTCACCAGATTGAAAGCAAATCAAGACAATGCTCAAATAATAACAGCAGCAGAGATCTTGTGATCTGGACTACATAACGATGAAGAAACTCCCACCATCAGGTTTTACTCTCCTGTGGTAAAGCAAACACTGCTGCTTCTAGCAGTCCAGCTTGTAATTGCTTAAACTGCTTCTAGCAGTCCAGCTTGTAATTGTGACCAAGAAAGCCTTTCATAAACCTTACAACATAAAAATACTGCAGTTCTTTCTGCCTGATTCACATGACAATTGTAATTCATGACTTTATAGTCTCACATCTAGATTACTGTAATACCACCTGTATAGGCCTGAATGTGCTTGATAAACTTTTAGAAGATTTAATAGTTACAAAACACAGTACTTCCTTCTGCACTAGTTTATAATTGATTTCAACATGTTGCTTATGACTTAATTAGTTCTGGCCCACAGAAACATTACTGTCTCCTAGGATGTAATCACACAGGGAGTTGCGGGGAGAAAGTGGAAATAAACAGGACGAGCGGAAGACTTTAATTTACGGGATTTGTCCTGTTCCGCCTCATCTAATAACTAAATTCGAATTTAAAAGGGGGTTAATTCGAACAAAAACCTGATCTTTTCAAATCCTCAAAAATCCCGAAAATGAAAAGATCAGGTTTTCGTTTGAATTAACCCCCTTTTAAATTCAAATTTAGTTATCAGACGAGGCGGAACGGGACAAATCCCGTAAATTAAAGACTTCCGCTTGTGCCCGTTTATTTCCACTTTCTCCCCGCGACTCCCCATGTGATAACATCCATAGTTTTTCTAAGGTTCTGTAACCAAGCTTAACTGAGATGTTCTTTTACCATCTGTGAGCAAAATTAAGACTAAGAACACAGAGGGGCATCCTCATACAATTCTCTGGCTGAAGACCCTCAGACCCTTAAAATGTTGGAAGAAACAGCAGCTTCTGCACTTGTTATTTGCTGCTCTCTTGTCCACTGGAGGCAATTAGGTTCTTTTGTCTTCCTTTCTTGCTTGCTTTTTCTTCCTCTGTTAGCCACCTATCCCAAAAGCATTATGGGCAGGTAACACTGTCTGGTTCAGTCAGGGTTAATTAAGAGATTGCCATCTGTTGCAAAAGAAAAAAAACCCAGCCCAGATTGAATCTCTCCGCTCTCTCCCCATCTCCTCTTTGATGAGGAAGGAACATGTCTGCAACATGTCACCCTTCCATCCTTTTCGCTTTTAGATTAGTTTAGAAAGGATCAGGCTATTTCTATCTAAGAATGTATTTCTATAATAAATATTCCTCCTGTTGAGGATTTTAAACTTATTTTCTGCCTGAGATCTGGTTCTTTCAAACTCACTATCCTAAGATAGGCACCCATGATGGCAAGAAATAAGGTGGTATGGGGAAAGACATTTCATATTTGTTGTGTTTCACTGTTTCTGATATAGTCAACCATAACCCATAACAGACTATCTACTATAGGTTGAGTGTCCCTTACCCAAAATGCCTGGGATTAGAAGAACAGATTGGAAGTGATCAATATAAATCTCCATCCACAAAAAGGGAGACACAAGAGACTGCAGCAACTATAGGACCATAGCACTGATCTCCCATGCAAGCAAAATCATGCTCAGAATTTTGCAACATAGACTCCAACCACACATGGAGAGAGAAATCCCAGAGGTCCAAGCAGGGTTCAGGAAAGGAAGAGGCACTAGGGACTACATTGCAAAAACATGATGGCTAATGGAGTGCACCAGGGAATTCCAAAACAAAATCAGCATGTGCTTTATAGACTATACCAAAGCATTTGACTACATAGATCACGAAAGGCTATGGAATGCACGTAAAGACATGGGAGTGCCAACACATCTGATAGTCCTGATGAGGAATCTGTACTCAGGACAAGAGGCTACTGTCAGAACAGAACACGGAGAAACAGAATGGTTCCCAATTGAAAAGGGCATCAGACAAGCCTGTATCCTTTCACCCTAACTGTTCAATTTGTATGCAAAACATATTATAAGAAAAAGCAGGCTTGGACACAGAAGAAGGAGGAGTGAAAATAGGAGGAAGGAATAACAATCTAAGATATGCAGATGACACCATAGTACTAACAGGAAACCTCACAGACCTGGAACAGCTACCAAGGAAGATCAAAGAAGAAAGTGCAAAGGCAGGCTTAATGTTGAACATAAAGAAAACAAAAATAATAACTACTGAGGACCTTCACAAGTTCAACCTAGACAATGAAGAAATAGAAATAGTAAAAAAATTCCCATACTTGGGATCAAACATTGATAGAAATGGGGACTGCAGTCAGGAAATCAGAAGAAGATTAAGAATAGGGAAGGTGGCTATGAAAGAACTAGAAAAGATTCTAGAATGGAAAGATATAACTCAGCACAAAGGTTAGGATCATACAAGCCATCATATTCCTTATTACCATGTATGAATGTGAGAGCTGGACGGTTAAGAAAGATGATAGGAAGAAATCAATGCATTTGAGATGTGGTGCTAGAGAAGAGTGCTGAGGATCCCATGGACAGCCAAAAAGACAAACAAAGGGTCCTAGAGCAGATCAAGCCGTAAATCTCCCTGGAAGCCAAGTTGACCAAACTGAGACGGTCATAGTTTGAACACATCATGAGAAGAGAGGACGCATTGGAAAAGACAATAATGCTGGGAAAAGTGGAGGGAAGTAGGAAGAGAGGAAGGCCACATGCCAGATGGATGGACTCTATTAAGGAGGTCACGGGTATAAGGTTGCAGGAATTAAGCAGAGCAGTAGAGGGCAGAGGGTCTTGGAGATGTCTCATCCATAGGGTCACCATGAGTCGAGATTGACTTGAGGGTAGTTAACAACAACAAATGAAGTGCTTTGAATTTTGGCCTTTGAACATTTGCATATATATAATGAGATATCTAGGACTTGGGACCTAAGTATAAACATGAAATTTATTTATGTTTCGTATACACCTTATATACATAGTCTAAAGGCAATTTTACACATAATATATAATTTTGCGCATGAAACAAAGATTGTGTACACTGATGCATCAGAAAGCAAAGATACCACTATCTCAGCCACTCATGTGGACAATTTTGAATTCTGGAGTATTTTGGATGCTGGAATTCCAGACAAGCGATACTCAACCTGTATGGCAATATTTTTTGGTATCCCTGTGGGGAAGCAGACGGGCGGCCGTGGGCCGCCCCAGGAAGCTGCACCGTGTGACCGAGGCATCCCCACACCTCGGTCCCGCGGCGCAGCTTCGCCACCCCTGAAAGGAGCGTTAAATTAGTGCTCCTTTCACAAGTGTGCGAACGCTGCGGCGGGAGATCCTCCTCGGAGCACCGGCCGTGCGGAGGGCCGGCTGCTCCAAGGACGACCTTGGGAAGGGGTTGGGGCGCCTATCGTGCTGCTGCCTCTCCCCTTCCATGCCCCCAAGACGGCCCTTTAAGCCGTCTGCTTAGGGGGCCTATCTGCACAATACATTTGAAGAATGATCCAAGAAAATGAAACCTTCTTTTTCCAAAACAACACTATGAGATAGCAATAAGGACACAATCATATGCACTATTGTAATCCAAGCCATAAGGTAATGTGTCAGTAGCAATGATGATCAGTTCTTGAGATGAAATATCCCCCAAAACATTATGATGAAAAACACGCATTTTTCTAGATAAAACTGCATGGTTCTAGCCAAAACACTTACATGTGGATAAACCTTGATTGCCCTTTCAATGTTGTCTCGCACACTGGCCTTCATGATCTTCTCAACTTCCAGCAGCCAGTCTTCCACATTTCCCGTGGGATAAATAGAACGAACAAGTTTGACTTCTTCCCCTTCTGCTGAATACATGTGTGTAATCTGGAGATCTTCCTGAAAGAGCAGCTAGTGAGAGGAAGCACAGCATGAGATGCCAAGTAAGGTACTATTTTCCTATATATATCAGTATCTTTAACACATTATTTTTGGTAATGGGTCATAATAATGAGCTTTTTTTGCATTTTAACATTAATATTACCATATAGAAATAAAAATAGTAAAAGAATTCCCATACTTGGGATCAAACATTGATAGAAATGGGGACTACAGTCAGGAAATCAGAAGAAAACTAAGAATGGGGAGGGTGGCTATGAAAGAACTAGAAAATATTCTAAAATGCAAAGATATACAATTCAGCACAAAAGTTAGAATCATACAAGCCACTGTATTTCCTATTACCATGTATGGATGTGAAAGCTGGACAGTTAAAAAAGATGATAGGAAGGAAATCAATTCATTTGAGATGTGGTGCTAGAGAATAGTGTTGAGGATCTCCTGGACAGCCAAAGGAACAAACAAGTGGTTCCTAGAGCAGATCAAACCGGAAACCTCCCTGGAAGCCAAGATAACCAAACTGAGACTGTCATACTTTGGACATATCATGAGAAGAGCAGACTCTTTGGAAAAAAACAATAATGCTGGGAAAGGTGGAGGGAAGTAGGAAGAGAGGAAGGCCACATGCTAGATGGATGGACTCTATTAAGGAGGTCACAGGTATTGAGGGGTTGCAGGAATTAAGCAGAGCAGCGGAGGACAGAGGATCTTGGAGATGTCTCATCCATAGGGTTGCCATGAGTCGAGATTGACTCAAGGCAGTTAAGAACAACAAATTATGATTCTGGTATAATTACTCATATTTACTTATTACAAAAGCACTTTTTTAAAACATCATTTTTAGGAGGTTTTTGGTGAATTTTCTATTTATAAGATTTAAAATATATATATATTTAAAACAACATGGCAACTAATACTAGGCATTTTACAAGTTACATCTAACATTAACTTGTTGGTCATTTTCATGAATGTTCTTAGATGTGTTACTAGTGAAAGGGTGCTCAGCAATGGCTCCTCTTCTCCTGGAGAAAAGTGACCAGTGGGGTGCCACAGGGTTCTGTCCTGGGCCCAGTGCTATTCAACATCTTTATCAATTACTTGGATGAAAGAATAGGGAGCATGCTTCTCAAATTTGCAGATGACACCAAATTAAGAAGAATAGCTCTTAATGAACAGGATGAAAATTCAAAATGACCTTAATAGATTGGAAAGCTGGGCCAAAGCTAACAAAATGAATTTCAACACAGAGAAATGTAAGGTACTGCACCTAGGGCAAAAAAATGAAATGCATAGATATAAGATGGGGGACATCTGGCTTATCGAGACTATGTATGAAAGTCCTAGTAGACCACAAGTTGAACATGAGTCAACAGTATGATGCCACAGCTAAAAAGGCCAATGCAATTTTAGGCTGCATTAATAGAAGTATATTATCTAATCAAGGGAAGTAATATCGCCACTATATTCTGTGTTCTTCAGGCCTCACTTGGAATACTGTGTCCAGTTCTGAGCACCACAATTCAAAAAGGATGTTGACAAATTAGAGCGTGTCCAGAGGAGGGTGACCAAAATGGTGAAGGGTCTGAAAACCATGCCCTATGAGGAATAACTTAGGGAACTGGGTATGTTTAGCCTGGAGAAGAGATGGTTAAGAGGGGATATGATAGCCCTTTTTAAATATTTGAAGGGATGTCATATTGAAGAGAGTGCTAGCTTATTTTCTGCTGCTCCAGAGAACAGGACTCGGGACAATGGATGCAAGCTACAGGAAAAGAGATTCCACCTCGACATTAGGAGGAACTTCCTGACAGTGAAAGCTGTTCAACAATGGAACACACTCCCTTGGAGTGTGGTGGAATCTCCTTCTTTGGAAGTCTTTAAACAGAGGCTGGATGACCATCAGTCAGGGATGCTTTAATTTTGAGTTCCTGCCTGGCAGGGGGTTGGACTGGATGGTCTCTTCGAACTCTATGATTCCATGAAAAGTACTGGATTAAAGTGAATTATGAGGTCTCTGAAATTAATGGGCAACCCTAACTATATTGGTACAATTAATTTGTATGTTTGTGTATATGATTCAATTTACAATTGTCTCTAAAATACATAGCTTGCATGTTCTTGTAATGGTGTGGTCACTTTCCATAGATTATATATGTCTTGTTGCTGTTGTAAGCCTAGAGACCATATTACAAGCATGCAGTCTTGCAGTAGATTTCATTCATGTAAAGCAAGGCTGGGAATCAGATGCTATTGAACTGCAAGTTCCAGCAGCCCTTGCCAATAAAGCCAAAGGTGAGGAATACCAGGAGCTGCAGTACAAACAAATCTAAGAACTTGCATGATTCCCACCTCAATGTAAAGATACAGATTTTGACTTCCTGTTCATTTCTAGACTTAGGTACATTTGAGTTGCTATCACATTCATGCAGCACAGTAGAAGACCTATGCTCTGTCTAACTCTCTCTCTGACTCTCAACAAAGCAAGCAGGATATGCCACATCCCCAAGGAAAAAAGGTGATAATTTACCCGTGCAATATTCTCAAAACATTTGCGAAGATGAGGTTGCACAGCTGTGGGGTCCTTTGTCTGAGACAATATTTCCAACAGTTCATCATCAGAAAGAAAGTAGAATCTGGAAAGAGAAAAATCTTCTATTTTGTCTCTGTTCTTTATTTTTACAGCTAAGAAGAGGTATAATGTTGAAAACTAGCCTTAAATAAGAGGTGGGTGAGCTCCCACAGCCATGGATTTTGCGCACCTCTGAAGTGCTAGAGGGCCACAGTCACACCATTATGTCCCATTCTGATGATCTGAAGAAACATCATGTCACTCCTGATTTCCTTTTGGAGTATTAGAGGGGGGAGGTGTGAGTTCTTGCTGCTTAACCCTCCAAAACAGCATATTTCAGACATCCAACCTGTTTAAAGTGTGCATGTTTTTGCTTAAAAACTTATTTTTGGCTCAAGGTTTGGTAGGGGGTCAGGAGTTTGGGGGAGCCAGTATGGATCCCAACACCTACAATGGATAATACCCCAATGGCCACATGAGTGGTGGGCTGTGCAATTTCCATCCCTGTTTTAAAGCTTTCACCATTTTAAATACCAAATTCAGTATCTAAGCATTTTAATGCTCTTGACAACAAAGAACCAAGCCTACATGTTATCACTTCCTTGCCTACTCTTTCCCTCCCACTCTTGACATGCTTTTCTCTAATATTGCAACTAGGTAGTGATAAGCTCAGGTCCTAATTCATAACTCATCTCTTAATACATAACTCACCTCCTCAAGGTTGGAGAAAACTGGGATATAAATAAATAAAACACATAGAGACAGACATATATACATTAAAAAATGAATGGAACAATGTCCTGCTTGGGTTCCCATATTAAGGGAAAGACAACATATAAATTAAGTAAGAGTGTGTGATTGTGTGTGTGTGTGTGTATAGATAGAAAGGCAGGCAGGCAGGCAGGCAGATAGATGAGAATGAAAAGGATCTTCAGCTCCTTCACTTTTGCCCCAAGAAGTATGTCAAAGTACATGACATCACAGAAATACCTTGGGAAAGCTCCTCTCTTGGTCTCCAAGTATTCACTTAGGCCTTTCTGCACCAGGTCCAGCAGTTTATTACATTCCCTCAGCTTTTCCAGCAGCCTGGGATCTGGACATACATTAATCACCTGGAAACAGCACAGACAATACTTTGTTTAGTCAGCCCTTGAACAGATTAGTCACAAGAACACACATGACATAAACAGAATAAACTTTCAAAATGGAATGGAGTTTAGCATTTTGAAGGTATCTTCAAACAAGGACTGGTTGCTTTTGTTGTTATAAGAATCTTGGCTTTGTGCAAATAGGCTGGTGTCAAGATAAAGCAGAGTGGCATTGTATTATCACAGAATGAGATTTGGAGAGCCAACTGTTATAGTTAGCATTACTCTCCAAACATCAGCTTGCAGCACTACCGTATTTTTCGGCATATAAGACGCTCCGGCATATAAGACACAC
>CM034703.1:262872143-262885718 GCA_020142125.1 Phrynosoma platyrhinos
TTGGGGAAGAAAAAATGCGTCTTATATGCCGAAAAATACGGTACTTCAGTCTACGACAGGGGTTAAAATTTGCAAGTCTTGCCCTGATTTGAAAAGTACATTGTAATTAGTGCAGACTTCTGATATGACAGAACTATTCCATCACTGGTAGCCCACAGCATGAAGAAGAAAAGAAAAAAAGATACGGAGAGAATTAAAGAAGGCACAAAGAAAGGAGCAGGGATGGAGAGATAGCTCTGCCCACGTTGGCTGTGGCCCATCCTACTATTAGTTTCAGCCCTGCTGTTTCACCGAATGTGACTTATCTAGAGGGATGAAATCCCAAGCTTCATTTAGGGTCTCAAATCATACCTTGAAAACGAATATAGTTTACAAAAATTAAACATCCCAGCAAATTTTGGCATGGAGGGGGTAAAAGAAATAGAATAGGGAAGCAGGAGCGCAATGAGTTCCGGTGTAAGATGAAACATCAAGAAAAGCATTAATAGAAGAATTAGAATTAGTTGGGATGAACTTCCAAATCTAACAAATTGTATAGATATAGATGCTCAGCAATTCCAAGAGAAAAAATTACCAGTAGTAATTGTTGTTGGTTAATATGTTGTTTTAAGCCCTCATGTGAAATAACATATGTTGTTCTGGACAGAATCAGGACACACAAATAGGCATAGCCTCACCTCTCTGTTCTCTTCGGCATTCTGCATGATCTTTTTCCATGTTCTCTCCATGGTTTGATATCGTTTGCTTTCCACTGGCAATTGTCTGTTAATGTCTTCTGAACTAAAAATGGGCTCCAGATATAGCCACGAACGCTGACAAGTCAGCCATTCCTCCAAGACATCCTGAAAAAGCACACCTTAAAACAATCAACTCAATTTTTCATGTTTGGGGCTCAGACTTAAAATAACATGAGTGGAAAACTGGCAAATGACATAAATATCAGAAACAATTGAGCAGCAGGATTTTCTTTATAAAAGGAGCTGTGAAATAGTACTCAAGCTATAATCCATTGGTTTAATAGAAAATACCCTTGTAAGAGGGTAAAAAGAGAAAAAGAAAGCAAACTGAAACTTTTGAGAAAAGTCCAGATATTTTATAATACAAATGTTATTGTTCGTATCTAGAGGCCACCATAGTCAAAAAATAAGGGAAACACAAATTGTATACACAGAAATAAAGAGACAAATATGCTATAAACAATGGCTTCAAAACTTCCCTATGGATTAAAAAATGAAACAGTCCTCTCTAGACTTAACAAGGCTTATTGCAAAAAGAATTCAAAAGGATGAGATAGATACAGTTCTAGAATATAAACCATTAAGTAAGAGGATCAAAACCACAGGAGATCCCATTGTCTTTTATATGATAGGTTCCAATTTTCTCAGCTGTCCTAGCAAATTTGAAACTCTCAGTGTATTGAACAAATAATCCATTGCTGAAAGAATCTGCTCTAGGTTTGGCCTGTTGGCAAGGCACTGCAAAACGGTAGAAAGAAACCTGCCCCATGAGTACAATTCAATAGGTAATGGGTAATATCCTATATCTCCTCAGAAACAACGCATTTGTGCAACTGCTTCAGTTGCTATGGAACCTCCTCAGTGGTCTGCAAAGCTGTAAAGGGAAAGAGTCACATATTGCAGTGTTAAACACTTCCATTCATTATATACCACACAAGCAGAGCAAAATATTTGGAAAGCATTCTAAAGATTTATGATAGAAAGGATGCAGGAGGAAAAAAGACATAAAAACAAATAGAAAAATAGGTAATTTAGTTCCAATTTATGTATGTGCCAAGTCCCAAACTCCTTGGAATGATTCTTTGAAAATATCTAAGCGGTGGTATCAGTAATTTCAACAGTCCAAAATATATATCAAAGGTTGCAGCTGTAACAAAGGAGTTTTTGGATGTAATTATGTGTGCAGTTATGTTGCTTGAATCCCACTGAAGTCCACCTAAAGTCTAGACTTTATTTTACAGCACCTGTAGTAAAGATGATAACCACCATGATAGTTAGTTGCAGCCTCCTTTTGTACAAATGTTAGTGTTTTTATTGTGTGCCTTCAACCATATCATGGGGTTTTCTTGGCAAAAACTATTCAAAGGGTATTTTGTCTTTGCCTTCCTTTGAAGCTGAGAGTGGCTTGTCCAAGGTCACCCAGTGGATTTCCAAAGCTGAGCAGTGGCTTGAACCCTGTTCTTCAGAGTTGTATTAAAACTTTTAAAATGAGTTTATGAATATACTCCATTGGAAACAGCCTTGGAATAACAATGTGATTCAGTATCCAGTCTGAAAGTTTCTGAGATGTGTTGCTGGACAATAGCTAAATCTGACAGAAGGATTTATATGACACCAGGGATATTTTCCTAAAGAAGTGCTGGGTAATGATAGTACACCTGATGTTAGTTAAAAGGCCAAGAAGGAATAACCCAATAATATGAACTCAGTCACTTGATATAATAGGATACTAATAAGTCATTTTCGAGATTCAGATTTACTGAAACATCCAGACTTAGTGAAGAATGCAAGGATTATCATAACTGAAAATGGGAAGCACAATAATGCTCCAATAATTTAAGAATTTTTATTAAACAAGACTTGGTTGATTATGATTATTGTGAGCTGTTGGGTGATCCTACATTAGGTTGATCAAAGAATAAAGTAGCAGATCATCTAGCATCTTACCAATTTGTGCCACTCCAGGTAGACTCACCTATTCCTTTACTCTCAGACTTGTTTTTTTTTCTTCATTCTTATCATTGGTTGGGGGGAGGGGGAGGGAGTTATTTTGTGACAGCTCTGGGCTGGCATAGAGCTCCTCCCCCGAGTCCTTGGGCCTCGGCATCCAATCAAAGGATTTAGGATTCAGTTAAGATGACCTCTGCCCTATCCCTATCTCTGAAGCATCCCATTTCAGGGTCTACTCTTGTCTCTGGCAATGGGAACACAACATATGTAGTAGCTTCTATGGGTCTAAGTCAGGGAGGACAGCTTCTGAGTGTCTAGGGATCATTTTTGCCCTCTTCCCCTTCTTCAGAGGTTTTTAAACAGATGCTGGATGGCCAGCTGTCCAGAATGCTTTGACTGTGCCTTTCTGTATGACAGGGCATTGGACAGGATGATCCTTGTGGTCTGTTGCAACTCTATTATTCTATGATTCTGGACTTTGGCAGACTACAGTGAAGGGGCCACTTTTGGAACTGAGGCACAGTGTTCTACTGTTTCTCCTTGTCATGCACTGTAAGGCCCCCAACTGATGCTCTTGCTCTGAGAAACAAACATGTCCACACCCTGGTATCCATTTAAAAAGTTCTTCATCTCAGATAACAATGTACATTCCTTGAACACATGGCAGAGAAGTTTCCTTCTGGCTAGGGATGGGGAGGGTGTGGCCCTCCAGATATTTTTGGGCTACACCTCTCATAGCCAATAGTGAGAAATCATGGGAGCTACAGTACAGCAACATTTAGAAGTTAAACTAGTCCTCATCCCTGTTTCTAGTCAAGGACTGGTACAAATAGGATGGCATTTCTTTCTCAGAATCTAAACTATGAACCAGCTTTCCATAGTGTCACTGAAATCAGAGTTCATCCTAGTTTATTATTCAAGAAGAGTCACACTTCTCAGTTGGGGCTAAAAGTGGGACAGTTGGGCTCCAGAAACCAGATCTAGTTCATATTAAATTAGTTAATGGTCCAACTGATATAACTACACAGTTTTCTCTACGAACAGTTAAAAATAATTACTTGCAGAATGCCTCTGATGTTTGTTTGTTTGTTTATTTTTAAAAGCACACTTTCTGAAGTGTAGTTGCTTAGACTGGTTCAAAACACCACTTCCCAGTGCCTGATTAAAGATGCTCAGAGCTCTTCTAGTCTCATTGGTACTGGCAGACATACAATATCTCTCAGAGTCAGGCTGGAGGTTAAGAAATTACTTTGCTCTCTACTCTTCAGATTTCGTGGGCAGACAGGTGTGTAATTAAGTGTCTTCTTCAAAGCAGGCAGCCCTGAGTCTTGTGTGGATGGTCAAGAAGCCATACAGGAAAATAAATGTGTATTGAGACTTTCTGAGACTGATGTAAAGGGCATCTCAGTCCAAGACATCTACCTTGGTTCATATACCTACCATCCCACTGCAATTTAACTTCAATTTAACCCTTTCCCCTCTTAACTTATCATTCATGGCAAGAAGCATCAATTGCCAATCCTACTGGTAGCAATATTTTAGTACTTAAGGATGGTTACTTAGCCTGCTTTCTAAACCCACCATCTTTTTGTGATCTTTTGACAATAAAATTTGCATTCTGATTTTTTTTTAAAAAAAATGTTATAATGGCTGAAATTATTATTCTGTAGAGTTTTCTTCTTTAGCTTTTTTTTTTTTAAGTCTCAGCATGCCTACAATATCCCCACCCTCAGTGTCTTGGGTAAAAAGGAATAGAAAAGGAGGAAAACCAAGCACAAACACACATCCAAGGCACACGTGCTTACATCACAGCAAGCAAGTCACCTGATTCCTTATGATCTGGTGTTCCATCCCTGTGTCATGATGGCTAATGACCATAAATAAAGCAAAAGAATGATAAAATAAAAGCCAACTCTTCAAGTGATTTGTCAGAGCACTTCACTGACAAAAGCAATGTACTAATATCCAGCCACTGTGAAGGACAGGCATGCTTCTCCTTATCTGTTAAAGATTTCTTTGAATACCCTAGCTCTAGCCCAGCAACACATACAAAAGAATATGCCTCCTTTCAATTACTTTAGAACTTTGTTTTCATTCTAGTGAGGCTCCAAACATCAGACACACCAGGACAAAAACAGTATTTGAACTTTATCTCCATATATAAAGTGTAGAAGAGATGATGGTTCAGCACATTAACTATCATACTCCTAATACACATTAAATTCCACAAACAAAAAGAGCATTTTTTTGTGACAGCATGCTGTGTCATTTCCTAAGTAGCTTCAGTGTTAGTTAGCTTAACTAGCTTGGAATGAGAAGTGGAAGCAAGTCCATCTTACAAGTCCCTAACTTACTTTTCAAAATAATCACTTCTATAAACTTTGGTTGGCAGATCTAATTTTCTGACACATGGCTCTGTCACTATCCAAGCTGGCCTTGAATGACTTCCATGCTACAGGGGAAACCTGGAAATAAATATCTTATAAAATCAGGTCATTCAGGGCTGAAAGCTATGCAGTAGTGTGACTAATATAGGGGAGGCCATATTTTTAACAAAAATATTATATTCAGAGTACAAAGTTTTCACAGGATGAAAAGTTCTCTTTAATTTACTGAAGGAAGTCACACCTGACAGCTATCCAGCCTCATTAAAGTTAAGAATCTGATCCAAAGCTTTGTGGAAGTTATGATGTATACAGAGAGCTCCTATGTCAACACAGCATGATTTCACAGCATGTAATGGGAAAATATACTCAGAGCTGTCTACAGCTACAGTTACTTAAATGTCAGGAGGGTAGTGACTCTATTTTTTTAGAGTGAACTTTAAAGGAGCTATCCACGGTACTAAACATTAGAGTTTATTGGCTTCCTTCAAAGTTTGAACTAAAAGCCAGAGTGGATTTACCACCATATTGGTTCACTAGTTGCCACTGTTCCATCATCCAAACTATTTTTTTGCATATCTTTGCTATTCATTCTGGTTTGTCTTTTGATGAATGTTTGTACCTGGGTCATCTTCAGTTTATTTTCCCATGTGTTGATCCTATCTTCAAATGGCTTTTTGAATGGCGAGAAGGACATGCTTTGGGTCATAACAATGTGATCATCCAAAAGCTGAGAAGCTTCATCAGGACTTTTCAGAATGAATGTGTCTGTTGCTTTGTAGGGAACTATGTTGAAGAGAATGGATTCCCATTCATTCTCCATCTTATCCAAGGCCTAGGAAACAAGAAACAAAAAAACCGCACCCCTTATTTATTATTATATATTGCATAAGAACTATTGTATCAACCATGAGAGAGAATGAAAAGTTAATGGAGATGATGACACGGGTAATAAATTGAAACCACCAAAAAAAGAGAAGAAAACATTAGAAAATGGAAATTACTTCCTGTCAGAAGATCTGTTTTGTGTAGGTTGTTGTTGTTAGCTGCCCGACTCATAGCGACCCTGTGGATGAGACATCTTTAAGAATCCCTATCTTCCACTGCCTTGCCCAGATCCTGCAAGCCTTTCCCCATAACCCCCTTATTGAGTCTATCCATCTGGTTTGTGATCTTCCTCTCTTTCTTCTACCCTCTACCTTTCCTAACATTATTGTTTTTTTCTAGTGATTCATGCCTTCGCATTATGTGGCCAAGGTACGATTGTCTCAACTTGACCATCTGCTTCCAAGGAGAGCCCTGGTTTGATCTGTTCAAGAACCCATTTGTTTGTCTTCTTGGCTGTCCATGGTATCCTAAGTACTATTCTCCAGCATCACATTTCAAATGAGTTGATTTTCTTTCTGCTTCCTTCACTGTCTAGCTCTCGCATCCATACGTGGTAATTGGGAATACAATGGCCTGAACGATTCTGACTTTAATGCTCAGTTGTTTGTCTTTGCTCTTTAGTATCTTTTCCAGTTCTTTCATAGCTGCCCTTCCCATTCCTAGTCTTCTTCTTATTTCTTGACTGCAGCCTCCATTCTGGTCAATGTTTGATCTTAGATATGGGAATTCTATAACTATTTCAATTTCCTCATTGTCCAGATTGAATTTCTGTATTTCTTCTGTGGTATGTTTGTTTTCATTATATTCAGCCTCAGACCTGCCTTTGCACTTTCATCTTTGACCTTTCTCATTAAATGTTCCAATTCCTGAACGTCTTCTGCTAATATTATGGTGTCATCCGTATATCTTAGGTTGTTAATTATGCTTCCTCCTATCTCCACTCCTCCTTTTTCTGATTCTAATTCTGCTTTTCTTATGATGTTTTCAGCATATAAGTTAAACAAGTAGGGTGATAGGATGCAGCCTTGCCTGACCCCTTTGCCTATTGGGAACTCCTCTGTTTCCCCGAATTCTGTTCCGACAGTGTCCTCTTGTCCTTGGTACAGATTCCTCATTAGGACTATCAGATATAGCAGTACCCCCATGTCTTTGAGTGCATTCCATAATTTTTTGTGATCTATACAATGAAATGCTTTGCTGTAGTCTATGAAACACATGCTGATTCTTTTTTGGAATTCTTCGGTGCACTTCATTAGTCATTATATGTTTGCAATGTGGTCCCTAGTGCCCCTTCCTTTTCTGAATCCTGCTTGTACCTCTCAAATTTCTCTCTCCATGTATGGTTGGAGTCTATGCTGCAGAATTTTGAGCATTATTTAGCTTGCATGTGAGATTAGTGCTATTGTCCTATAGTTGCTGCAGTCTTTTGTATCTCCTTTCTTGTGAATTGGTATGTATATAGAGCATTTCCAGTCTGTTGGCCACCGCTTTGTTTTCCATAATTTTTTGCATATTTCAGTTAACACTAAAGTTGCATCTGTCTGTAGGCACTGTAGCAGTTCAACTAGGATATCATCTGTTCCTGGTGATTTATTTTTCCCCATTTCCATTATTGCAGATTCTATTTCACTTCTTAGAATTTGGAGTTCGTCTTCATATGGCTCCTCATTCCAAATATAATTCATTCCCTCTTCTCTTTTCTATAACTCTTATTGTCTCCAGTTTCTTTTTATTTCTTCTTGTTCCTGTATTATGTTCTTTTATCCCATAGAGCATCCCTGCCCTTGGTTTGAACTTGGCTTTAATTTCTCAGATTTTTTGTGTAGGTAACCTGATAGATTAAATGCACAGAGATGTAAGATTAACCAAATATTCCATCATCCTAATTTCCTAGCACTATGCATAAAGTCCATCTGGTGGGCATTTTCTCTCTTTTTTAAAGAACTTATTGTTTCGCGCTGACTAGTACTTTTACTAGAAACCTAGTATTTAGTAAATGTTAAAATCCTTATTGTGAAGAACAGCCATTACAAAAACATTTACACACAAACACACACAACAACAACAACCTAATAGTTGACACTGCAAAGAATGTCAGTTGGAATGTTGTCCTCACATGCTCAATTGAGTACTCCTTCCCTGCAATCTCTGCTATTTTAGATATGATCTCGATGTGATCCTGAAGCTTCATCTCCAGACAGCGTGCAAATGTTAAATTGGCCTTGGGCTTCACATTCATTTTGATCTCCTCAGAAAGCATCTCCCAATGACGGTTGCGCATTCCAGGATTACGCAGCCCTTGAATCAGCGGTATATATGGTCTGAATTCCTCAATCTTGCCACGGATTTCCATAGCCACATCTTGGCATGCTGTAAAGAACATAAAAATGTACCATTAAGGATGGTGCTAAGGATATCACTACAATATAACACAATATAAATCAGGAGCACTGTGAACATAAGCACAGGGATAAACAATATAATAAAAGTAAGAGAATGCAATAAAATATTATCCAAAAGGAAATTCTGAGAATGCAATAAAAGAGAATGCAATAAAATATTATCCAAAAGGAAATTCTGAGGAGTGACCAGCATATTCATTCCTTATTTCAATCAATCATTTTATGCCTTTTTCTCCCCAAAACTGAGACACAAGACAGTGACTGGGACTCACGGCCACTTATCAACATATTTGAATCAAAGTTAAATTCATGTGTTATTGGTCTAATATATATATCTCATCAATATTACAGCTATGAGAAAGGCAGTGGCTTTGCAAAGGGCAAGAGACATCTACTTCTAAACAGCTCGGTTTAGCAAACTATAATGTACAATTGCATAGCCACCAGTTGCTCTCACAACGGAGGACATTCTAGCACTGCCATTGACAAGATTGGAAGATTATGATATATGAAATCCAAGTTTTTGAGGAATTACTCTATTATACAAGTATGTATTTTTAATCCTTGTGCTCTGAATGATTCACCCTATCTCATACATATTCCCGCATCTCCTCCTCTGTTAAGCTGATTCATTGCAGGATTTTATACAGAATTCATTGTTTAGTACAAAGCACGTCAAAAAAGGAAACAAGATCCCACATAAAGAAAATTTTACAACATAAAAAATATTTTGTGAAGATAGTTTTTCAGAAAGTTTGCAGATCTGCTATATCAGCACTATCTTGGTCAACACTTCTTCACTGTTGTTAGCAGTTCTTTGAAACTGGTTTTGCAGAACTGTTATATCAACGTATGCTGGACAAGAGAATAAATGCTAAGTAAACAAGTGTATGAGTTCTGTCTTGCATCTCTCAGAACAACAAGCAATCCATCAGTTCAAGGTCTGCTGTTACCTGGAATCTCCTTGAACTGTTTCACACACTTGTGCATTGTCTTAAAGGATTCGTTGACATTCTTCTCCAGTTGCTCTGCATCGATTGCAGACAAAGGATCATTCATCCAGCTCTCAGCCCAGCGAAGCCAGTCTGATGCTGTAGTCCAGAGGTCATAGAAAGGCTGAAAGTCCTTCACCATCCTGTTCAACTTATCATACTAGAGAAAGAAAACAAAATAATCCCCACAAATATTAACTGCTGATGGGCATGTGTTAGCCCCCATTAGTGGGCAAACATTAATTCTAGAGTTTGTTGCTCCAAAGACTTGAACCAGTGGGTTTCCTGGCTACCATTTTCAGCTACTCAGCTACATCCAGCTCTCAATATATGGGTACATCAGTAAAACTGATTTTTAAATCCACAGTGGGAGACAAGTGGTCCTTCAAATATTATTGCAAGTTCCAGCAGTTCTAGTGAGCATAGCAATGATGAAGAATGCTGG
Organism: Phrynosoma platyrhinos; assembly: GCA_020142125.1. Taxonomy (NCBI): domain Eukaryota; kingdom Metazoa; phylum Chordata; class Lepidosauria; order Squamata; family Phrynosomatidae; genus Phrynosoma; species Phrynosoma platyrhinos. The sequence continues at coordinate 262,881,942 of CM034703.1, forward strand.
GAGCTGATATTCAACAACATCTGGAGGGCTACATGATTCCCACTTATAGCTTATACAAATGCAACTGGCCTCAAAACCCACTCCCCCACTTATTTTAAGCCATATTTCTTGCACTAAAAGCCAGAGATTATAGTATAGTATGTAAATAGAAAATGTCAATCAAACCTATATGTGTAATGGATTGAAGGAATACAATCTTTAACATGCAGTGTTCCTCATTAACTGGTAGATAATCCTTTCTCTCTGGTGATGGCAAGAGAGAGATCTAAATAATGTCTGGATCTTATATTTTCAGAAATGAGGGTCAACAACTGAAACTTTTCCTCGTATTTCCCATAGCAGGTGGGGACATCTGGTTATTCAATTGTTGGACTAGCACCCTCTTCATTCCTGACCATGCTAGATGGATCTGATGGGGGTTTGAGTTCAAAATCACCTGGAGGTTCTATGCTCCTGTATTACAATACTCCCAACAGGAGGTTACCAAAGAATAAGACATGATTAAGATTCTGGAGCTAACCTATGGTCCAAAACACCCTGCACAAATCCTCTAGTTTCAGACCGCTTTAACTGTCCTGGCTCAGTGCTAGAGAATCTTGGGAATTGTAGTTTATTGTGGAACCAGAGCTCTCTTACAGAGAAGGCTAAATGTCTTTCAAAACTACAGTTCCCTGAATTCCCTAGCATTGAGCCAGGACAGTTAAAGCAGTCTCAAATTAGATTATTTCTGCAGTATGTTTTCGACTCATAAATCACAAAGATTTGGAACATTACATATTCTCTTACAGAAGAGAAGTGCATATAATATCTGGTTGTTTTTTTAAAATAATATCTTTATTTCCAGATAAAAATATAAGAAAATCTTGCAAGAGATTAAACAAATCCTCTTGGGATGTTTTAAGGCTGCAGCAAGTGAGACCATCATAGGAACTTATCATTTATTGTAGCTTCTTGAGTTATCTCTTGTTTCTAAACCAGAAAGCCAAGCTAACATTATATTCTGTGGCCATTGCTCTACTAACATTTTGAGATCTCTGCAATATTAATCATATCTCCTGGATATTTTTGAATGAATTCTCCAACATAATGTCTAATAAGCACAGAGAACAAATCAGTGGAATGGGAAACATATTGGATTACTAATTTCTGCTCGATCAGATACAGGTAAGAATTATCATAAAGTTGTAAAGAATGGCTGGTAATATGTGGTGAAGCTTTTATTATCATCAGTTTATAGAGGTGTGCAAGGGATGATTAAGGTTTAAAAGAGTTTGACACTTACATTAGTCACGGGGGAGCCAAAAATTCTTTCTCTATTGTTGTAAAGTAGTGCCATTTGCTGGGAATCTTTCAATTGCTTCCTGACTCTTCTTGCTTCATTAGCTATCTCATGGGCACGGTTAATATCTGAGTGTGCAGAAAATCCAGCCACAGCAAGCTGTGAAAAGAAAAAAGGCACAATGTGTGGGGAGGTATACTCCATGAGACAAAACACAGAAGTTTAGAAATGTGTTTAAATACGTTAACATAGGATCCTGTTAGTAGCCATAAATCCATGACAGAATCCTGAGAATTTCAAGTTTCATATTGCTATGACCATAGGTTTCTCTCATACAAAATGAAAAATTTCCCTCACAGTCATGATGGAATTTGCTCATTAATGAAGACAATAATTAACCTGATTAATGAGCAATTAGTTGCAGCAATAATTCATTTCTCTCCAGGTTCAATGTAGTCTTCAGTGGTAGGAAATTCCACTTCCTACAGAAGAAGGAAATTCTTAAGACAGGCATTTTGTATTCTTTAAATTTAATTTAGGATACTAACATTATAATGAAAACAAGCATGCTTGCTGCTATATTTCCATAATACTTGCTCAACCTGTACTATTTGAAATAAAAAAGATGATTGCAAAGGCATCGTAGATCTCCAATACTTTCTTCTACAAAGATTGCCTAAACTTTCTATTGCACTGGCAACAGAAATGCAAAATATTTTTAAAGTTTAATCCAAACTTCAGGAATGTGGAAATAAATTTGAAAGCATGATGCTGATGTGACGCACATTCACAGAAAACAGGAAATAACCCAAATATCTACATTTACTTTAGGTATTAAAACTTGACTTCTGAACACATCAAGTGGAATAATTAACTATTGGCAGCTTGTTCTTCCTTGTCTTCCTTTCTAGCAGGTTGGAAGTAATTTATTGGATATGAAATGCCATACATGATAAAAAGTAGCCTTCTCCAAGCTGGTACCCTCCTAATGTGGCTAGACATTAACTATAATCAGGTCAGATGGGGAAATTTGGGAACTTTAATCTAATGCATCCGGAAGGCATCATGTTCATAAAGTCTGGTATAGAGTCAAAAAGTCTGTTTAGTTTCGGAACTTCCGGTGCGGGAGGTTTGGAGGAGGACGCGGGTGCGTTTCGCTCGCAACCCCACCTCCGAGTTTGCGGATTTTTTTGGGGGGAACGGGACTGATTCCTACCCGTCCCTAGTCTCCCTGTGTAGGGGGTCTATCTTATCGACCTGCTTTTCTTTTTTTGTAAGAACTTTGGCAGCGGAATTTATACAGTTTTTCAATTCCGCGGTACTCACCCCAGCTACTGGAACATCTCCACGCGAGCGGGGTGGAAACTGAGAGGTCGAACCCAACCGCACTCAGGCGTTTTTTAGCGCCGAACAAACTCCGCACAAGTTATTAAAAGAACACGGAAAATTCGACAAGTCTACTTATTTAGTTTCTCTACACTTATAAACTGGAGGAAAAGAGTGATCCACGTCTTGGAGACGCCCAGAGCCTGGAGTTCGGGAGACGTTGGATCTAAGAGATAGGAGACGACCGAAAAGATCTTGGAGATCGCGGCGGCGACAGGAAAGGAGCAATCGGAGTAATATCCTTGCAGATTGTGGTATGGAGATCACTAGTCGCTGATATCTTTGGAATCCTCTTAAGTATGATGAGGATGATGGTTTAAGAGTTCAAAAGGAAAGCGTTGTGGACGTGGGATCGAAGTTGAATGGCTCAGAAAAGAGCAACAAGGTAAATGGTGAATACTGAATTGACTGAAGGAGTTAACCTTTGCTGGGCTTAATTCGGCGGATTAGATACAAAACACAGCTGAGGAAGGAAGATAAAAAACAGCTGGGCCCTATATATCTGAAGAAACAAGTAAGCTGTTGAGTATAATACAGTTGAGAAAGAAAGAACAGAGTGGGAAGATTATAGGAACAGAGACATAAAATAAAAGAAAGAAGGGAAAAAAGAAATTTTTGGAAAAGAAAAGGACTAAGAAAAGAACCAAGAAAAAGACTGAAGTAATATTGTAATATTGTTAACATTAGGAAAACAAGAAAGAAAGTAAATAGAATAAACAGAACAAAGAGCCTGGAAGAACCTGAAAGAACTTGGAATAAAAAACTTGGAAGAAGATTTTATTTTATTTTATTTTTTCTTCTCTTTTTCCTATCTTACATCTAACAGAACATATATCTACAATAAGCCCATATTGTATGGATACAAGAGAAGCTACAAGGAATAAAGAAAAAGTATGTTTGGAGTTATAATTTAATGTTAATTTTAAAATTAAGTAAGATAGTGGGAGTAAATGTTAAAAATAAGAGAACTTATCTGGTTCAAAAATCTGGATCATTGAAAATACTTATAAAGGGAAAAATCAGATATAATAGATAACAAAAGAAATTATAGTATGTTGTTTGTATGTTTATATTATATGCATAAATATTCGCTGTTCTTTAATTAAATAATG
>CM034703.1:262885818-262905414 GCA_020142125.1 Phrynosoma platyrhinos
AAAAAAAAGTCTGTTTAGTTTCTAATTTATATCCCACCTTTCTTACAGTATGGACCTCAAAGCATACAGAAACAATGTAATATTTTATAATATTTGAAGAAAAGGTCTCACAAAGATGACCTCAGTTTCCTTGTATTTTTTCCCCCTCATGACTTAAGTCTCATGACTGAAATTGTTTTCATGCCATTTTTAAAAAGCTGCTTTTCATACAATTTTTTTCCACAAAGGTGACATATCCCTCCTCCTCCTGTACCAATACTTCCAAAGAATTCTAAGTAACACCACTTCCAAGCTTACACATGCTTACACTTGTTTTAGCTTTTTCTCATCTACTTATTGATGACTGTTTACCCTGAAGACAAATGTAGAGGAGCATTTAAGTGCCAGATAGCAGTACCTGCAGGCCATCCAGACGTTCCAAGAAATTGGTTTGGTCCATGAGTTGAATTTTACGAAATCTCTCTTCATCTTCCATGTGCTGCTGTCGTATCTGTTCAATCTGTGTGGTGATCCTCAGAGGCCAGTTGCTTGCAGCCCACCTGAGAAATAGAAGAGACTCATAGAACTTTATCACACAGGAGAAATCCTGTGCAGAAACAGGGTTTTAAACAGAAAAAAACCCACAAAAGTGGGTAGATTTTCAGATGATGTCTCTGTTAAAATGTGTTTAATCTGTACAGAAAGCAGTCAAAAGCTGCTTTTTACTTTCGGAAAATCCTGAAAGTAAAAAGGAGCGGCTTTTGACTACTTTCCATTCAGGTTAACCACACTTTAACAGCGATGTGTGTGAAAATCAACCTGCTTTTGCGGGTTTTTCCCACCTTTTAAATCCTATTTCTGCATGGGATTTCCCCTGTTCATGAGGATATGGGAGGTTAATGTTAATGCAAACCATAAACCTAAATGTAAGCAAAAATGTGGAATAAAAGCAGGAAGAGACAGTGACTACTATAATTTCTCAGTCTCCAAATCCTGTTCCATCCTAAAGTGCAAATAATGGCTAAAGGAAGATATAAACTATCTTAACTATAATAAAATAGTTTCCCCTACGCTGACTGGCATACCATTCTATACAATCAGGGGAAAATGAGTTCCAATCCAAATTACACTAACTCCCTAATAATGATGCTGGCCTACCTCATAGGGAACTTGATAACTGAAATTATTTTGCATAACAAAATGTGCCATTTGTTGTTAGTTGTCTCCTGATTTACGATTAACCAAAGAATAAGAACTCCTTGACCTTTGATAAACAGACCTGTTCATGTCTTGCAAACTTAGGCCCATATGGAATGTAGTTGGCTTCTTTTCCTACTGTCTTCCAATTTATGAAAAATTATAGTCTTTTCCAATGACTCCCGTTGTCTCTTGATACACCCAAAGTATGATAGTCTCAGTTTAGTCATTTGGCTTCTGGTAAGAATTCTGACTTGATTTATTTGTCTTTTTGAGGGCCCATGGTAACTGTAGATCTCTTCTACAGCACCACTCTTCAAATCACTTGTTTTTCTTCCTGTTAGTTTTCGTCGCTGCACACACGACCATACATAAAAATAGAAATCAGAAAAACTATGGCATGAATTGTTTATGTGCCTTCAAATTGCCCATTGACTTATGGAGACCCCATGAACTACTCACAAGTGGCTTTGCCAATTTATTCCTCTGAAATACAGTCTACTGCATCTGGCATTCCTTGGCAGTCTTCTATCCAAGATTGCTTAGTTCCAAGATCAGATGGGATCTGGTGCCTTTAGGATATTAAGGCACTATGGCATGAATCATAGGATCATAGAATTGGAAGAAGCCTCATGGGCCACTGATTCGAACCCCCTGCTCCGTGCAGGATCTCCAGCTAAAGCATCCCCTGCAGATAGCCGTCCGGTCTCTTTTTTTAAGATGTCCAGAGAAGGAGACCCCACCACCTCACTAGGCAACTGGATTCATTGCTGAACTGCAAAGTTATCCAGAAGTTCCCTCTTGTCCAATTGAAATCTACTCTCCTATAACTTCAAACCATTAGATCTGGTCCTAACACTTTGGGAAGCAAAGAACACAGCTGCCTCTCCTCTCTGTGACAATCCTTGAGGTATTTAAAGAGTGCAATCATGTCATCCCTCAATCTTCTGCTCATCATAGTGACCATATCCAGCTCCTTCAGCTTTTCCTCATATGTTTTATTCTCCATGCCTCTTATAATCTTTGCTGCCCTTCGCTGAACCTGCTCCAAATTATCTATATAAATATTCTCAAAATGAGGTGCCCAGAAGTGAATACAGTACACCAGACAAGGCCTGATCATTGCAGAATATGGGTGGACTATTATCTGCCTCAACTTGAAAAGTATGCTTCTATTAATGCAGGCTAAAATAGCATTTGCCTTCTTTGCTGCAGCATCACACTGCTAGCTCATGTTCACCTTAAGATCAACAATAATCTCAAGGTATTTTTCACATGTACTACTGCTGAGCCATCTATCTTGCATCATACACCTGTGCATTTGTTTTTCTGTGGCCTAAATACAGACTTTTGCATTCATCCCTAATGAATTTTATTAATTTCAGCTATATTTTCCAGTTTATCTTGGTCCTTTTGATTTTTGTTCCTATATTCCAATGTGGTAGCCACTGCTCCCATTTTTTTTGTCATCTACAAACTTGATAAATATTCCCTCCACCCTGTCATCTAAGTCATTGATAAAAAATCTTGAAGGGTAATGGCTCCAGGACAGGACCCTGAGGCGCTTCACTCAAAATCTCTTTCAAGTTTGAAGTGCAACCACTGATGACAACTTTTTGGGCACAGTTTTCCAACCAATCATGGATCCATTTGACAGTGTTCATGTCTATTCAATGTTTAACAAGTTAGCTAATCAAAATACTATGGGGAACCTTATCAAATGCTTTGTTGAAATCCAGGTAAATGAAATCCACAGCATTCCCACCATCCACTAAATTAGTGACCTGATTTTTTAAAAAAGATATAAGATTAGTTTGGCAGGATTTGTTCTTGACATGCTGGCTTCTACTGATCACTGCATTGTCATCAAGAGACTTTTACATAATCCGTTCTAAAACATTTCGTGGCCAGGCTGACTGGTCTGTAGTTGGTTCTTCTTTTTTTCCTTTATTGAAGAGAGGGACAATGGCACCTCACCTGTTCTCCAAGATTTCTCAAAAATGATGAAAAGTAGTTCAGAGAGTACAACAGCAAGTTCCTTCAATACTTGAGATACAGTATGTCTGGCCCTGTAGATATGAACTCTTGTTGATTCATAACTAATTTCCTAACTTTTATTTGCAATTCAGATCCTTTGCCAAGGTCTCTTTTACTGAATGGAAGCACATGGTTCCTTTTTGGGGAGAAAATTGAAGCAAAATGGATACTGAGTAGTTTTGCCTTTTCGTTGTGATCTGTTAGCAATTTACTATACTTATTGAACAGCAAACCCACTATCCCCTTAGTCATTGTCTTTTCTCGAATCTATCTGAAAATTATTCTGTTTTGGGTATCTAATAATCTATCTTGATACCTGAGGGCATTATCTATTTCCTTCACAGCTGCTCTTCTTAAATCTTAGCCATCTTTTGATTTCTTGATTGCAGTCTCCCTTTTAATTAATTATTAAACCAAGCTATAAAAAAATCTATTAACTATTTTGATATCTTCATCACCCACTTTGAAGTTAAGCAAATAATAATTGTTCATTATTTTTGTTTTCTTCATATTCAGTTATAACTCTACTTTTGCATATTATTTCTTCATTTTCACTAATACCCCATCCAAGTCTTTGCTATTTCTGCTAGCGTGACCTGCATATCTTAAACCGTGGATGTTCGTTCCCCCAATTTTCACATTTTCTTCCTCTGCATCTAATTCTACTTTCCAGGTAATATGGTTTCTGTATAAATCAAACAGTTATTGCTGTTAACCATCCTCGAGTAAACTTTGACTCATGGTGACCTTATGGATGAGACATCTCCAAGCCCCTCTATCCTCCATTACTCTGATTAGGTCCTGCAAATTCAGGCCCATGACCTTCCTGATTGAGTCTATCTCTCTGGCATGTGATCTTCTCTTTCTACTACCTTCTACATTTCCTAGCATTATTGTCTTTTCTAATGAATCATGCCTTCTCACGATGTGGCCAAAGTACGGCAGTTTCAATTTGATCATCTTGGCTTCCAGGGAGATTTCAGATTTGATCTGTCAAATGACTCATTTGTCTATTTGGATGACCATGGTATCTTCAGGACTCTTCTCCAGCATCACATCTCAAATGAACTGATTTTCTTATCTGCTTTCTTCACTGTTCAGCTCTAACATGGTGATAGGGAATATAATAGGTTGGACTACTCTAACTTTAGTGCTTAGTCCTTTCATCTTTATACTTTAGAAACTTGTCTAGTTTTTTCACAGAATTACTGAAGCATAGAGTCGGAAGAGACTACAAGGGCATCAAGTCCAATGCCCTGCCATGCATAGCTGCCTTACCCATTCCTAGTCTTCTTTTCATTTCTTCACTGCAGTCTTTGTTCTGTTTGATGCTTAATCCAAGGTACAGGAACTCTTAAACTATTTTGATTTCCTCAATGTCTAGGTTGAACATGTAGATCCTCCACAGTAATTATGTTCCTTCCTCCTATCTTCATTTCTCCTTCTTTTGAATCTAAACTTGCCCTTCATATATTTTTAGCATACAAGTTGAACAGATAGGGTGATACGATGCAGCCTTGGCTAACCCCTTTGCCAATTAGGAACCATTCTTTTTCTCCATGTTCTGTTCTGACAGTGGTGTCTTATCCTCAGTACATATTCCTTATCAGGATTATCAGATGTGTTGGCATTCCCATGTCTTTAAGGGCGTTCCATAGCCTTTCATGATCTATGCAGTCAAAGACTTTTCTATAGTCTATACAACACATGTTGATTTTCTTTTGAAATTCCTTGATACGCTCTATTAGCCATCACATGTTTGCAATGTGGTCCCTAGTGTCTCTTCCTTTCCTGAACCCTGTTTGCACCTCTGGGATTTCTCTCTTACGTATGACTGGAATCTATGTTGTAGAATTTTGAGTATAGTTTTATTTGTGTGGGAAATTAATATTTTGGTCCTATAGTTGCTGCAGTCTTCTGTCTCCTTTTTATGGATGGGGATAGACAGGTTGCTTATCTGTAACAGTATTTCTTTGAGTGGTCATCTGCGAATTCACACAAATGGGTTATTCTGCCCCTGCACAGAGCTGCTCAGAACCTTTTTAGAGCTATTAGAAGTGTTTTGGCAGTAGATCTGCCCACTCTCCAACTGCCTTATTGGCCGGTTTCCTGCCTAAACCCTCAGTTCCATGGATGTCAAAGCAGATCAAAGGAGAGGCAAGGCACCACTCTGAGGGGAAGATGGGCAAGATTTGTGTGAATTCACAGATGACCGCTCAAAGAAATACCGTTACAGGTAAGCAACCTGTCCTTTATCTTCGTGGTCTCTGTGAATCATACAAATGGGTTAGACTGACAAACTTCGGTCAGTGGAGGAGGGAGTGCCATGCCACCTAAGACGCACATTGTCCCAAACAAAATCACCATTTGTGAATCCGGGACAAGGCATGTAAAAATAGGGATGAACAGTCCTGCTAATATGATGACTCTACATGAGTTGAATTGAAATTCCAATACTGAAACGTAATGGAAACAGTCACCAATGCAGGTGACACATGCACAGTGGCAGAAGAAACAGGCTTGCCAGCTAACCCATATGTTGCACAGACTGTTGATAGATCTTGATGGTCTGTGATAACATGGCAGGTGTATGGCTAAGGTCAAGAGAAAAACCTCTGACCTAGACAGCACAGGTTTGTTAGCTATGGAAATTATGCCAAAGCCATCCAGTAGGTAGGTGGTGTGAAAGTGAAAGAGTCGCACTACTGTAAACGGTAAAGGAATAGTAGACAAATACCGCAACAAGAAGGCAAGGTATACAGACTTTGTCTGATCCAAGGAGATGAACAGAAACTAATGCGAAGGGCAACAGACTTGTAACAATGTGAGGCTGCACAGGTTGTGACATTGGCAATCGGGAAAGAGCAGCTTACCAAGCCCTCAAAATTGAAGATGTATCAAAAAGGGAATCTTTCAAGTGGAAAAAGGGCAGTGACCTAACAAAGCCTCCCAAAGCCATTGTTTGAAAATTATGGCATTGACAGACAAAACCTAGAACACTAAATAGTCTACGGCTAAGTGTCCCCTTGGACATAGAATATGAAATAGACCATCTGTGCTCAGCAATAAGATGGTTGGGCATCACCAGCAAAGGCGGCAGAAAACTAGTGGCTGCACTACAAAGTGGGTAGTAGGACATCTGGATAGTCCATTCATACAGAGAGAGTCTAATTGTATCAAACTGGAGAAAGCTCCAGTAACAATTTCTGGAATAGTGATGGATATCAGAGAGAAGGAAGAGTACCTCATCTAGTCACAACAAAACACTCACAACAGGGAACAGTGAGAATATTGCCATATCCAGTTGTTATGACCCACAAGACACACTGTGTGTGAACGTAATGTTTCAGGCTATCAGCATGAAACATGCAGTTCTTGGTGAAAATGCCAGAGAAAATAACAGTGGTTGGTGTGATGACTAGAAGACTAGTATAAAAATAAAGGGATTCCACTCTACCAAGTAGAAAGAGATCCCTGTGGGAATGTTATCCCATCCTGTGATATCCTGTAGAGATTGTATCAAGAATAACATGGCTTGGTAGGAACGGTGAGAACTGACAGGCAACAGTATACCAGGAGTGATGTCAATCCATCATGAATGGGTCACGAGAAGAAGAATTTTAGAAAAGGGGGGCTGGAATAGACCTTAAGAACAACAAAGTCCAGCTTCTAGCCAGGTGTGAAACTCTCTATCGTATAGATCCAAGTTGTGTGGTGAAGCATAAAGTACGCTGTGACAGGGCACAATAATGGGGGGAGCACAGGCTTCCCTGCACAGAGAGAGAACTCCCAGGATGTTTGCAGAGTGCATAGTTAGCCTTGGGAGGATTGCAGGGAGAGACCTGAAATATCCCCACCTCACCAAAATGATGCTTTGAGACCAGAGGTTCAGGAGAACCAGGATGTTATGACATCAGTTAGCCTGGAGAGATAAATATGCACGTCCCAAGATCTCGAAGTGTCCACGGGGTGGACAAATCTGTCAAATGGAGGCTTGAATCGGAGGGATGTTCCCAGAGGGCTTTCCTGCACTGAGCGGCAAATGGGGAAAAATTGATGCAGTCCCCCCTCTGCAATGAGGCCCAAGAAGATTGTACTGAAATCGAGGGTCAGTATATGAGATGAGCTCATCCCAGTTAGAGACCAAACAGTTGTTTGCCACATGTTTCATGGATGTTAGTGGTACCAACAATAATCCCTTGGAAGGGGTGTGCATATGGGGTGTAGACATGTATTCCTTGTTACATGTAGTGGCCCTTGGAAAGAAAGCACCAACTGCATTCACTGACACTTGTACAGGGGAAGTGAAAAACTTTCCTCCCACACAGAGGGAACAAGTACATCCCAATAACCATCAGTGGGGAGGAAACAAAAGCATTAAGGCCAATATATGGCAAACTTGGAATGATACTGGTCCTCAGCAAGGGAGCATAATCATGTCTTCGATTTGGCAGTCTAAAGGAAATGATGGTATTGGTTCCAGTACAGAGGGACCAAGCACATCCCAGAATATATTTGTATCAGACGAGTGATACAAGAATAGCTTGGCATTAGAGCATCAGGGATGGTACCAAAGCCCCCATGGGAGGGAGGGGGGAAACAAGACAATCTCAAACATGTTGGTACCAAGGGCATAATGGTAGTGTCCCTAGATATAGAGGGAGCAAACCAATAGTTGGATTTGATTCTCCAGTCCTGTGGGTCAGGCGATGGTACTGACAGTCAGTATCAAGAGAGTAATTAGTGGAGGATTGTCCATATCGAAAGCACGCTGGTAGTGTCCATAAGGTTATGGGGATAGCTCGGGCATCAGATTTAATGCCTACATTCAGTGAAGTTTAGTCGCCTGCAGTAGGGAGGACAATTTAAGCCATCAAGGGTATCTGTATATATTAGCGTGTGAACAGAAACAAAAGCACATCCTCATAAAAATGTAACATGTGAATGGTGGTGTCCTCCTTCGGTATGGAGGGAGCATCATGTCATTTGAATCAGCTATATAAGGATAGTCATGATATCAGGTCTTGGCAAGGAGGGAAATTTGATGCTGCATATCTAGCCAATGACTCTGCCATCCCTTGGTACCAAGGGAGCAACCGTAAACCTGGCTTGGATCTGAATGAAATGGGAGGTGGCATGAGGTGTGCAATTACAGACTTTGGTATAGAGGCAATAACCACAGCCTCGAATCCAACTGAGTGTGTGCCAGGGTGACCATAGCTTGGAGCCAAACAAGTGATCACTGGTAGAATCCTGAGGGATGAATTGTAGGAGCCACAATGGGCCTCGAAAGGGAGGGACAAACATGGCTCCAAGTTTAGCAGAGCACTTGCAAGTAGTGATCCTCGGTACAGAGGGAAATGCTATAGTCCTGAATCAAGGAGAGTGTGAGCTAGTAGTGCACCTTAATATAAAGGGAATAATCATGATTCCAAATCAGCAGGGAGCTGGTGGTAGTTGACCTCGGTATAGAGGGAGCAACCACAGCCTCGAATCCAAACCAGTGTCAGCTGTAATGGCCTTGAGAGGAGTTAATCACAGCTTTGAAATTAACCAGGTATTGTGAATGAGGAGTGTACCAATAACGGCCTCAGAAACTGAAAGGCCAGCCACATTCTAATCCTCCTGTGCAACTTAAGAATGATACTGATGTAGGGCCCTTAATATTTATTCGCCTGAAAGAGTATGAGGACAGATTGTGGCAACACCATGATGCCTTGGCTACCACCGGATGCTTGGGGAAGGAGCCATATAAAACTGCTTGCAGGCCAATCAGTTTGAAGTAAGGCTAAAAGCCAACTGGTTTGACCAACAAGATTCAGGGACCGACGAGGATCAAAGTCAGGCTATGAATTAACTGGTATGACCCCGGAGAGTTAGGGACTGATGAGGGTCAATATAGGACTGCAAGCCAATCGGTTTGATTCTGGAGAGTCAGGGACTGATGAAGATTGAAGTCAGGCTGCAAGCTAATCGATTTGTCCCTGGAGAGTCAGGGACCAATGAGGATCGATGCAGGGCTACAAGCCAATCGGTTTGACCCCAGAGACTCAGGGACTAATGTGGATTGAAGTCGGGCTGCAAGCCAACCAGTTTGACTCCGGAGAGTCAGGGACTGATTAGGATTGAAGTCAGGCTGTGAGTCAATTGGTATGACCCCGGAGAGTCAAGGACTAATGAAGGTTGATATAGGACTGCAAGCCAATCAGTTTGGTTCTGGAGAGTCAGGGACTGATGAGGATCGAAGTCGGGCTGCAACCCAATTGGTTTGACCCTGGAGAGTCTAGGACCAATGAGGATAGATGCAGAGATGCAAGCCAATCAGTTTGACTCCAGAGAGTCAGGGACCAATGTGGATCCACATAGGGCTGCAAGCCAATCGGTTTGACCCTGGAGAGTCAGGGACCAACAAGGATTGAGGTAGGGCTGGGAATGAGAAGTCGATGCTCACTCCAAGTAGATCCTTTCCCAATTGTCCACAAGCCTTAATTAGACTGAGCTCATACAATAGAGCTGTTAACCTTGACTCCTCAGAAGGATGGGCCTTTGACAAGTGCTACAGCAAGGTGAACAGTCATTCAATCAATTTGACTTGGAAGTGAGGTGGGCTTTAACCATACGATGTAGAGGTCAGCAGCCACATAAAAACTTCTCTCAGAAGTACGATGGGCCTTAGCCAGGCACGAAAGCAGGGTGAGTGGCCATAAAAGACATTGTCTTCAGCAATAAAAATGGCCTTAGGGTTTTTGTCAAGCATGCTAGTGAGGCAGGTGACTTTTTAATTTTTTTACTCAGGAGTATAAGGGGAGTTTCCAAGCGTGCCAGCAAGGCAGGTGATCATTTCAGAAATAAAAATTGTCCCCAGGATACAAAGGAGCTTTCCCAAGCAGGCCAGAGAGGCGAGCAGCCATTTTAGATTTTTTTTATCATCTCAGCAGCCATTGAAATAACTTCACCTCACCTCAGATGTTAAATTCGCATGTAAGAACACAATTCTCTCAGAAATCGTAGCGCTCCTCTTAAAATATGAACAACGTTAAAAAAAATACCACCAAAACACAGACTGATCCTGTCAAATGGAAATTATAAAAGTCTGACAGGAAAATAAATCTTTGGAGTTCCTCTAGATGCTGCTGCTGCGGCAGATAAAAGGAACTGAGAGTTTAGGCGGGAAACCGGCCAATAAGGCAGTTGGAGAGTGGGCGGATCTACCGCCAAAACACTTCTAATAGCTCTAAGAAGGTTCTAAGCAGCTCCGTGCAAGCGCAAAATACCCCATTTATGTGATTTGCAGAGACCACAAAGAAGTATATTGATCTTTTCCAGTCTGTTGGTCATCACTTTGTTTTTCAAACTTGTTGACATATATTAGTTAACAGTAGAATTGAGTTTGTCTGTGTGGATTTTACCAGTTCAATTGGAATATGTACTGTGATTTATTTTTCCCAATTTCTCTTATTGCAGCTTCCCCCTCACTTTTTAGAATCTGGGATACATCTTCATATGGTTCTTCATTCCATGTGTCATTCATTTTTTTATCTGCTTTTATCAGATTTTAATTTTATCCTGATAACATGTTTTTCCCTGCTGGTCATACAGCATCCCTACTCTTGGTCTGAATTTCTCTGTAATTTCTCAGATCGTATGGAAGAGGTATTTAGTTCCACCTTTTACTGTATTATTTTGTTCTTGTTGTTCATTGATTATTATATTTCTTTTTTTCCCCCTAAACAGGGACAAAGTCTCTGAACAGTTAAATTCAGGATCCTGATCCTGTTTCTGTCATGTTTTATTTTTGCTTCTTACCAAGAGTTTCATCAGTCATCCACTAAGGCTTTTTTTTCCTTTTTGGCTACAAATAGTGTCTTTCTGCATTCTTCCAAGACAATGTCTTTATTTTGATCTAGAGTTCTTCTGGTTCCGTCAATTAGTCTTACCGTATATACTTGTGTATAAGTTGACCTCATGTATAAGTTGAGGGCAGGTTTGGGGGCCAAAATCATGGATTTTGACATGACCCATGGATAAGTTAAGGGTCAAACTCTGGGACAGGATCTAAAAGGGAAAACAAAACACCACTTCCCTCCCTTTTACTCCCTGTCTGGATCTCTCCCAAGGGTCATAGTCTTGGCATGCAAAATGGGGGACAAATCTCCTCTCTCTCTTTCCTTTCACCACCAGCATTTCCAAGGCTCATGGCTTGCAGAATGGGGGAACAAAGCTTGGTGCTCTCTTGCTCTCCCTTCACCCCACTAGTACTTCCAAGGCTCATGGCTTGCAAATGGGGACAAACCTTGGCGCTCTAGCTCCCTCTGTGTCTCCCTTCACCACCAGCATTTCCAAGGTTCACAGTTTCAGCATCTGAGCAGTATTACCATATTGGCCCATATATAAGTTGACCCAGGATTTTGCAGTCTATTTTTGGGCTTAAATTTTTTGACTGACAGACTAGTACATATGGTAGTTTTTTACATGGTCTTTAAATTCTACAAGGACCTAATTAAAACTGTATTTATTTGTGGTATGTACTGTGACAGATGGCTTCTCAGGGTGAAATCAGTAGAGAAGGGTATTATACTAGAGCCACAGTAGCAGGAAGACTAAGTATAAGTAGCGTTTCTTGCCTGTAAATGTTACTATCACATGCAGGTATAGCACTCAGTTCTCCCTTTGTTCCCTCCATGAACCTCATCCCTGCGCCACATAACTCTCTTCCTCTCCCTTTCCCTCCCCGCATTCCACCATATTTTTTTTTATATCACCTACCACTTTTTTGGAAGATTAATACAAAAATCATTGGAAAACATCACAATGTGGTGTACATGGGATGGAGTGACCAAGATTCAGGAAGATCCGAATTTAGTGCCTAGTTCTAGCCCTATTGTGCAACCCTGAAAAGTTATTTCCCTCCTATACAACCTTTCTTATTGATTACAATTCTGTGGGACAGGGACTCGGGCCTATACAGACTGCCAGAAATAACCCAGCTTGAGACCACTTTAACTGTCCTGACTCAGTGCTAAGGAATCATGGGAACTGTAGTTTATTGTGGCACCAGAGCTCTCTGAGAAGGCCCAATGTCTCAGAAAAAAACTACAATTCCCATGATTCCCTAGCACAGAATCAGGATAGTTAAAATGGCCTCAAACTGGATTATTTCTGGCAGTCTATATAGGCCCTCTGTCTCCTTATAAATATGTGCTATGATTTTATGGGGACCATATGTACAGTGGAACTTGGATAATTCGAACTCCAAGGGACCAGTAAAAATTTTTGAATTATCCAAAATTTGAATTATCCAAAAAACGGGATACTGTATTGAAAAATTGAAATACAGTACACATATGTTTTTACTCAAAGAGATTATAATGAAAGTGACAAGCTGTATATAAATCAATGTTATAACTATAGTAAGGAAGTCAGAGCTTATACATAAATGGTTCATATTCTTTTGAATATACAGTACAGTATTAACTACACTAATAAATCAGAAGGTATAGATACGTTTTACATTTTCAATGTGTTTCAAAAAAGTCTGAAATCTTTGCTTGTTTTCTGTTGTTGAGTCTCATTTTTAACAAAAAAAGTCAACTGCATTTAGAAATATAATCACTCATGTTGTTTTTGCTTTCTAAAAAAACGTCTAAGCTGCTGAGTATGTTTCGCTGCTTCTGTAGCACTAATAATAGACATTTCTTCTGAAACTGATGCCTCAGTTTCAGATTTTTTCTTTGTCCCCTTTTCTACCTCTTTTATGCCTGCAATTTACTCAGCCAAAGTCAAAGTCTGGTATGTCCGCTTTGATGACATTGTCAACCATCTCTCCTTCCTCCTCCTCCTCCTGGTGCTGGGGGGGGGTTGCCTTGGGCTGCGGTGGTTTGGGACTCCGCTGCAACCTCTGCCTCTCCTTCCTCCTCCTCCTGGCGCTGGGGGGGTTTGCCTTGGAAAAACTTCGAATTATCCAATATATAATTTGAATTAACCATAATTTTTTAATATTGTTTTAATACAAGATTCTAGGGACCAGGGAAAATATTCGAATTAAAGAAGATTTTGAATTATAGAAATTCGAATTATCCATGTTCCACTGTACTTCCATCCTGATAATGATTAAAGCAGCTGCAACCCGCAAAAGTGTGCAATGTGTGAATGATTTTCACACGCAGAACACAATAACGCATTAGAAGCTTGTTACTAAAGCGAGAAAGATGATAGAACGTGCATTTGGTTTTCACACAGATGTGTGTAAATTCCGATAATGTTTTGGGAATCACTTTTGCATGTGCTCACAGAAGAAGTAGTTGCATCACTACAAATCACCCCGAGAAATAAAACAATTTTATTTACACATTTATTCTTTATAAAAATATACTGTACTGTCCCTTACTTTCCAAGAAATGGTATCCAACCTAATTAGAAAGAATAAAACATTACCCAAAGAAGTAAGAAAGGTAGAAAAACAGCATAAAAGGCTGTGTCCTTCTCAGCAGCCGGTGTCTCAGCCTTCCCTGAGCGGCTGTTCCTTTAAGAGCCCCAGCTAATGGGGAAGCTTTTTCCCTGTCTTCCTGCCTTTGCTGCAGCAACTGTTTCTTTAAGAGACCTGGCTATTCACCCCAAAGAACCATGGGAAATCTGGCAACAAGTATAGAAACAGGAAAAATCCTCAAATGGCTTTCACACTAGAGCAAATGTGCAAAAAAAGCAATTTTGTGAATGAAACAGAAATGAATTTAAGGTATATTCCCGAAAATGCCTATTTGATGGTTCATGTCACTTTCCTGTTGGATTCCAAGCAGTTTACACACAACGTTGTGTGAAAACCTTACGCACAATTGCATCTAATATGCTGGATAACCACGGGTTCTGACCCATTTAAACTTCCCATTCTCCCTGTGTGATAAACTCCATAGATTGGATACTTGACTTACTACATTACAAATTATCTGTGAAACTCTGGCACTGTCTGACAGCTGACACCTTTGAACTATGTAAACTGCTGACATCTTTGAACTATGTCAGCCATGTACATCTGCATATTGTGCAGCCATTAGGTTCACTGTTTCTTCCTGAAATACAAGACAAAATAAAAGCTTCCAATTTTCTAAAAAGGTCAGAAATTACATGAGTGCCTCACCACCACAGCTTCTGCATTTGAATCAGGTAGTTCAGTGGGCATCATTTCTGGCTGCCTGAAGAGATTTGCTGAAGCCCTCTGAAGTGTAAATAAAGCCCTGAGGCAGAAAATATGGTAACTGAAGCCAAAGGTCTTGCTCTGACTGCAGGGAAAATGCCTTGTGCTTACTTGTCATTGAAGTCATCTTGAGTCAAATTGTAAAGGAATTCCTCCATGATTTCATATTCTTCCATGACCTTACTTATCAACTCCTACACAGTGACAGAGACAGAGGTGGAAAAAGAAGCAGACAGGCAGGCTTTACTGGCATGACCAATATTTCATTCCATGCATGGCATATTATTATTGTACAAAAAGTGGTATCTATGAGTGTCTGAATTTGGTTAGAGTCTCGTAAAATAAAAAGAGGGAAAGGATTCTATTGGGTAGCTTTTCAGTTATAGCTGTGATTCCCAAATTGGGTGGTACTCCTCCCCTGATGGGAGGATGGAAAGATCTGGTGGTGCAGTGAAGAAAAAGGGAATGGTGAGGGTGGTAAGGAAAAGTGAGGTGTCAGGGGGGCCTTCAGTGAAAGTATTGGCATACCAGAAAGACAAGGAGTACCAGTGGCCTTTAGGACCATGGTGTTGATGAGGGGGGTGGGAGATCTTGTTATTGTAATTGTTTTAACTTGTAAACCGCCCGGATTGGGTAACCATTGGGCGGTATAGAAATATTATTATTATTATTATTATTATTATTATTATTAACTTTCTCTTTTCAGGGTCCCATAAAACCACCATGCAGTCTCACTGACTACTTCATTTGGTGTTGTCTCCCCACATGAGCTCACTCCCACAGCACCATTTTGGGACAGGCTGAATGACTGGAGTGAGGAATTAGAGCACATGACAGCAGGGGAGAATTGGTGTCAAAAAGGAGTTTCACATTTGGGATTCTGCTTAAGCTCTTTGAGCTTTGTGAGGACTTGGCTGGTAGGCAGGAGCTGCACTGCTGCTCCTGCTTTCTTTCATTGGATAGGCTGAGATAAAACACAGAAGGAGAAGTACAGGTTGCTTACCTGTAACTGTAGTTCTTTGAATGGTCATCTGTGAATTCACACAAATGGGTTATTCTGCGCCTGCACAGAACATACTTGGAATTTTGTAGCTACTGGAAGCGTTTTGGTGGTAGCCCCACCCACTCTCCAACTGCCTTATTAGCTCCCTTCTCGCCTAAACCCTCAGTTCCATGAACACCAAAGCAGCAGCTCATGATCAAAGGAGAGGCAAGGCACAACAAG
Organism: Phrynosoma platyrhinos; assembly: GCA_020142125.1. Classification (NCBI taxonomy): domain Eukaryota; kingdom Metazoa; phylum Chordata; class Lepidosauria; order Squamata; family Phrynosomatidae; genus Phrynosoma; species Phrynosoma platyrhinos. Next base: position 262,901,448 of record CM034703.1, read on the forward strand.
GGGAGGATGGGTGGGTTTGTGTGAATTCACAGATGACCACTCAAAAAACTACAGTTACAGGTAAGCAACCTGTCCTCCTTCTTTGTGGTATCTGTGAATACACACAAATGGGTTAGACTGACAAGCTTTGATCAATGGAGGAGGGAGTGACATGCCACATAAGAAAGGCATATTGTTCCCAAACAGAATCAACCATTTGTAAATCCGAGCCCAAGGGCACGTGGACATAAGAACAAACATTCTCGCTCATATGATGACTCTACATGAGTCCAGCCCAAAATCAAATCCCAAAATGTAGTGGAAATAGCTGACAATGTAGGTAAAGAAGCATGCACAGTGGCAGCAAAACAGGCTTGCCTGCTAACCCGTATGTTGCACAGACTGATGGTAAACATTGATGACAAATACAATTTATAGGCAACAGCCATCTCTACTCTGTAGATGAGTGAGAAAGGGAATAACTCTGGAGGATAGCCCCAACAGTATTGGGACAGACAAGGAGTATAGCAAGAGCAAGAGCAGTTACTATAGCATTTACATTAATATACTGTGTAGCAATGAACTACATTAATATACTGTGTAGCCCGTAAATGAAATGGCGGGTGTAAAACTAAGGTTCAGGGAAAAGCCTCTGACCTAGACATCAGAGACACATGTTTGTTGGCAATGGAGATTGAAGCCAAAAGCTATCCAGTAGGTAGGTGGCATGAAAGCAGAAGAAGCTGACAACTGCAAGCAGTTATAGGAATAGTAGACAAATACTGAAAACAAGAAGGTATGGTATACAAACACTATCTGATCTAAAGAGATAAATGTATGACAATGTGAAGGGCGATAGATTTGTAACAATGTGAGACTGCGCAAGTCGTAACATTGGTAATCAGGAAAAAGGGCTTACCAAGCCCCCCCCCCCATGAAGATGTGTCAATAAAGGAATCTTCAAAGTGGAAAAATGGACAGTGACCTGATAAAGCCACACAAAGTCATTGTATGAAAGATTATGGCATCAACAGACAAAACCTAGAAGACTAAAGTAGTCTAGGGCTAAGTGTCCTCTTTAATAGAGAGTGAAATACTGTGCTTGGCAATGAGATGGTTGGGCATCACCAGCAAAGATGACAGGAAGAAAGTGCCCACACTACAAAGTGGAGTCCATGCCATCCAGAGGGAGCCTAATGGTACTGAATTGGAGAAGAGCTCCAGTAATAATGTCTAGAATTATGGTGGACACTGGAGAGAAAGAAATAGTACCTCGTCCAGCCATAACAACACACTGACAACAAGGAATAGTGAGAAGATCGCAAAATTCAATTGCCATGTCACAGAAGACATGCTGCATCTAAGCCTAATGTTTTAGGCTACCAGCATGAAAACATGCAGTGCTTGGTGAAAATGTCAGAAAAAAATATAACAGTGGCTGTTCTGATGTCTAGAAGCCTAGTCATACCATTATAAAAGTAAAAAGATTCAATCAACTATCAATCAACTATCAACGTTCCCATGGGAACGTTATTCCATTCCATGATATCCTGCAGAATTTGTATCAAGGATACCATGACATGCCAGAAATGGCCAGAACTGCAGGCAGGTGGATGAAAAAGACATCCGTGAAACCCTACCGGGGGGTGTAGAAGTTCACTTTGAAGGGAGCAAACTAAGGAACTTGTCTGGTAAGAGCAGGGGTAGGCAACCTTTCCCCTTTAAGGGCCGAGGGACTTCAGCTCCCAGAATCCCAGGAGCTATTGGCCAATATGGGATTATTGGCCAACATGGCTGAGGCTTCTGGGAGCTGAAGTCCCTTGGCCCTTAAAGGGGAAAGGTTGCCTATCCCTGGGTAAGAGGTTAGATATAATGAAGAGTATATCCAAGGAGAGGCATACATGCGATCCAGTGGGATAATTGAACAGTATACCAGGAATTATATGGTGTCAAGCCATCATGAATGAATCATGGGGAGAAGAATTCTAGAACAGGGGAGCTGGAATAGACTTCAAGAGCCACAAAGTTCAGCTCCTAGCCAAGGTGGTACAAAACACCAGGCATTAGGACAGAAGCTGTACAGACTCAGCCCAAATATCTCCAAAGAGAGAGAGGGTCCCATACTGGGAAGGAGTGTGCTAAATTATCAAACAGGTTGTGTTGTCAGAATGTTCCCCCTAATGTTTAGGGGGAACATTTCTAGCTGCAGCATTGATCCATTGCAATATGGCCAGCATGAATAGAAGGGCTTTGGAGACCATATAACAGTGGTGTGAAAACCTCTATTGTATAGATCCAGGGAGCACAATGAAGCACAAAGTACACTGCAATATGAAAGGAAAATAGCCTTGTTCCACAAGGTGGTCCCAAAGGGCAAGCTGTGAGTCGAAGCCACCTATCAAGGAAAAAATCACTGTTCACTTCTATGGAGAGGACTGTAAGAAAAACAAAGATTGCAGTGAAGAAATAAAAAAAAAAGTCTAGAAATGGATAGGGCAGCTATACGTGGCAGGGGGTTGGACTTGATGACCCTTGTGGCCTCTTCCAGCTCTATGATTCAATGATTTGATGAAGATCATAAACTGCTGAAGAATGCAAAGGGAGTAATCGGCATGCAAGGGGTTTATTGTAGCGGCATCTATTAGACATCATTGAGTAAGTGAGATGTCAGGGCATAGTACCTAGGGGAGCACAGGCTTCCCTTCTTGAGAGAGAATCCTCAGGAAGATTACAGAATGCATAGAGTCTTATCAGGGCTGCAGGTGGAGACCAGAAACATTGCCACCTCACCAGAATGACACCTTGAGATAAGAAGTCTAGGAGAACCAGGGTATTATCATAATGTCCTGAGATCTCGAAAATTCCACAGAGGTGGACAAATCTTTGAAACGGAGTCTCGAATCAGAGGGATGACCCCAGAGGGTGTTCCTTCCAGGAGCAGTAAAATGGGAAAGAATTGAAGCAGCCCCCCCCCCTCTGCAATAAGGTCCCAAACTGGTAGGAGTCCTAAGACTGCATTGACATCGGGGGTAGGTATATGAGATGGGCTTCTCTCAGTTAGAGACCGATCAGTTGTATGCCTCTTGCCTTGGGGAAAGTGAATGGTACCAAGAACTCCTTGGAAAGGGTGTGTGTATGTGAAAAGGACATGTGTTGATGTAGATGGGATTGAACGACTAGCCCTCAATGCTGAGGGGTCAACAGTCATGGTTATTTGGTATTGAACAAGCAACACTTGATAAAGGGATCCAGATAAAGGGATGAGAATGGTTTAAGGCAGGGGTAGGCAACCTTTTCCTTTGAAGGGCTGAGGGACTTCAGCTCCCAGAAGCCTCAGCCATGTTGGCCAATATTCCCATATTGGCCAATAGCTCCTGGGATTCTGGGAGCTGAAGTCCCTTGGCCCTTAAAGGGGAAAGGTTGCCTACCCCGGTCTAAGGACTCATGTGGTACCGACACTCAGCATGGACGGGGAGTGATAACTGAAGGATTGTCCATACCAAGCGTGCATTGGTAATGTTCTTAAGGTTATAGGGAACAACCATGCCATCAGATTGGGATGTCTGAAATAAGTGGCGTTTAGCTGTCCTCGGCACGGAGGACAAACCCTGAAGGTATCTGTACATATTACCATGTGAACAGAGAAGGAACCACACTGTCATGAGAAATGTAATGTATAGAGGGAGCACGATGTCCTCCGAATCAACCACATAAGGATAGCAATGATATCGGGTCTTGGTATGGAGGGAATATCCATGCATGCAGCGATGACCGTATATGACCAGTGAAGATGCCATCCTCTGGTATTGAGGAGGTAACCTTTAACATGGCTTGTTTTTGAACAAAATGGGAGGCAACATAAAACGCGCTATGTTAGAGGAACTCAGGATAGAGGCAGTAACCACAGCTTCGAATCTGACCAAGTGTGTGCTAGGGTAACCATGGCTCTGAGCCAACTGAGTAGTTCAGGGGTAGGCAACCTAAGGCC
>CM034703.1:262905514-262921416 GCA_020142125.1 Phrynosoma platyrhinos
GATTGAGCGCTTACAGATACTGGCCCATGGGATAGAAGGAGTCACTACGGTCTTGAACTGGGGTGAGCGTGAGCCAGTACTGCACCTCGGTATGGAGAAAATAATCATGGCTTGATATCGACAGAGCACCCTCTGGCAGTTGACCTTGGTACAAAGGGCTGCGGCCTTGAATCCAATCCAGTATCAGCCATACTGGCCCTCGAGAGGGGGTAATCGCAGCTTCAAAATTGACCAGGTAAGAGCGAGGAGCAATACTAATAACAGGCCCCAGAAACTGAAAGACCAGCTGCATCTGAATCCTCCTGTGCAGCGTAAGAATGGTACCAATGCTAGGCCCTTAAATATTTATTCTCCTAAAGGAGTGTCAGGACAGTTTGCACCCATACAGTGATGTCCATCTGGCTACCACCCAATGCTTGGGGAATGTGCCATATAAGACCACCTGTGGGCCAATCAGTCTGACAAGTCCATAGGGTCAAAACTGATGAGGATCAAGGTAGGGTAGGGAACGAGAAGCCAATGTTCACTATCAGTAAATCATTTCCCAATCACCCAAGAGCCTCAAATAGGGTGAGCTCATACAGCAGAGCTATTAACCTTGCCTCCTAAGTATGATGGGCCTTAGCCATGGGCTTTAGCCAAGCGCAACAGCAAGGCTAGCGGCCGTTCATATAATTCCTCTCCAGTACGGAGGCACTTAGCCAGCCAAGTGCGACATAGAGGCAAGCAGTGATATAATAACTTCTCCTCAGAAGTACAATGGGCTTTAGCCAGGTGCGAGAGCGAGGCAAGTGGCCATTTAACAAGTTCTCCTCAGAGGTAAGAGGGGCCTTAGCCAAGTGCAGGAGGGAGGCGAGTGGCCATTTCATAGCTTCTCCTCAGAAGTCTGAGGGGCCTTTCCCAAGAGCGCCAGCAAGGTGAGGGGCTGTTTAAAATTTTCTCAGAAATACAATGGATCTTGTCAAGTGTGATGGCAAGGCAAGCGGCTGTTGAAATAACTTCGCCTCAGAAGTTAAATTCGCATTTAAGTACGAAATTTTCTCAGAAATTCCAGTGCTCCTCTTAAAATATGAACAAAGAAGAAATTACCATCAAAACACAGACTGATCCTGTCAAATTGAGAATTTATAGTCTGACAGGAAAATTAAGCTCTGAATATGCTGTGGGATAAAAGAAATTGTTTAGGCAGGAAGGGAGCTAATAAGGCAGTTGGAAAGTGGGCAGGGCTACTGCCAAAACACTTCTAACAACTTTAGAAAGTTCAGAGTTATGCTCTGCGCATGTGCAAATAACCCATTTGTGTGTATTCACAGAGACCACAAAGAAGAAAAAATGTTTGTGTGTGAAGGAGGATGACTTGCAGCGACTTTGCCACAAGGCCAGCACGGGAGGGAGGCTTCTCAGTTGCTGCTCCCAAGGTGATCATGTGCAAAGGGAGCAGTGATCACAATTGGTTGTTTTGAATCTGCAGTAGAACAGTAGACCTAATATCAAGAAACTAGAGTTGTCACCCAAGAGGAAAGGGGTCAGTAGCTCTAAAATGTTTGGGGACCACTGGGTTATGGTAACACAGGGAACCCAACAGGCCCTAAGAATGTCAAGAAATACTGCTTCAGGCCAGGCTTGGGGTACAACAGGGTTCCTCAGGACCTGCAAGGTCCTTTAGGTCATTGCAAAGATGCATTTTGTTAAGTCTGGGCTGGCACATGGAAAGAACCCCTTAGTAGTAGATTGTTCCTCCTGCCATCCTGTAAATGAGTTGGCTTCAGATTTCAGGTGGCAGCTGTGTGGGGACAAATTTGAGTGATTTGCTGTGGGAGACAGCAGCTGAAACTTTAAAAATCTCTTTCCTTCTCACTATGCCCCCCTTTCTCTGTCCTTCCTTGTTTTACATTTCCATAAATGGGGTGAGGAGCCATTTAATTCTCCCAGGCAAAGGAACCCAGCAAGGGAGCCACCCAATGGGAGTGCAGGTGGGCAGTAAGGAGGACAGGAAACAAGAAAGGCTGTTAGTTAATATGAATGTGCATGCCAGGAAGCAAAACAACAACGCAACTTCTACTGTCATGTGATGTAAGAGAACCCGATTAATTGAATACATGGACATGTACAAAACGTCCTTTGGTACTGAGGTGACTTCAGGTTGGAGGAACTGTGTGACTACCAAAACCAATTTAAGTTCTCAGAATTTCCAAGTTAGCTATCTAGCATTAAACAAAAGGAATTTCTCACCAAGGAGACAGATTGAGAAGTTGTACTTACTGTGAAAGGTCATTCTGGGATGGCAGAAGTAATCCACTGTTTACTTGGGTTTAACCCCACACACCATCCATGAGTCAGGAGTCAACATTCTAAGTGTTCTTTTTTTATTACTCCTAACCATCTTCTCTGACAGTTTCTTTAACCAGCCATACTATCCTGATGTCTCAAAATTCCTATTTATTCATGTTTTCAAGTTATGTGTATATCATTCTGATATCTGATTCAATTCCTTTAAATTTTATTTCCACCCCCTTCTCGAAATAAATCATTACTTCAAGTCAGGGAGGGTGTGGATTACTTCTCCTGCCATCCCAGAATGACCCTTCATAGTAAGTACAACTTCTCATTCTTGGGAAGAAAGGTGAAGTAATCCATTGTTCACTTGGGATGTGCCCAAGCCCTTCCATTTTGGGTGGGTTAAAGTTTATTTATATATCTACAACTGCTTGCAGCACTCTGTGGCCAAATGCTGCTTGTGCCGATTTGAACTTACCTAGTTTTAATGCCTAATGAATGTACTTGGATCTTTCCAGCTCTGTGTTTCACAGGTATCCTGCAGTGAGAAAAATACTGAATATGCTGCCGTACTGGCCATTGATCTTATAGAATGTGCCCATACATTTTGTGGTCTTGGTTTCCCTTCTAAATCATAACACATCAACATACACACTTTTATCCATCTTCCCAATGTTGTTTTAGATGCTTTATGTCCTAAAGTCTGTGGATTAAATTATATAAATAATGATTTAGTCCTTCTGATTGACTCTGTTCTTTTTTATAGATTGCAATGGCTCTTTTTAGATCCAATGTGTGCCACTATTTTTCCTTCTGACATTTAGGATCAGGACAAAACATTGGTAAATAAATATTTTCAATTATCCTTACTTTCTAATGTATTTCAGAATAAATGATGCATCTAAATGACAGTACTAATCTGTCATCCTCAAATCTGCATAAATTAGGTTGTACCGACAAGGCTGCCAATTCTGATATTCTTCGGGCTGATGTTATTGCTACTAAGAAGCATACTTTAAATGACAAATGTTTCAAAGATGAAGTTCATAATGGCTCAAAAGGAGCTTTCATTAATCCAGTCAATACCACATTCAAGTCCCAAGATGGAAATCTGTGAACAGTTGTTATAGTAGCATCCCTTAGGAACATCTGAATATGCTCATTTGTGGCTAAACTACCATCTTAAAATTTCAGCACCACTGACAATGCTGCAATATGTCTTTTATTGTATTTGGTCTTAGTCCTTTATTTATTTTTTCTTTAAGGAATCAAGACATGTTTTAATCGTATATTTTGAAAATCAACTCATTCCTTATTGCACCAGTCAATAAATACTTTCCATGTACAGTTATGTATCTTTTGAGTTGTAATTCTCTTGGAAACCAATGTATCAATTACTTATGTTGTATAACCACATCTTTCTACATTTAACCTCTCAATTCCCATGCAGTCAGATTCAACCATGCAGGGTTTGAGTGCCACACTGGACCTTGTGTTAGCAAATCTGCCCTGTTAGTTTCAATGGTCGATTTGCCAACACCTTCTTCATCAATGGATACCATGGTCGTCTTGGCCAATTTTGTGCTATGAGAAGTATGTGAGTCTTCTCCAACTGGATCTTGTTCAGTACTTTTGAATGATTTTCACCAGAGGAAAACCATATAATAGCCCTTTTGATCAATGATTATTCCGTCCACATTGCAATTTTTCTCTATCAAATAATTTCTGTGATTCTTCCTTGAGGCAAATAAATCTATCCTGAACTGATCGAACATTTTCATCAACCAGTTTTTTTCTCCAGTGTCCCTTTCAAATACATGGCTTGGCTCTGCCAATTCAGTATTTTGGTTGCTTCTCACATTAGCTGCCTAGAATGCAACCCTCCTTGCTTGTTTATATATGATCGAACTGTCATATTATCTGTTACTATCAACACATTCTTGCATATTATTTCCTTCTTGAATTTCAACAGTGCTAACCTTACTGCTTTCATCTCCAAACAGTTTACATGATGATGTCTGTCCATTCCTCACCAAGTTCCCTGTGTGCTGAGGTGAGCACAATGTGCTCCCCAACCTTTGAAACTGGCATCTGTTATTTTTATCTCATTCATTATTCTGAATGGCACACCTGCACTTACATAGCTGTGAATTGTCCACCATTTTAAGTTTTGTTTTACATTTGGTGGAATTACTAATAATTGATAAATCTTCATCCCTTTTTGTTTTTGATAGGGATGCAAGAATCTCTAAAGTGACTTTGTATGAAGTTTTCCTCAAGGTACCAGATGTATTGCACATATTATCAGTCCCATGGCTTTTGCTAGCCACATCAAATCTACCTTTTTCCATTTTATCAGTAATGATATTACTTGATTTGTTTTGTTTTGTCTTTCTTATGATAAACTCATGTTTTCTATTTCAGTATTTATCTCTGCACCTAAGTGTGTTATTTGTCTTGCTGGTTTTAAATTTTGTTTCTTGTAATTTTAGCATAAATATTTATTTTTCTAGTATTTGAATTGTAACTATAGTGTTGTTTTGAATTTTTCTCTTGTCTCTGCTATTATCAAGATATCATCCAAATATGAAAATATTTGCACCTCTTTTGTCCTCAGGTATGCAATTATCGGAATTAGGATTTCTGTGAATACCTGAGGTGCTGAAGCCAGTCCGAATGGCAGTGCTCTGAACTGGTAATGCTTATTTTTGTATGAATATGTGAGATATTTTCTGCTGATTTTGTCCATTGGCACATGCAAATATGCTTCTTTGTGGTCGATAGACACCATTAGATTCCTTTTCCTTAAATTCTCTTTTATTGTCTGTAGAGTCTCCATTTTTAACTTCTAATATCTTATGGATTTGTTTAGATATTTCAAGTTCAGTACTGGTCTGTAACCTCCTTTGTCTTTGTGTACTGTAAAAAATGTTGAGTATACATCTAGAAATCTTTGATGATGTGGGACCACTTCTATTGCCTCTATATTCAAAAGATGATTTATTTCTGTTTGAACTATCTGAAACTTTATGTTTTTTGGCTCTAGTGAGGGAAGGTAACTGTTTGTTAGCCTTTTCTAAAATATTATTTTATAACCTGATGTTAGTGTTTGTAAGACCCACAAGTCCACTGTTACTTCTGGCCAAAGATGTCTGTATTGTAGTAACCTTCCTCCCTCCACCATACTTTTCATGTCAATATTGTTGTCTTCCGCGCTTTGCGGAATTATTTGTTCCTCATTGATTTTGTTTTGGAAATTCTGTCTTCCATATGTTTATCAAAATTTGTACCATTGTTCTCTTTGTGGTCTGAAATCTGTTTGGAGGCCCATTCCTTTTTGTCCTCCAAAGGAATTTTATGTGTTAGGTTTTGATGGGACATATAGTCAATGTTAAAATGTTGAAATGTAAAGATGTGTGTCTGTATTTTTCCTTGTTGAGAAAATCTGGTTTCTGAGGCCAGATTTACAATTATTAGCCCAGGTGTGTTTTAGTCTAAACAGGGCAGTTAACAAGCTATAGTCCTATGAGAAAGAGGTTTGTTTAGAAAAGGGGTTTCATAAACAAGGGAATGTTTTGGGAACTGTAGTCACATGATCTCATATGGTAATTAAAGGCTGGGCTAACACACGTCATGTATCATCAACCAATCAGTCTGTAAGGGCTACACCCAAAGGGGTGGAGAAATGGGGGCTGAAAGTTGTGATTCTAAAAAGTCTTTCACTTGTTCTTTAACCTTTAAGCTGAAATGGACTAATTAAAATATTTCCTGATGCTGCAGCTTAACTAACTTTGAACCATGTAGCAGCTAAGCTTTGTTCCTGTTTAGCCATTCTGGTTAAAGTGAAGATGCTATTATTGTTATTATTATTTGTTTTTGCTCATGCTGATTTTACAATAAAAGAAGCTTGCTGGAGCTGCCAGAGTTTTGGTGATTGGCTTCATGGACTGTTTGCTATACATCCATCAACACAAGTTCTTGTATTGTTTTTTTATCAGTGCGTTTCTTTGCCATGACCTGGTTTGTTTGGTTTTTTTGTCTGTAGTCTCAACTATCACTTTTTTTCATTGCCTTGTCTCCAAACAATTGGGAACTTGTGAATAAAATGTATGCCAAGTTATTCCTGGACTTTTGTCCACGTCCCAGTGTTTAAGCCACAGCGAATGCCTTGCTATTGTTAATGCGTGTATTGTTCTTAATGAAAAAGCTCCTAAATCGTGTCCTGCATCTGCTATATAATGGAGGACAGTGCTTATCCTTTGCAGTGCTTTATGTAACGTAGTAAAATCCAATTCTTCAGTGCACTGAATGTCTTGAATCCATACCACAGCTGCTCTGGAAAAACATAGAAGCAGCCAATGATGCCCTCATTGATGTGGCTGCACTATCATGCACTTGTCTTAAGACTGAATCAGCCCTTATTTCATCCTTTAGCATGGTAACACCTTCTTGTGGTGCTATGGCTCCCCATATAAGGGCAGCAATAGGCCCATCCACTAAGGGTACCTTTAACATTTCCACTGTGTCTTCATCAAAGGTATAGAACTTATGTCCAACACTCATAAGGGTTTGTTTTTTTTTGTGGGGATTTCCATTCCATTTCAATTAAATCTTTAAATATTTATGGCATTGCTATAATTTCTCCTTGTACAGTCTGTTTTTTTAATTACTGATGCTAATTTACTTTAGTTATCTTTATTTTTAAATGTATCTGTTTGAAATAATCTATCTGTCACTATTCTGTCTTTCTGTTCTATATATGAAGGTTAGTATTCCTCAACGTCTTCTTGTTGTTCTTCATCCTCTGACTTATCATCTTGCAATTTATTTGAAGTGCCTTCCATTTGTTTAGTCTTCTTTGTGCATCTTTGTGGAATTTGTTCCTCACATTGTCCTTAAGTGTATCACCTAAATGTCTTATCCTGTCATTTCTACATCTACTAATTTCCTATTTAGTGAAAATGTACGTTGATCTCTACTATTGTCTGTGTCCTGTCCAATGCTATTTAATTCAGGTGTCACAGTATTTTTTACAATTTTTAGTATTTCTGGCAGTAACTGATTTGAATAACTAGTTACTGATTTAGATATGCCAGAAGTATGTGGTTTCAGTTGAGATATGTCAAAATTACTTTGCTTTTGCTGCCCATAACTATAATCCAAAGATTGTTGAGAAGCACTCCATGATGGCATTTGTTTAATTAAATTTAACAATGAACAAATTATCTCTTTTGCACTTTGTTTTCTGCACTAACTGCCTCAATTGAGTGTATGGGCGTTACTGCATTAATTTTCTTAGAAGTGTCAGACTTTGAAGTCTTATTCTTGTCAGAGTTCAATTTACTGTTTTTTTTCTTTTTAAGGGGGGGTTCTGTGGTCACCACCGCTTGACTCTCCTCCTCCAAACAGTCCCCCCAAACAGTCATTTCCTCCTCTGCTATCTGCAGCTGCAACTAGCAACCCAGATGGTGGTTGGAGCTGTTTGCAGCCTTACAACAGCTGATATCCAGCACAGGAGAGGCTGTTTTAAGTCCATCCCTGTCCTTTTTGAACTCTCCTGGTAAGTATCTTTAACTTTACGCTTCTTAGAGTCTTTTGGTTTAATTCCAGCGTTTTATATTAGAAGAGAGCCAGGATATTACCTCGACTCATCTTCCCTACTGCAGCTAGCTCTAATATCCTCAGTTTCAGTTTCACTAAAGGATAGAAATATTTGTTTTAAAGCCTCGCTACCAGAGAGACGCTCAGTTGCATTCATCTGGTGAAGTGGAATATCATCTCCAGTAACATGTTTAAGAACGGTCATCTGAGAGGGTGACATCACCTTTTTTGCTAGTAAATCCCCAGAGACACGTTTAAGAATGGTCATCTGAGAGGGGCAGTATCACTTTTTTGTTGGTAAATCCCCAGAGACATATTTAAGAATGGTCAACTAAGAGGGGCAGCATCATCCTTTTTGCTGGTAAATTAATTTAGTCTGTTGCAGCTGCTAGCGGTTGTTTTTCTGTCCCTTTAGTATTTTTAGTTTGTTAAGCTTCTTTTCTCTCCATTTTACTATGTTTAAATAAGAAAACCCTCAGAGAAGAGGTTACCTCTAACTGGATGGCAAGGCAGACAGTTAAAAAAACTATTGGAGAAGACGGTTAGGAGTCATAAAAAAAGAACACTTAGAATGCTGACTCTTTCCTCGTGGATGGTGCGTGGAGTGAAACCCAAGTGAACACTGGATTACTTCACCTGCCATCCCGAGAATTATAGCTTCTTCCCAGGGAGCAGGTATTCATACAGCCAACATTGTGTCTAAAGCACCAAATATTAGTTTATTAGGTCTATACATATTTATTGGTTTTAAGAGAATTTTTAAAAATACTGTAGTTTCTGTGATATAAGGTTTAGCTCATAGAAAAAAACATGCTCTTATAGAAACCTAAATTTTGTGTTACCTCCTGAGCTTTCTGCTTCTCAGGAATTCCTTTCATCCACTCCCGCAGCTCAGCCAATTCCTCAATGCTGTTTGGTTTTTCATAAATTTTTCGGCTGATGGCTTTGAAGGCTTCACAGATCTGCAGAAAAAAAGTGAAGGTGTGAAGGTTGAGACTGAAACATACAGTTCAGTCAGCTGAGACAAAAGAAATATATTTAATACCAATGAAACTGTAGTACATATTATGAGGAATATGTGGCTGCTGCCTGTAATAGTGACATCTCCCTGCAACCTCATAGCAAAATTTACCTAAGAAAACATGTGACATGAACTCCTCATGCTTGATGTTGTCCTATTAATGTCTCTGCAAACAAAGTGGATTTGGAGCACAGGACCTCTAACCACAAGAATTACACCGTGTGTCTTCTTCTAAATATTATTGTGGAAGGTCAGAAAAAATGTGAGGTAGAGGAAACTGATCATTCCTTGTAATGTGTAGTTTGGGTTTTAGATCTTGAACCTTTGTCTTCATTTCAAGGCAGCAAACTGACTGTCACTATTAGAAAGGCATTAGAGATGACTAAAATTAAAACAGTAGACTACACTGAATGCTCTTTACAGTACTATACTGAAAAATAACAATTTTGCTCATGAATATGCTTAGGAATGGAAAGAGGAGAATTATCAATATTTCTGTCTGATGCTTCCCCTGCACTAATTTTTTTGCACATAACCATGCGATTTAATTGGCTGTTCTGTCTCACACCAGAGTTGTCCTGTTTTATTTATGCATCCTAGGAAAGCTTGGAAAAAATGTTTATAACTGCAGCCAAAAATATTTTCTTCTGATTGTATATTTCCAACATGGATACAAAATACCTCTTTAGGTGACAAGTACAAAGTATGAAACTCACATCTTCCACTTGGTTGTGTAAATTCTTAGCCAATATATCCAGCATAGAAGTGGCCAAAGCTTTGCATTTCTTAGAAAGGCTTTGCCTCACACCTTCAATACTGAGATGAAAGGGACCAATGACCATACTGCTGGGCAGACTGTTGTCCAGCAACTCCTTTTCTGCTAAATGCACGTTTACGATTTCTCTCACTTCTTGAGCAGGGGGACACTGGACCTCATATTCTCTAGAAATATACAGAAATATTATTAAGAAAAGAGTCACCCAAATAAGAGCTGAACCCAACACTCCAGAACATATTTGTGTATTCACATTTGTATAGACCAGGGGTAGGCAACCTTTCCCCTTTAAGGGCCGAGGGACTTCAACTCTCAGAAGGCTCAGCCATGTTGGCCAATAGGTCCTGGGATTCTGGGAGCTGAAGTCCCTCGGCCCTTAAAGGGGAAAGGTTGCCTACCCCTGGTATAGACACTTGAGAAATAATGACCAATATCCTGCACTGGGGGATGGCGAGTAAAATTCTGCCCAAGTGGAACTATGTTCCTTCTTTCCTCTCCCCTCCCTCAAAACCCACCTTTCTAATGCTGGTCCCACCCCCTCCATGAACATGGCTGGTATAGAGTGAGGGATAGTGGTGGCTATGTCCCTATCATACTTTGGGACCTTTGGAGGTTGTCTTTCTCAGAGGTTGTCTTTCTCATTGCGCACCTACAGGGAAACATCCAGATGCTCTTCTATTGCTTCCTGCTCTTCAGCATGAAATGACTGGGGTGAGGGCTCAGGTGGCCTTTAAGGGGGTTTGGCATCATTGCACAAGGTATGTGTTGAATTCCTCCATCTCCAGTGACCAAAAAGAGGCATCTGCCAGTGTTACACCAGTAAAAGCCTTCAAGATCATTCAAATGAACATTTTTTTCATTGAAGGCTGCACTACTATGCACATCTATTTGTGAATAAGTCTCACTGAACTCAGTGGATCTTTTCAGTAGACATGGATAGGATTTCACACTTTGATGCTATTCAAAAGCTCCCAGAATTTTGTCATTCAAAAATCTGTGTATTGCCATAGATTGTTCAGCCAGCTCTCATGCATATTTACATCAAAATTAGTTCCAGTAAAATTAATGGGTCTTATTCTAGCAAACAAACATAGGATTATAGCTATAATTTTTACTTAATAACAGAGGAAAAATGGAGAGCAGGTGAAAATATTTTTCAGTACTTGTGCTAATAAGATCAAAACAGATATCATGTCTCAAAGCCGCAAGGTCATGTTGGCTACTTTAATTTGGAAATCAGTTCTCAATTTGTGTAAATAAAGTAGCAGCCAAACCAATACCTCTGCCATATATACTTTGTTACTGGACAAATGATGAAGAAACCGAAAGGTTTGAAAATAGTAAAAAAAAAAATAGTTACATAAAACAAAAATACAAAGAGAAATATCAAGGGCAAATAAGCATAAAACAAATCTGAATGCATCTGAATGAAGAGAGAAGGAGGAGAGATGGATTGCGAAAGGCAACATGGACTTTTGTAAGATTCAAGTCTTTTAAATGGTGATCACAAGTGCTCATCAAAAAGTAAAAGTAAAAGTAAAAGTAATGAGAGGGTAATAAGAAAAATCACTACTAAATATTATACTACAGACTGAATGTTAGAGGAGGAAAAAAGAGAGCATTAAGTATGTGAGAAAATATATTCACTGATATCAAATGATATTAAACTTTGGTGAATAGGCTGAGGAAGCTGAATTTGTTGTGCTCTAACAAACACAAAAGGAGAAACGAGCCTTTATTTTTAGCATTTTGAACTGAAGAAAGGTACAAGTACTCCTGGACAAAGACCAGTAAAAAAAAAAGCAAAGGCTTATGAAGCATTACTTTGAATATTTTGACTTTTTAGTGATATACCAGAGATTTCTAAGAGTACACTGAAAAAGGTAAAGTTTAAAGAGGGCATCCCATCTGCCAAAGAGAAGACATGGCTTGGTTCCCTGCTTAGTGTTCAACTGGAGGAAAATTTGTTGGAAAATCTTTGCATTCTCTTTCCCCCTCCTGAGATAGATAGGGATTTCTTGCTTGCAAACTCCTCCCCCTCTCTCATTCAAATGAACCATGTGACTTAGGTCACAGTCTCTTTGAGAATAATAGACTTTCTCTCAAGATTTTCAAATGAGCTGTTCCCATCTTCTTGCTCTCTCAAATTTGTTTTGGAAAGATGGTGAGATAAATATTTCTCTTTACCTGAGCCAGGGGTAGGCAACCTTTCCCCTTTAAGGGCCGAAGGACTTCAGCTCCCAGAAGCCTCAGCCATGTTGGCCAATAGTCCCATGTTGGCCAATAGGTCCTGGGATTCTGGGAGCTGAAGTCCCTCGGCCCTTAAAGGGGAAAGGTTGCCTACCCCTGACCTGAACCATTTACTAGTTAGATTAAGATATAGCCTTTTACATATATATAGATTAAAGCCATTGTTTTAAACTACAAGCTACGTGTTTGTTGCTTTTGAGTTTTTCTCAGTTCTTAGGGAAGCTTAGGGCCTGTGCAGATGGGCAGCACAGAGCCACCCCAGGAAGCGGCGGATCGGGGCCGCGGCAACCCCATGCCACAGTCCTGATCCTCCCTTTTGCTGCCCTGAAAAGAGCGACAAAATGCCGCTCCTTTTAGGGGCAGCAAAAGGCCACCCTAAGAGCCAGCGCCACAGCTCTTCCTTGCCCTTTCAGTGCAGCATGTTTATACGCTGTTCCGGGAGGGCGTCCTGATGATGCACATGGTATCAGGACAGCATCGGCGTGGGGTTGGGATGGCCGGCGTGTAGCTGCCCCACCCCAACTCTACCCCCAGGTCAGCCCTTTGGGCCAGTCTGTAGAGGGCCATAGTTAGGCGAAAACCATCCTCTGCTACTCTGTTAATTTAAAGCCAGACTCTAACAGGCTTGGCTTTCATATTTTGATATTTAAATATGTTTGATTCCTTAAAAGGCTGAAGCCTTAGGAAACTTAACCCACAAAATTCCTGTTTGTTGTTATCTGATCGGTGAAACAGCAATAAGTTATGGTTAGTTTTAGAAAAGGTAAAAGTATTTCCTTATTCATATTATCAACCTGAATAATTGTTACAGTAAAAAAATAAACCAGGGACACAAACACTCTTAGTAGTAATAGGAGGAAAACCCTGTGACAGATATTATGGCAATCAGAACCAATATGATCTATTTCACAATGCCCTTCAGTATAAGTAAAATCCTAAGTGGTCAGAGCTGGAACAGAATATTTTATATCTAAATCTGGAACTGGTGCAAGGGATACAATCCATGCATTTGTGGATTGCTCCCTGAAATATCCAGAGAATGGAGTGGGATATAGTTGAGGAGGGGGGCTGCAGATGAAATGTAGGTAGTGAAATGGACTTTTCTTATGTGAGGAAAAGAGCAGCTTAGAATCAAAATCAATGTGTGTTTTTAAAGGAAATCATTTGCCATTAAAAATAAAATCAGTGAAGCAAGGAGTTCACTAACCCACTCTCCCAGTTTTAAAATGTCTTATACTAGTTCCTGAAGCATCGTTTTAAAAAGACTTACTTTAGAAGACTATGGATATCACGGTTATTCAATTGTAAGTATTTTTCATAATTCTTGGCATAAGCCTGGAGTGGGATCAGTGCTTTGCGGATGCATGTGCAGATAGTATTCCGCAGCTCTACCACTGCTGGCTCATTTATGCCCACAGACTCCAACAATGGTGTGCCACAGATGAATATATTTTCGAGAACATACTGGAAAGGGGACAAAAAGAATAATCACTTATTATGAACTGGATTGCCATCTACTCCCATTTTCTCTAACAAAACAAATGTATAAAATTAAAACCCACCAATTATTCTGTGTGTGAGAGAGGATGTGTCTGTGTGTAGCAGCCTTTCCCAAATAGTATCTTCCAAATTTGTTGGAAGACAGCCTCCCAATCACTTCAAGCAAATATGGCTAAGAAATCGGATAAGATGGAAGCTGCAGTCCCATATATTTGGAGAATTTCATATTGCGGGAAAACTGATGCACAATAAGTTATCAGAATTTGACCAGTATGAAGAGAGGTATGGAAGGATCACAATACAGAAACACATTTACAAAGGAACCTTATTTGAATTCCTGGCCACACCACATGTAGTTTCCATCAAGAATAATCTCATTTGTTCCAAGACTGCATTTGCACTGCAGAAATAATCCAATTTGACACAACTTTAACTGCCATGGCTAATTGTTATGGACTCCTGGGAAGTGTAGTTTGTTGTGGCACCAGGGGTCTCTAACAAAGAAAGATAAATGCCTCACAAAACTAAAATTCCCAGAATTCCATAGCATTGAGCCATAGCAGTTAAAGTGGTATCAAACTGGATTATTTCTGCAGTGAGATGCAGCCCTACTTAGTAAATCTCTGTGGCCTACTTACGGTTGCAAACATCCCACCCCAGTTGTTGAGAAAACAGATAATTTATCTATACAGTATTATTTGTGTGTCCAGGGATGACTCCACTTCCGCCTGAATGAAGATCCACACATAGATTTGGATGAATATGGCAACAACTATTTATTGATTACAGCTACGGTTCGTTGGAAAATGCATGGGATTGGATCGGGGCATTAGACAACCCGCCTGTTGGCCAATGAGACCAAACTCCAGCCTCTGTGGATGAAATCAACCTTCAGAATCCATTAGGAAGTGGGGCAATGGGAATTCATCCAGACAAGAGTTTTCTCAGCAAGAACCCCTATACCTCTCCTTGGGTTGATGGTAGTGGAAATGTGTCATAACCATGCCTGTGTACATGGATTCTGTCATGTTTTTGTTGTTATTCATTTGAATACTGTAGTTAACATATATAGGTTGAAGATGAATGGGGATTGTGGGTAAGATAGTAGCAATAGCAATTAGGTTAGTTAGTATGGGGCAGGGATCGGCAACTTTTTGTTGCCGGGGGCCGGGAAGGGGGGAAAATGGTGCCGGGGGCCAGCACGCGCACGTGCACGCTTGCATGCACACACACGCTTGGCCCCGCGTGCGTGCATGCGCACAATGCCCACCATCGTGGGGTCACCATTTTGGAACGCTCAATGGTGCCGTTCCAAAATGGCGCCTGCTGTCGTGCGCATGCATGCGCAAGCGTGGGCGCCATTTTGGATGCCAAAATGGCACCTGTGCTTATGTGCGGCAGTGGCGGCAGCAGGACTGGCCATGGAGTAAGCATGGATTGTAGAGGCTGGGTTTCTTTGCCAACATGTTGAGGGAGTCTAGATAACGCATCAGCTAAACTGTTTTCCTGGCCTTCAGTGAAGGTGGAGTGGACTCCCAAATGCTAGGAGGCTTTTGAATATCTGAAACATCTGTTTAGCTCAGAACCCATTCTGAAGCACCCAGATCCAGAACAACCTTTTGTCGTTCAGGTGGATGCTTCAGATTTTGCCTTGGGGGCAGTAATGTTGCAAAAGGACTCAGAGGGGGTGCTCACGCCATGCGTTTATTTATCAAGGAACTTTCAGCTGACTAAGATTTCATGGCCCATCTGGGGAAAGGAGGCATTTGCCATAAAATGGGCACTCAAGACCTGGAGACAATCAGAAGGGGTGCCTTACCCATTTGAGGTGTGGACAGACCATCACAACTTGGAGGCACTTCAAGCCCCTCGCAAATTGAACTCTAAACAGCATAGACGGGCTAAGGACTTTTACAAATACAGGCTCAAACTCAAGTTCATTCCTGGCCGGGAAAACAGTTTAGCTGATGCATTATCTAGACTCCCTCAACATGTGGGCAAAGAAACCCAACTGCTACAAACCATGTTTACTCCAACACAAATGGGCCTAGCTGTTATGACATGTAGTCAGGCTAAGGCAGAAGGTGAGAGAGATTCCAGAGATCTGGATCCCTTACATGTAGAGATCCAGAAAGCTTCAGAGGGTGACAATTGGCTGCAAACACACCAGCAAGAATTAAAACAATGGGCATTGGTATAAAGGACTGAGAATATATGTGCCTAGAGAGTTAAGACTAAAGATGCTACAAATCTGTCATGATTTCAGAGCTGCAGGACATTGGAGTTTTGTGAAAATATGGCACGGCTTTCACAAGCAATATTGGTGAGAAGAGGTGTAGATGGATGTGGAAGAATATGTAAAAAGTTGCCCAGCGTGTGCTAGAGCCAAGCCAGTGGTGG
Source organism: Phrynosoma platyrhinos (assembly GCA_020142125.1). Taxonomy (NCBI): domain Eukaryota; kingdom Metazoa; phylum Chordata; class Lepidosauria; order Squamata; family Phrynosomatidae; genus Phrynosoma; species Phrynosoma platyrhinos. The sequence goes on from CM034703.1 coordinate 262,921,339, forward strand.
GAAAACCTAGTGGACTTTTGCAGCCACTAGAGATCCCTAGTAATAATAATAATAATAATAATAATAATAATAATAATA
>CM034703.1:262960144-262988292 GCA_020142125.1 Phrynosoma platyrhinos
AGAAATTCTTCTAGAACACGGCCTCACAGCCCGAAAAACCCACAAAAAACCAACAGATGTATTAGTTGTTTCTCCAAGATAGCTATATGCAGATGCCCAGAGAAAACTAATTTGAAAATGCTTACGTTTGAATGGGTAAACTCCCAGAGCAGGGATCTTATCTTATCTCCCTGAATGAATTTGGGGTATGTGAGAAGTCTCTGCACCCTTCCTTAATTTTGAACTGCCCTGTAGTCTTCTTGTTCTGCAATATAACCAGCCTCAGTTGGCAGAAGAGAAATAGCAAATTTCATTCATTGAAACAGTTCCCAGAGGAATAAATATGTTTGTTACAGGAAAAAAAAAAACTAGCCTTTTTGACATCTTTAACAGCTTAAGGATTTTCTCCTCCTAGCAATTGGAAGGCCCCATGTACCTTTTCCATCTTTTCTTGCAACAGATTTCCACAGTAGAAGGAAAGATGGGAGAAGCGAAGGAAAAACAAGGAAGGATTAAGGATGGAAGATGATGTTGTCTGAAGCTCTTGTAAAACTGAGTGAATGCAGCACACTTGAGGATGCCGTAAAAGTCTCAGCTGGAACCACACTACACATTACAAATTACATATTGGTTATAGCATAGGTTTTGTGTATTAGAATTCACTACAGCCGTTCTATCTGATATAATGGGTTCTATCCATAAAGGCTTATGCTGTGATAAAATTGTTGGCCCTTAATATTGCACAAGGCTTTTTCTTATTTATTCACTAGATTATCCATCAGTCCCTTGGCATCAGTGAGGCCCAAAGCAACTCTAAAGTGATGACTCCAATTCTGAAGATGATCTTCTGAGAGTTATTTACTCATTTAAAATATTTTCACCCCACTATTCAGTTTAAAAAACTCCCAAAGTGGGGGAGGGGGATTATCGCTACCATGCCACATTACAATCTGGAAGATACAATATGAAAGGAAAAAGAGATGGGAAGAGAAGGAGGAAACAAATGGAGAAAATAATTCTTAAATAGGAAAACGTCTGAGGAAGTAGACTGAAGTCTACGAAAGCTCATGCTGCCAACTTCTTTCTTTCATTAGTCTCAGAGATGCTACAAGATCTCTCTACGTACTTAAATAGTAATGTTCTGTTACTGCAATCAATGTATTGTGGAACAATTCACCATCTATTATTATTGTTCAGTTTGTATACCCAAAGGATGAAGAGAGGACCTTGCAGAGAGGAGGCCCATTATGTATGTATTGACCTCTTGTTCTTCCCAGCTTGTAAAAGCAGCAGTGAGAAGGATGGACTTACTGTCTAGATCAGAAGGCTAGAGCAAGCTTGTTTTCTGCTGCTCCAGAGAATAGGACCTGGAAAATGGATCCAAGCTACAGGAAAAGAGATTCCGCCAAAACATTAGGAGGAATTTCCTGACTGTAAGAGCTGTTCGACAGTGGAACACATTCCCTCGGAGTCTGGTGGAGTCTCCTTCTTAGGAGGTCTTTAAACAGAGGCTGGATGGCCATCTGTTGGGGATGCATTGACAGTGTATTCCTGCATGGCAGGGGGCTGGACTGGATGGCCCCTGTGGTCTCTTCCAACTCTATGATTCTATTATTCTAACTAAAATCACAGGCAGTTAGAGTGGAATCATAGCCCTATAACAGTGTTGAGTGTTAGGGCCCTCAATCTCCAATGTTACATTTTTGGCAATGTCATGAAGCGTGTGGTGGTCTCCAGGAGTTCTCTTACGTAGTTCCCTTTCAATTTGCCTTCTCTTGGGGCCATGGGATAGAGACAGCTTTAATCAGCTTGGATAATTTAAGCTGAGGAATGGACTGGGAAACAGAGTATCCCTTCTGGTTCTATTGGACTTCCCAATAGTAACTGACAACAAAGAATCATAGAATTGAAAAAGACCCCAAGGGCAATCCAATCCAACCCCCTGGCAGGCAGAAATACACAATCAAAGCACCCCTGACAGATGGCCATCCAGCCTCGGTTTAAAAAAGCCCATTGGTCATAGTATCCTCTGGGATTGGATTTAGATGCACTGTTTCAAATTTGCTACAGTTTCAGGTTCCCAAGATGGTGTGGGAAACTCTAACCTGTACACTACCTTGGCCTGTGAGGTCCCTATGGGCTCTGTCTTTGTTCCTCTTACTATTCACCATTTATATGAAACCACTGGGGAAAGTAGTCCTGAGATTTTGGGTTGTGTGCCACCCACTATTTCTCCTTTCCATTTAAATTGGAGAAAGATGTTTTGGTACTAAACCAGTATCTGATGTCAGCGAACAAACTGAAGCTTAATCCAGGCAAGAGAGAAATACAAGTGACCAGGCAAGAGCCAGGTGTAGGAATGAGGATCTGGCAATAAATCTGTGCTGAATGGGATTACAGTCCCCTTGAAGAAACAGGTATTTATTTAGGTGTACTCCTGGATTCAACCCAAATTTCTGCAGTGGGTAGGAATTCATTTGCACAATTAAAACTAGTGCAGCAGCTTGGTCTATTCCTAAAATTGTCTGATATGGTCATGGAAACACATACCCTTCTTTACATCCTGTTTGGATTGTTGTTACATGGTGTATATAGGGTTATCTTGAAAAGGATTTGGACACATAAATTGAACAAGAATGCTGTAGCCAGATTATTGACTAAGGGTCTGAACAGACTGCCAGAAATAATCCATTTTGAGACCACTTTAACTGTCTTGGCTCATTACTAGGGAATCTGGGAATTGTAGTTTTTTTCTGAGGCATTGAGCCTTCTCTGTCAGAGAGCTCTGGTGCCACAATAAAACACAGTTCCCATGATTCCCTAGCACTGAGCCAGGACAGTTAAAGTGGTCTCAAGATGGATTATTTCTGGCAGTCTGTTCAGGCCCTAAGACTGGTTACAGGACTCATAAAATTCTCTTGTTACAGTTGTTTCACTGACTGCTGCTTTGGTTCCAGGAAGAATTCAAAGTGCTGGTTATGGTTTATAAAGGTCTATATGGTTTGGAACTAGGCTATCTGAAAGACCTTATTCTCCCATACAAGTGTGGCAGGTTTTCAGATCTGCAGGAAAGACTGTTCTTTCAGTCTTACCATATTCAGGGGAAAGTTTGATAAGACACAAAAGAGATCCTTCTTGGTGGCTGCTCCCACATTGTGGCACTCCCTTCCAACAGAGAATAGGTTTTTTTCCACCCTCAGGGCCTAAGCAGACTGCCAGAAATAGTGCACATTAAATTGAGGCACTGCCCTGGCTCAGTGCTAGGGAATCATGGGAACTTTAATTTATTGTGGCACCAGAGCTCTCTGACAGAGAAGGCTCAATGTCTCAGAAAAAAATACAATTCCCATGACTCCCTAGCACTGTGCCAGGGCAGTGCCTCAATTTAATGTGCACTATTTCTGGCAGTCTGCTTAGGCCTTCAGTTGTCCTTCTGCCAGCAGGTGAAACCTTTCGATTCAGCCAGCCTTTTTCTACCCCTTAGGATCATTCTAATCGAAAGAAGTGCTCCTAAACAAACTTTTCAAAACAGTCTAAGACAAGGGTTGGCAACCTTTTTGGAAGTGGGCCCGGTCCCCCTGTCCCCCAATGCCCTCCAGGCTGCGGTGGGGTGCGTGCGTGTGCACTACCAGGAGGGCTCCCTCGACTGCGCTGGGCCTCAGAGAGGCCCAGCACGGCCACAGGGGTCCCCCAGGAGGGCTCCCTCGACAAGGCCCAGCGTGGTTGCGGGGGTCCCCCAGGAGGACTCCCTCGACTGCGCCGGGCCTCAGAGAGGCCCAGCACACCCGCGGGGGTCCTCCGGGGTGCCATTTTGTGTTCCAAAATGGCGCCTGGAGTCTCGTGCGACCTTTCCCATCGCGGGGCAGGACGGGAAAGGCCGCGCAAGACTCCGGGTGCCATTTTGGAACACAAAATGGCGCCCCAGAAGACCCCCGCACCCATGAAAGGCGGCGGCGGTGGCAGGACTGGGCAGGGGCCGGTCGGTAGGCCTCGGCGGGCCAGGTGCGGCCCGTGGGCTGTAGGTTGCCAACCCCTGGTCTAAGACAAGATAATGTGTTAGGTAGATACGTTGTCTAAGCAAATTGATCCCAGAAGAGTATCCACTAGCCACTGAAAAATCCTTCCATTTTGACCATCTCTCCATATATTCTTTCTAGGCATCACTAGAGTTGGTGTCACCCAGTGCAGTAACTCATGGCGTCATCCTCCATCCCTGCATTGATCTCCTTCCCTACCACACCACACAGAATCCTTAGTAATGTTTTTTGTACTAATGTTACTCATAAATCGTAAAAACCTATATATCACTGAATGTAATGTCAATACACTTGTTCCTCCACATTCACTGGGGTTGGGGCACAAGACCCCCATGAAAGTGAAAAAACCGCAAATAAACAAACAGTACTTTTTTAACCTGAGAGAAGGCCTCTCTGGGGAGTTTAGTGCACAGCTTAAAAACCCAGCTTATCTTTGCTGCCTTAAATCCTAATTCAGGAATTTAATCCTTAAATTCCTAATTCCAGATATTATCATACACAAAATGCTGCTGATGTTGCTGGCTGTGTGCAGCTCAAGTAACTTCCAAATAGAAGCCACACTCAGCCAGCTGATTTGTAAAGCCGGGAGCTTCCTGGTTTTGAAAAGAGACTGGCTGAACGCAGCTTCTGCCCAGAAGTTACCCGGGCTGCATCTGGCCAGCAGCATCAGCATTGTTTTGCACATGATAATATCCAGATGAAGCCCAAATTAGGATTCAAACCGGCAAAGGTAAGGTCCTCTGGTGCAATTCTTCTGGTCAATTTCCAGCAGAATTTCTTAGAGCATATTAATCAAATCAACAAAAATCACAACTGCAGATGTGGAAGGCTGACTGTAGTTTGTGAGATAAATAACTCACAAAATTAAAATTATACCTTTAAATTGCAATATCATACACACAGATTACATATATTTAAATGTACATAGTTTCATGTGGTTAAACTGAAAATTTGAAAAGATGCAATGTTTTTAAAGAAAACTTTAAAAGAATAATTTTTAAAAAAATTTAAATTTAAAATTTAGTTTTTTGAAAAACCTGGGGCCTCTTTTTTTCTCCTCCCACTGAGTCTTGCCCCACTCACATAATCTCTGCAGTGTTTTAAAGGTATGAGGATGAATGCCACAGCCCATTTCTGCCCAAAGGCAGATGTTTGGAGAGCAGTGGTGTGTCTCCCCCCACACACTTAGGGTCTCACCTAGTGCGGTCCACACACTTTGCACCCTCCTAATGATGCCCCTGATTGGAAACAGTTCAATGAAGTCTGATGAAACTGATGGAATTCTATGCTTCCTATCTGCTGCTGCGTGTGCATGTGCCTTCTAGTTGTCTGTTGACTTGTGACTGTCATACATAAGGCTTTCTTAGGGAAGGAATACTCAGAGGTGTTTTTGCCAGATCCTTCCTCTGAAATATAGGGCCTTTGCAGACTGCCAGAAATAGTGCAAATTGAGTCCACTTTAAGGGTTAGGGTTAGTGCTAGGGAATTATGGGAATTGTGGTGTTTTTTTCCTGAGACATTGAGCCTTCTCTGTCAGAGAGCTCTGGTGCCACAATAAAATACAGTTACAACGCTTCCCTAGCACTGAGCCAGGACAGTTAAAGTGGACTCAATTTGCACTATTTCTAGCAGTCTGCAAAGGCCCTGGTCTTTATTGGTGGTCTCCCATTTGAGTCCTAATCAGGGCTGACCCTGCTTAGCTTCCAAGATCAAAAAGGATCTGATGCCTTTAGGTATTTAGGCCACCATTGCAGCAGCTGCTGCTTCTGCCTAGTGACAATTGAGGGAAAAGCCTGATGGACAATAAAACCAGCAACAATGGAATAGCCTGGGTTCCTATATTCACTTGTGATAGAACCATATACGATATGTAGTCTGCATTTAACTTGCCTCCAATGCAAGAGGGCAGGGGCAGGACTTCTAGAGCGCAACTTTCGGCATGCACACGTGCTGGAGAGGCAGCTGTGTGGCCCTGCGGAGGCCCAGGGAAGAGGTCCAGAGCCCTGTGGAGGCCCCACGGAGGGTAGGAGTCTGACTGGATATCACCCCCCTCTTCTGGGGTATCATCCCCCTTCTGGGGTGTCACCTGGTGCGGTCCGCACCCCCTGCATACCCCAGTAACGTTAGTGATCCTATGGAATCCTGGGATTTGTACTTTTACTGTCATTCTCTGCCAGAGTGATAGTGTCTCACAAAACTACATATTGCAGGATTCCGTCGGATGGAGCCATGGTAGTTAAAGTAGTGTCAAACTGCATTATTTCTACAATGTACATATATCCTAAGATGATAAAAATTCTGGAAACCAAGTCCTATGAAGACTAGCTTAGGGAGTGGAATATGTGTAGCTTGGAGACGAAAAGACTGAGAGGTGACATGATAGCCATATTTAAATAACTGGTGAGATGGCATGTAGAAGATGGAGATTATGGAGATTCCACCTAAACATTAGGAAAATTTATTGACAGTGAGAGTTGTTCAGCAGTGGAATGGATTGCCTCAAAAGATGATGGACTCTACTTTGGAGGCTCTTAAACAGAAGTTGGATGACCATCTCTCAGGAATGTTTTAGTTATGTAGTCCTGCATGGCAAGAAGTCAGACTAAATGGCCCTTGAGGTCCCTTCCAATTCTGTGATTCAATGAAAATAAAGACAAAAGCAAAATGACAGTGAGAGAGAATTGTGATACAAAGAGCAATTATGTAGGAAGTAATGGGTCTGAAAAATGCATCACAAATAGAATGGAAAAGAGGACTGTTACCTTTAATGGCTGTATATAAGTGGGAATTTCAGAAGCTGTAATTTGTCATGCAAGTAGCATCTGTTGAAATTCGCGTTGAAAGGGTCACAGCACTGTAGTCTTTGACATCTGGCTACCTTAGCTGTTCAGTAAAGGACTGCTGTTGAAGGATAAAGTCCTGAGAGTAAATCCTATTGAACAACTGAAACTTTTTCTGAGAAAACACGCATAGGATTGCCCTGCACAAAGGCACTCTTCATGTTTGGCTTTACAGCTTGTGCAGAACATGGACTGCATCATACTTTCACTATGAGTCTATGGATGCATCCGCACTGCACAGCTAGGGCATTTTGATACCATTTTAATCATGACAGTTTCCATTTGAGGGATTTTGGTGATTTGTTGTTTTGGCAAGCAACTTCAAAATATTGTGTGAAAAGACATGACATGCAGGAAACCAGTGCAGACCATGAGCTTTGTAAGAGAGCCAGTATGACATAGTGATTTGAGTGTTGGACTGTGATTCTGGAGACCAGGGTTCAATTCCCTAGTCTTGGCCATGAAATTCACTGGGTGACCTTGGGCAAGTCACATCCTCTCAGTCCCAGGGGGACATCAAATTCAAACCTTCTCTGAAGAAATCTTGCCAAGAAAACCCCATGATAGGTTTGCCTTAGGGTAGCCATAAGTTGGAAACAACTTGAAGGCACACAACAACAACAGCAACATTAATAATAATAATAATAATTTTTTATTTATATCCCGCCCCTCTGCTAGGCAATCGGGGCGGCGTACAGTATTTTGAAACATCAAAACAAACTGGGTGGTCCTGGGCTTAGTTAGTGTCTCTCCCCCAGTGTCTTCTCTGCTGTAATTTAAAAGTTGTACTACAGGGCTCTGGGAGAAAAATCTAAGTCCCTCATCAAACAACAAGCCCAAGGATACTATAGAACTGAGCCATCGCTGTTCAAGTTGTAACAAAGGATTATAACTGGATGGTGTGGTACACTCTATAAAAATAGAAATTAGAAACAGTTACAGAAATGAAACAGATCTGATCATTTCATGATTTTGAGCTGGTCACAACAGTTTTCTGTTTTTTAAAAAACTTGTGAAAATACATGAGAGGCAGGAAACCAGTGGAAACTACGACTATGAGGTTTGTGTTATAGTCATCAGCCATCTATAATGGGATTTCAGATGCTAGAGATGGTTTTATTCTTGAGACTGGGGAGCAGCAGCTTGGCCACAAGAGGGCAGTAGAGATCACTTAATGAAGCATAGGCAATAGCCATTTTCTGTGGGGTCCAGGGGACTTCTCTTAATAAAGAATCCAGTGACCATGCTCAGAAAGTGAAGTCCTTGCCTTCATGAAATTAAGAAAAATTAGGAAGGAAGAAAATCTCAAATGGCTGGGTTTGCTACAGTGATAGAAAAGCCGCAACCCACTTGCAACAGAACTGGAGAGCAGAAACATGCTGCTCTAGTGGGAAAGTGTTCCTCCAAAAACACAGGGCTGTAGTTCATCAATTTTACCATTAGCTTTCCACTAACATAGAACACAGTCTGCTATTTGAAACTCTGTAAATGGAGCTGTCCACCTCAATGGACGTTTTCAAACGCATGGGTCTAAAGCTGCCTGGAAGCAATGAAGAGCCATTCCGGCAGTGAAAGCAGCAGCCGCCGGAATGGCTCCTGATTGCTTCTGGCAGCAGCAACTCTAATTCCTTTTAAAAAAAGGAATTACAAACACCGGGGCTGATGCCGGCCAGCGCCGGGGATGGCGCTGGATGGGGCTGGGCGGGGGCGGGGCTTGCTGTGACGTCATGTGAACACACGCAGCAAGACCCGGACTGAAGCAGGATAGCGCCGGGGATGGCGCTGGATGGGGCGGGGCTTGCTGCGACGTCATGTGAAAAATTTGCAGAACAGCCGGAGTGGGGCCGGACGGAGGTAGGATTGCGTCCTCCTAAAGCCCCGTTTGAAAACGTCCAATATTTCCTATGAAACCTGCAAGCATTTACTTCTACCTAGCAAAAGCACAACGTAAAAGAGAATGTGTGTCTTTATTTCTTAATCGCTTTTTAATTTCCACTGCAGCCTGAGATGGATTCCCTTCTTGAAAAGTAGTAAGGATTGTTAGATGAACCCAGGCCAAGTACTGTCCCTGTGGGATATCCAGGTGATTTATCTGAGACCCTTCAAAGCCTGAATTCACTGTAAGACTCCTCTGTCTATGTGGTTCATCTCATCTAATTTTTTTCTCTGTGTTTCAAGGCTTGAGACAAAATGCTTCACTGAGTCAGAAGATTAAAGCATAGAAGTTTAACTAGCTGGGAGTTCAAGAATTTACTGGGCCATAGCAGACCCAACTGTTCTGTGATCGACAGGTGAATAAGTGTCTGTGCCTATGATTGCATTCCAATACTCACTAGCCTTTACTAAAAATGAAAGCTTAATGTCCTGCAAGACATGAGCTGCAAGTAGATCCTGTGGAGGGGTCCATCAACAAACAGGCTGTGACTGCAATGAGCCCTCCACTTTAGTGGAATTAGGGACTGGGGACCCCTGTGAAAGTAGAAAAACCACAACCCCCCTCCCCACACACATTTTTTTAACCTGAGAGAACACCTCTCTAGGAATCTAGGAATCTCTAGGTCCTCCAGAAGGTGACCACAGAATTGTGCTGGAGGATCTACAAGTGTCTAGAGAAGTGTCCAGATTAATCACCGGAACATCCAGGAGGGAGCATATAACACCAGTGCTTAAGTCCCTCCACTGGCTGCCAATTAGTTTCCGGGCACAGTACAAGGTGTTGGTTTTGACCTTTAAAGCCCTACATGGCTTGGGTCCAGCTTATCTCAGGGACCGCCTCTCCCCATATGAGCCCCCCCGTGCCCTTCGGTCAGCGGGAAAGAATCTATTAAATCAACCAAAGTCGAGGTTCGTACACACCTCGCAGAGAGCATTCTCTGCCATCGCCCCTAAATTATGGAATGGCCTGTCGGACGAGATCCGTCTTATCACAACAGTTACTGCCTTTAAGAAAGCAGTTAAGACGGATCTCTTCCGGCAGGCCTTCCCGGAATAACCCTCCTCAGAGGACGAACACTATTTCTCCTTCCCTCAAACCTCTTGCTGCTGTTTAGTTGTTTGTTGTATTGTTGTACTTTATTGTTATATCATGTGTTTTAATATATTCTTAGTTTAATCTTGTTTTAAGGGGTGGGTGGGATATGGGAGGTGGGATTGGGATATTGGATTGTTTTAATTGTACTATTTTAACTGTTGTAAGCCGCCCCGATTGCGATGCAGAGGGGCGGGTTAGAAATAAAACCTATTATTATTATTATTATTAAGTGTTCTCTCTAGAAAGCTCTAGGTCCTCCAGCACGATATCTGGCAAAAGGTGGCCACAGAGTCATGCTGAAGGACCTAGAGATTTCTCAAGAGAACATATTAATCAAATCCGCAAATAATCAAATCCACAAAAGTTAAAACCGCAAACGTGGACAACTGACTGTACAGTATTTACTATCTCCAAAAGGGAATGAGCTCTCCCTTTGTTACGAGTTTCATTATTGGTATTTATGTGAGTCAGTTGAGCAATAGCCCTTTTAAAATATATTTAACACCCCCATTGTGTCTCTTCCTGAAGCTATAGCTTGAAGAATGGATAGAGTCCGAAGTCTGCCTTGGCTTTCTGGAGATCAGTCTGCATCATACTTGCCTTCTGCAATGGCAGACTAGCTTTATTTTCCAAGGCAGTATTACATCAGGTATGTTGGTAGAAGCTATAGGTCTCAGAACCTTGTACTGTATGTAACTCTAAAAGGTAGAGAGCATCCCTGTCAGAGTCTGGAAAATAGCTCACTAGGCTGTTGTCCTCAAACCAAGCATCCTGGCCCAAGGTTTGCCTCCATCTCTTTGATATGTTTGACTAGCTAATTTGTTGAAATATATCCTTTAAGAGGATATGGTGGCTTAGTGGCTAAGATGCCAATTCTGACTATCGGAAGATTGGCAGGTTGGCAGTTCGAGGCCTGAGTGCTGCATGATGGGGTGAGCTCCTGTCACTAGTCTCAGCTTCTGCCAACCAAGCAGTTCGAAAGCATGCAAATGCAAGTAGATAAATAGGTACCACTTCAATGGGAAGGTAACAGCATTCGGTGCAGTCATGCTGGCCACATGACCACAAGAGCAGTCCTCGGACAACGCTGGCTCTTCAGCTTAGAAATGGAGTTAAGCACCACCCTCTATGGTTGGTTATGATTAGACATTCATATCAAGAGACTACCTTTACCTTTATCATTTATCCTTGAAGAAACAACATTCCTTTTCAAGGATGGAACCACATCTTTGAGAGTGTATTGGCGTATAAGTTTATAAGCATGGGTTTATAAGTATGGGACATGTTGGCAGAGTATTGGTTTATATGGCAATGCTTTATGCATAAGTCTTCCTTTGAAAACTACTAAAACACTGTAGTTGCTGGGGGGGGGAGTCAAATATTGAGAAGTTTTGAAAGAACTCCACTGACTTCTTATTTGATTTTGGGTACAATTCAAAGTGCTGCTTCCAAAATTTAAGGCTATACTTATTTGAGAGTAAATACCATTGAAAGCAATGAGGCTTATATATGAATAGACATGTCACATTTTGTAGTTCATGGATTGGTATTTCAGTCTCTCAGGAACCATCTCCTCCCTCATGAACCTGTCTGTGCATTGAAATCACAATTGGAGGCCCTTCTGCCATCACCTCTGACTAAGCATATGGCAACCAAACAAGAGAGCCTTTGGGTACCACCCTTCCACAGCAAAGTAAGAGGGCCAAGTGCAAAAAGAGGACAGAGCTGTTGAACCTTGGAGAATTGTATAAGAAAGGAAATTTCTACCTCTGAGACTAGAGGACAGTCCAGTCCCTCTTTTACTGCCAGTCATCCTAGATTGTTGAGTTGTAGATGCAGACCAATGAGCTTTCAGATAGAATTCTCCTAGAGTGACTTGGTAAAAGGTACAGCACTTCCAAATGTGCTATTTTATACATTTTATGTATGCCTATTGTTTTATAAGTTTTGTCATTTTCCCTTCAGATGATCTCATTTATTTTCTTCTTCAACTGTTTTACTCATATATCTAAAATGAGATTCATGATTCAGATAAATACAAATAGTATAAGCCAAGTGTTAAAGTTAAATTTCTGTGATTTTATTATTGTATATACTCATGTATAAGTCTAGAAATTGTAGTCAAAAATTTAACCCAAAAAACTGAGTTGGCATATGCATGGGTCAATGTAAGTACTGTATTTTAACTCGTATTTAAAAAGGAACCATATCTGGTGAAAGGCAAGACTGTAATGTGTCCTGGAAGCACTGACTTCCCCCCTACTATCTCATCCATCCAGTATTTAGTGTGAGCACAAACAGTTATGCCTGCTGGAATTTTGTAAGTTCTTTGGCATTGTTTTGCTTTGCTTCATCCATTGTTACATGCCCATAAGTATTACCCCCAACATATCCACATATCATATCAAAATCCATAATTTTGTCTCAAAACCTGCCCTCAACTTATACGTGAGGTTGACTTATAGTTGAGTATATACAGTATTTTTGATGGATTCATTTTCACAAGTAATATAATATCTGGATATTTCTGGGCAATAAATAATGTGTCTATGTTCTGCAAACCTAGAAGTTAAATGATTAGAAAATGTCATCACTGATGTAGTTGCTTAATCAACCAAGGCAAATAATCACTGAAGGTACAGGAGGGTTTTCAAGGACTCTGTAAAAGTACAGGAGATGGAACAGAAATTATTTCTTGCCTTGCCCTTATTTTATATGCTTTAAAATACCAAATCCAGCACCATGGGTTACATTTTTATTGCCTTGTGTCATCATTTATATTTTGTGTAGTAGAAGTAGTACTGTACCAAATCTGAATCCTGACATTTTATGTCCATCATATAATTCACCCTGCAGAGGTGGGTGTGATTGCTTGGGCTGTGTGGAGTACCAAGGATTCCATTTATATCACTACCCCTACATTCTCGCCCACAAGGTATAGTGTTAATCTGAAGTAAATATCATATATTATGACAATAGCCTTAAAATACATCTGACAAAGATGCTTGATTGTTATAGCAAAAATAACACAGTGTTCTGAGATGGAGAAAGACAGCTGTTTATAGAACAGTTTAGTTTTGTTCCTTCTGAATACATACACACACACACACAGACACACACACACGTTAAAATGACACCAGGTCAATATAACAAAGTTATATTGTTATATTTCAAAGTTAATTAGCACCAGCCTTTTGCCCTTCATTTCTCACATCCCCTTTCTTAACTGGCTTCTTTCTTCACAGACTCTACTCCAAGAAATTTTGGGTACAAATTTTTTAATTCTTCAAGTACCACAAGCCTATGCCATTTTTTCTTTAAGAGTACAAACCTGTTCTACTGGGGGTGGGGTTGGTGGTTCTTAGTACTTTTAGGCATTTACTTATTATTTATTAAGTACCTTCATGCAGCCAGGAGGCTTCAGCAACACCCTTGTTGCCTAGCATGCTGTGTGGATCAGAAATAGATATTTGAGGTCTTACATTACAGACTAGACCCCCACCCCAGTTCTAAATCTGTGGAAATGATTCCAAGTCTGTGCTGTGCTTTCAGTGCCTAGGATGGCAAATTAAAGGTAAACTAGAAGGCTTACAATTCTTCTATGATGCTCATAGGAGAGGCTTGTACCAATATTGTATCTGTTTGTATGGGCAATACACCCTGTATTATCTCTGCTGCTTTATAGGAGAATGAGCAGAAGATCAACAGGTTTGGCTCAAATGTATTGTGTAGGTTCCATGTGATGAATGAGTCCTTATTTGACTTTTATGTAGTTCCTGAGCATTAGGAATTATTAGTCAGTAGTGAACTGATATATCCTTGTGTGGCTGGTGCTGGAACCAGTCCTCCAAAACCAGGTAGAGAGAACATGGCTTTTCAAAAGCTGTTGGACCAAGACTCTCATTAACCCTAGCCAACTTTGAAGGATGATTGGAATGAGAGTCCAACAATATTTGGAAGGCAATATATTCTCCAGCCCTGCCCAAAATGAATCTGTTTAACTGGTAAGTAGGGGACTAGTGGTTTTCTATCCCTTTTGGATCCAATTACTTTTGTTACTGTGTTTTTGGAACTTCAAAATTATAGCACTTGGGAACTGCATTTTCATAACACATTGAAAAAGATACAAATCTTCCTACCAAAATGTTAATGTATGGTGAGAGCAATACAACATGTGAAGCACATTTTCCAAAAAATATCTTGGTTTTGCATGCCAGCCAATATAAAATGCCCATCCATGCCAGTTGCTTTCGCTCCCACTATGAGGAGCTGCACTCCCATATAACTAAAACAAGAATTATTTGACAAGTGTTGGAGGGTGTGCTGTTAGAATTTTCCTCACATTTGCTGCTTCCCTTAAGGCATAGCTAAATAAAGATATAAGAGAAGGTGTATTGCGAGAGAACCATAACTGCTTCCAAACACCACGTTAGAGTGATAGCATAGGCATTATGTTACACTGACTGGGAGGAAGCAGATCACATCCCAACCTAGTCATGTCAAACATTTTCTATGATGCACCTCTAAACTGAAAGTGTGCATTCATAATTGTGCCATTTTTCCTTAACTGGGAATTGCAGACTTTAAACCTGGTGACCTAAGGATAATATAAAGAAGCCCATTTCCTCTGTCGCCAAGCTATCACATCAAAATAGCAGAATGAGAGCTTACCCATTCCATTTAGTTGCCAGGTGATTTGAGGGCAGGAATGTCTGAGTCAGACCAGACAAACCAATGAAGGATGGCTATGACTTGTTAATTTCCTGTTCCTTGACTCTGGCTCTCTTGTTTGAACAGTTCAGCTAGAGGGTAAATGTTAATGCCTTGAATGAAAACCCAGCACTTCCCCCTCCCTCTCTTTAATCTGCCTATTCATTAAGATGCCTCTAAGTGTCTTTCCTGGCTATCTCAGCCTGTGTTTTTGTGTCTGTTTAATTGTAGGACTCCCTGGTTCTGAGCGATTACTTGTTTCAATGAACTTGCTTCGGATAACCCCATAGAGCAGTGCTAGTCAAAGTGGTGGTCTCTGAACAACGTAGCATTCCCCCAACCATTGACTGCCAGTCTCTGCTGAATTTCCAGAAAACAAACAAACAATTATTTCCAATTTTTGTTCCAAAAGTGTTGGTCCCTGACACATTTCTTGAGGGGGGGGGGTAATTGTCAGTACCTTGCATCACATAGCCTGAGAACCTACAGAGACCCTACAATTGCTTTTGAAGTTGTGCTAGTGGGGTTCAAAATGGGCAGGAAGATCAATATGAATTTTGCATACCTGCATGTATGTTTTTACCAAACAGTAAAAACAAAGAATACAGTGAATAGCAATAGCATTATCATTTACATTTCTGTACCGTTTATCAGTGAACTCAGCACTCTCTAAGTGGTTTACACTCTGTAAGCTCATTTCCCCCAACAAGCTGGGTACTCATTTTACCTACCCATGAAAGGATGGAAGGCTGAGTCAACCTTGGAGCCCTGGGATCGAACTCACAACCTTGTGGCTGCAGTACTGTCATTTAACCACTGTGCCACCACAGTTCCTAAAAAACCCAAATAAAACAGTTAACAATGTGACTACCATGAAGACAATGACAAAATAATAAATGAAATACTATAGACGCATTAAATGTAGAAATCATAAGATTAATGTAACAACAAAAGGGGGGAATACAAAGGATCCTATTATGCAAATACAAAGATGACTACAAACTAAGGCTCTTCTAAATGGTAGCTACTCGGGAGTCCAAACTGCACAAGAGTCTTCATGGTTCTGGTCCTTGGTGCACTGTTTAGGGCAGGGATAGGCAACCTTTCCCCTTTAAGGGCCGAGGGACTTCAGCTCCCAGAATCCCAAGAGCTATTGGCCAACATGGGACTATTGGCCAACATGGCTGAGGCTTCTGGGAGCTGAAGTCCCTCGGCTCTTAAAGGGGAAAGGTTGCCTACCCCTGGTTTAGGGGGTTGTCTGACTTCACTAGCCTAACCATAGGGGGAGCTCTACCCCCCTTGTTCTGGAGACCATGCTGAGAAGTGCTGCCTTTGATTTTCTTCTTGATCAGAGATCCAGTTGAATGTCCTGTGAAAATTCAAGATTAAAGCCTCACATAATGAAAGTGGAGGAAATGACCCTTTGAAGCAAAGAAGAAGCTGGCAGGAGGTCAGACACTTTTCCCAATCCACCACTTCTTCCATAGACTTTCCTTCCCCAAGAGTGGGGAGAAAAGAGTCATTTTTCTCTATCTTACCCATGGCAAACATGATCATTTCTCATCTGGAGAAAAACAGCAATGGGCAGGGAATTTAGGGGAGGACTGACAGGTGGAGAGAGGATTAAGCATCCATCCTCCTGGTAGCCATTTCTTCAGTCTAAAACATCTAACAGTCCACTGGTTTTTAGATGTTCAAATAGACATCAAGCTCACAGATGGAAGTTCTCCACCTTGTTTGGGCATTTGATGTAGTACCCAGAATATTACTGGCATTGCCAGAAATGTGTCTGTGCCAACCACTTGCCAGAAAAGATGCTGTGAAGTCAGAAGAAAAATGTGTGTAAAAGAGCCTTTTCCCACTGTGATGTCAGTATGTGTCTGTGTTGTTCTTTCAAGTCACCTTTTGACTTATGGCAACCCCATGAATTTCACAGGGTTTTCTTAAGCAGGGAATACTCAGAGGTGGCTTTGTCAATTCTGTCTTCTGCCTACAGCACCTGGTATTCTTTGATAATCATCATCTGAATACTAACCAAGGCCAACCCTACTTATCTTCTAAGATCAGACAGCATCGGTGCCTTTAGAGTATTTCATGACAGTAAGGAACGTTTTACTAGCTGGAGCACGTCCATAGGAGGGCGACCAAAATGGTGAAAACCATGCCGTATGAGGAGGTGGCCTAGGGAGTATATTTAGTCTGAGGAAGAGAAGATTAAGGGGTGATATGATACCCATGTTTAAATATTTGAAGGGGTGTCATGTTGAAGATGGAGCAAGCTTGTTTTCCGCTGGTCTAAAAAGTACAACATGGAGCAATGGATTCAAACTACAAGAAAAGAGATTCCACCTAAATGTCAGAAGAACCTCCTGACTGTAAGAGCTGTTTGACAGTGGAACATACTCTTTCAGAGAGTTGTAGAGTCTCCTTCTTTGGAGGTTTCTAAATAGAGGCTGGATGGTCATCTGTCACAGAGGGTGTTTTGATTGTGATTCCTCCATGGCAGGGGGTTGGACTGGATGGCCCTTGGTGTTTCTTCCAACACTGATTCTTGACAGTAGGAGTGGTTCGGCAATGGAACCAATTGCCTTTAGAGGTGATGGGGTCTCCTCCTCTGTCTTCAAAAAGAGGCTGGAGAGCTGCCCACTGGGGATGTTGTAGCTGAAGACCCTGCATAGAGCAGCGGGTTGGACGCGATGGCCCATGAAGCCCCTTGTAAACAGGAAACATTATGATTCTATGACCCTATGACTCTGTGTTCTCTTCTTCTTTCTCCAAACTGCAAATTACCATACCATATAATGTGGTATTAGATTGTGCCACTGTCCTTACCCTCCAAATATAAAGCTGAGGCTTCAGTCCCCACTTCAGTACCTGCCAGGTCCTCTTAAAGAGTTGACATTTGCAATCCTGACATTTTCCACAGCTCCATTTGGGAATTAATGGCCGGATATTAACAGCGATGGGGCTGTTTATCATAATTAGTCTCATGAAGCTATTGAGCATTCAGCTCTCCTTCCCTCCTGCCGCCTCTCTCTTTTTATTATCAGCTCTGAGGAGATAACTGTAGAAACTGGGAGAAGAGATGGCTGATTTATTTATTGATTGATTTATTTTGGTCTGTCAGGTTTAGTCTCTAAGGTTTGCCAAGCTGAGCATCTCTTCGTAGTGATGATGCCAAAATTGACCTGACTTGGGCATGTAATTGGAATTACTGGAGCTATTTGGTATTTTGAAAAGACATTTATTATTCTGACATTTTCTGTAATTCATACTTCTCCCATCACAAACTGCAGAGACAGTGGTGACAGGGATATATCAAATACTGCAGGTATTACAGTACTGTTACACCTGCAGGTGTGTAGTAAGAAAATCTACATGAAATGCAGTTTCTTCTTTCCTTAGCCTTAGGATTATTAGACCAACATTTCAGTAAATAAATAGACAATGCTTATTTGAGGTGGGAAGTATTGTTTCCTGTGGCCAAAGGAAATACTGAACAAAGACATTTCTTTTTTTGCTTGCTTGCTTGTTTATTTAATAAATATTCTAATTTTTTATCTTAAAAGTCCCCCACTGCTTACAGAAATGTGCTAAAGCAAAAAGGCAAAAACCACATCAAACATTACACATCTGGGCAATGCATTCATCTGTCTGTGTTTGTTTGTGTGTGTGTGTTGTGTGCCTTCAAGTTGTTTTTGACTTATGGCAACCTATCACAGGGTTTTCTTGGCAAGATTTGTTCAGAGAAGATTTGCTTTGCTTTCCTCTGAGGCTGAGAGTGTGTTACTTGCCCAAAGTCACCCAGTGGGTTTCTATAGCCCAGCACTTTTCTTTTAAAAGCCAAGTTTTAACCAGAAAATAACTGAGAGAAATGGGTTATCCTGAGTGGGCATTTTGAATTGTGGGAATCAGAAGTGGTAGGTTCTATCTTTCATTTCCACTTTCCTCACTCTTGAAAGAGGGGAGCATGCCAGAGGACTTCAAATCCTGGTAGGAATACCTGGAAAGATATACCTGGCACAAGGCACTCTTGGATATTCTAGCCCTAAATCACATAGACCTTTAAAGGTTAGCATCAACACCTTAATTTAGGGGGGTTGCAGACTGCCAGGAATAGTGCAAATTGAGTCCACTTTTAGGGTTAGGGTTAGAGCTAGGGAATCATGGGAATTGTTTTTTTTCTGAGACACTGAGACTTCTCTGTCAGAGAGCTCTGGTGCCACAATAAAATACAGTTCCCATGATTCCCTAACCCTAACCCTAACCCTAAAAGTGGACTCAATTTGCACTATTTCTGGCAGTCTGCAACCCTTGTTAGTGTGATTTACTGAGGGCTCCTGTCTGAGACTTCAGAATCTGTAAAAAGCAGTTTGTGTTTCTATGTTATAGTAAAGGTTTGCCAGGTCTGAGGAGTGTGTATGTGTACATGTGAAGACAGTGTGTCAGGTGTGGACTGTTCAGAGGAAAGGAAGTTGGATAGGAGAGTGAGATGGGTAGGGATCCTGTTTTTCAAGGTGGAGGCTCAAAATGGTCTCATAAGTCCTTATGAATTTTGTTTGCATCTGCATTCTTACAAATCTGAAAACAGAAAAAGCATTTCATTATCGCCTCTATTATCACCACCCTCTTTACCATCCTTGGAAGCAGTTAGAATGGTGACTACCAGGAAGGCAATGATAAAATAAATGAAATATTACAAAACTGATTAAAGCATAACATTAATTTATTAGCAAATTGAACAATATGCAAGATGTTTTTGTTATTATTGCTATTGTTATTATTATACTGTTATGTGTATCAAGTTATTGATATTCCCCCAATTTCCCCCTCTTTACGCTGAGTCTAATCTTGCTTTCTGTATGATATGTTCTGCAAAGAAATTAAACTGATAGGGTGATAAAGCGCAGCCTTATCTGAACCCCCTTGCCAGTGGGAAGCCATTTTGTTTCTCCATATTGTGTCTGCTAGGGATCTCTTGTCCAGAGTATTATGCATCAAGGCAATCAGACGTTCTAGCACTGCCATTTCTTTTAGAGCAAACAGGTTTTACTATAATCTATAAGGCACAAGTTGATTTTTTCCTGAAATTCTTTGGTACGTTGCATTATCCAAATTATGTTTGCAATATGATTCCTAGTGCCTCCTCCTTTTCTTAATCCATTTTGGAATGTCTGGCATTTCTTGTTCATATATGGTAAAAGTCTTTGTTGTAAATTCTTAAGACTCACTTTTCTTGCACAGGAGATCAATAGTCTGATAGTTGCTTTAGTCCAGGGGTAGGCAACCTTTCCCCTTTAAGGGCCGAGGGACTTCAGCTCCCAGAAGCCCAGGAGCTATTGGCCAACATGGGACTATTGGCCAACATGGCTGAGGCTTCTGGGAGCTGAAGTCCCTCGGCCCTTAAAGGGGAAAGGTTGCCTACCCCTGCTTTAGTCCCTGGTATCCCTTTTGGTGGGACTTGAATTGAGCATTTCAGTTCGTGGGCCACTGTTTTGTTTTCATATTTGTTGACAGAATTTTGTTAAAATTGTAATGGATACTGTCTCTGTAGCTTAAAACACAAGTTGCTTCATTTTCTGTTTCAAAAAAGGCTTTTTGGGCCTAAATTAGTAGGGGGGGGGAAGCTAAAATATGTCAAAAATGCCCCCCCGCACCCTAGAGTTATTTGTGATCAAATTGCAACAAAAAGGGGGTAAATCTTAGGGGGGCCTGGGAATTCCATGCAACCTGTGGGCTACCTTTTGTCCACTCCTGTAATAGCCTTTTCCTCTTTGTGTTTTTCTGTATGCTACAGAATAAAAATGACTACTGCAAGATCTTCATCTTATTGTCCTTCTCCCTCCCTTTGGTTTAGCCTTGAGTATGAACACTCATAAGGAGAATGACTATCTAGAATTCATAGGATAGGATAGGATAGGATAAGACAGGACAGGACAGGACAGGTAGCATACCTCTTCATTTATAGCTGGGAGGCTGAACTTCAAAAGCTGCCTTAATCTTTTGTGTGTGTGCTTGATCACATAGTATATATCAGATTGATAATTCTTGAAGAAGGTAACTTACCCAGGAGTTTTTGTGGTCCACTTTTGCCAGATCATCTCATGGGAGGACTCAAGTTCCAGAGTCCATGGAGAGAAGGGAGGTCTTGCTAGTGTAACAACACATTGTAAGAATGAGGATAAGAGATTCAGTTAGGAATGACATTTTGAAGATGACAGTTAAGGAAAAAGAAATTGAGAGTTTATTTTGGAACTAGGGTCTGATTAATAGTGTGTGTGTGTGTGTTGTGTGCCTTCAAGTCTTTACGATGTGGTGACTCTAAGGTTGTTGAACCTATAATGGGGTTTGCTTCGCAAGATTTGTTAATAAATAATAATAATAATAACACTTTTATTGGTATCCCGCTTATCTACTACAATAGTAATCAGAGTGGCTTACATGTTAAAACAGTGGTTCTTAACCTGGGTTTGATCGAACACCAGGGGTTCGGTGAGTCAGTCTTGTGGGTTCGGCGGAAGTCAGGACACACATCCGATTCATATGATTTGTGATGACACGCCCCACTTGTCCATCATTGGCTGCAGGTGATAACCTGTATACGTTTTATATGCCCCATCCAACCAAACCAGCTTGCCCCACCTCCACCATAAGTGGCCCTCTGATTGGCTGTGTGGCGTGATTGACAGTGCGGCAGCCCACTCCCCTCACCGGATGGTGCTGACGGTCCGTCTGTATTGGCGGTAGAAGGGTTCGATGAATGTGTAAGAATCGTAAGAAGGGTTCGGTGAATGCGCATATGAAACTGGTGGGGGTCAGTACCTCCAACAAGGTTAAGAACCACTGTGTTAAAACAAACCAATATAATACATAATTATAGTACATAATCATATATCTTACCCCCCCTTAAAAAAGAAACTCAGTAGAGTTTAAAAATATAATCTGTTAAAACCTAATAATAGCAATGATCTGTTGGGAAGAAAGGCAACATTATATGAGGGTAAGGGGTTTTGTTTATAGCCGAGGAATTCTATTCAGGAAAGGCCTACCGGAAGAGATGTCTTGACAGCTTTTTTGGAGCTATCTAAGTTGGTAAGTTGATGGATCTCCTCTGGCAACCTGTTCCACAGTCTGGGAGTGGTAGCAGAAAAGGTCCTCTGGGAGGCTGCAGTTAGTCTAGTCTTCATAGGCTGCAATAGATTTCTCCCAGAGGACCTGAGGGTGCGGGGTGGATAATATGGAAGTAGGCGATCCCTTAAGTAGGTTGGACCCAAGCCGTGTAGGGCTTTAAAGGTGATAACCAACACCTTGTACTGCACCTGGAAACCAATAGACAGCCAGTGAAGTGATTTCAAAATAGGTGTTATGTGGTCACTCCTAGATTTTCCAGTGACCAACCTGGCTGCTACGTTTTGTACTAATTGGAGTTTCCGGACTAGGCACAAGGGTAGCCCCATTTAGAGCGCATTGCAGAAATCAAGTCGTGAGGTTACCAGTGCATGTACTACAGTTTCTAGGCCCCTTACTTCCAGTAAAGGGCGCAGCTAGCCTATCAGCCAAAGCTGATAACAGGCGCTCCTGACTGTCGCATTCACCTGATCTGAATCTGAAGTGATGGATCTAGGAGCACCCCCAGACTGCAAACACAGTCCTTTGAGAAGAGTGTGACCCCATCTAGGACTGGAGGTTGCAACCCAATACTTGGATTGGGGGGCCCTACTGTAAGTACCTCCATTTTATCAGGATTCAGTTTGAGTCTGTTTTTCCTCATCCAGTCCATTACCGCTTCAATACACTGATTGAGAGGAGAAATGCCATCTGTCATCAAAGCTGCTGACCGAGACATGGAGGAGTATATTTGGGTATCATCAGCATACTGATAACACCCCGCCCCATGTTCAGAGGAGGTTTGCCATTGACTTCGTCTAAGGCTGAGAGCATGTGACTTGCTCAAAGTCACCCAGTAGGTTTCCATAGCAGAACTGGAAATCAAACCTTGTCTCCAGAGTTGTAGTCTGGTGCTCAGACCACTACACCATGCGGGCTATTTTCAGAGTCTGAATCCTTTAGAGAACAGACATGATTTGTGGGAGGGTGGAAGCTGTGTGAAGAAAGATGTGTATGAAGTTAAGATTAAAGATACTGATAAATATTAAAGCAGTGGTGCCCAGTTGTGTGAGGAGGGGCTAGTTTCACCCCTGAAACCCCAACTCCTACAGGTTGCACTGTCCTGAGTGCACTGGAAATGACATTGTGTCACTTCCAACTCCACATTTGGCTAATATTGGGCCCTTTTTTTTACTTGGGGAGTTTTTGGGCTTTGAGGGGTAGGAGGCCTAAACTGCCACCTTCCCTACCAGTCTTGGGTCACAAGCATTTGTCCACAAACATTTCCATAGCGGGGCCTTAGGGAGCAGAAAAAGGCCTCCCCTGGGTGAAATTTCACAATCCCCACCTCTGTATTAAAGGAAAACTGATGTAAGTGCTGCAAGGTGTATGGGGGCAGGGAGAATAATATATGTGTATGTGTATGTGCCTTGAAGTGGCCTGTCAAAGTATGGTGACCTCATGAATTTCAGAGTTTTTAAGGCAAGGAACACTCAGAGGTATCCTTTTTTTTATTTAATAAAATGAAGATTGTTATTCTTGTATCAAACAGCCTGGCCATGATTACCAGTGAAATGCAGTTTAAAAGATTATAATAGGAGAGGGAGTCAGGTGACTCTCCATAGCACGTTGAACTGCAACTCCCAGTGTTCTTCATCACTGGCTGTTCTGGCTAGAATCATAGAATCATAGAATCATAGTGACCCGGGTGACGAGTTCGGAGGCTAAATCCTTCTGATAACATCAGGATGCCACCCGCTTTAAATTTTAATTTTTTTAAATTTTAAACATATCACTGAATAAATACTAAAGTTAGGATTTAAATTTTAATCCTCTATTGGAGGTTTTTAAATAGAGGCTGGATGGCCATCTGTTGGGGGGTGCTTTAATTGTGAGTTCCTGCATGACAGAAGATTGGACAGGGTGGCCCTTGGGGTCTCTTCCAACTCTATAATTTTATGTTCCTTTGCAAACAGTTCAGAAACTGCAGTAGGTCCAAAACACTGCAGCTAGGTTCAAAGCATTGGACAGGGAACATGAAAACCTCCTGTTGAAACAGTTTCACTAGCTACTGGATTGCACTGTATTCTGCTATATCTCTACAACTAACTCTATATACTTGGTTATTCTAGTCCTGTTTCCCCTGACTATTGTATGGATGTCTAATTTCTCTTTCTATTCCAGTCCTGTCCTCCCAGTGATCTCTGTCAGTGTCTTCCTGGTTTAACTCCCAACAACTCCACTGTCTCTTTTCCAGCCCAGTCAAAGAGATTATCCAAAGTCTCCCATCCAGATGTTTGCTAGGTAAACATAAAAGAGTTTGTGTTTACACATTACCCATTAACATTCTTCTGCTGATGTGAAGGTAGCAATTATAGAGCCAGATGGGGCTGTACATATAGTCATTGACACCAAGCCCACACACTGCTGGGTGGCATTTTTGTTTAATGAGAGGCCAACCACTAGCAGGAAGATCAGCAAAGCAATTAAAAACTGCATTTCTAAATCTACTGCATAGCTTATTCCAAGTGAAAAGTAAATGCTTTTGGCTGCAGCATTTGGCAAAAAGGGTGCAGTACACGAGATACACGCCAAGGTAATGTGCATAAACCTGAGATTCCCTTTGTTACAACATGACGGTAATTATATGCCATCACCTGCAAGCATAATGCAAAGACAACAGTGCCCAGTCCTAAACTCCCAGAACGTAATCATATGCTGCAGAAGAAATTAGTCTTCCATGCTCACTTACTACAGGGATGGCCCTGACTGTATGGAGAGCTCCACACCAACACTTGCTGGTTCTGGTATAGGGAACCACCATCTAATTTGAGACTCTCTGTAGGATAAATCTGTCAACAAATATGGAAAACAATATAATGGCCCACAGATTTGAAACACTCCATATACATTCCAGTGCCTAAGAAAGGGCACAACACTATTTAGAATAATCCCAGGACCATTGCATTAATTACCCATGCAAGCAAAGTGCTGTTCAAATCCTGTAACAAGGACTTTTACCACATAGAGTGAAAAATGCCAGATGTCCAAACTGGGTTCAGGAAAGGAAGAGGCACTAGGGATCATACTGCAAAAACATATGTTGTATAATGGAGGACACCAAAGAATTTCAAAAGAGAATAAGCCTGAGCTTTGTAGATTATAGCCTCGATTGCATAGATCACAACAAACTATGGATTGCTCTTAAAGAAATGGGCATGCCACAACACTTGATTATCCTGATTGATAACCTGTACTCAGGACAAGAAGCTACTGCTAGGACAGAATATGAAGAAACAGAATGGTTTCCAAT
Source organism: Phrynosoma platyrhinos (assembly GCA_020142125.1). NCBI lineage: Eukaryota > Metazoa > Chordata > Lepidosauria > Squamata > Phrynosomatidae > Phrynosoma > Phrynosoma platyrhinos. The sequence goes on from CM034703.1 coordinate 262,985,162, forward strand.
TGGCATGGGTGTGTGGGGAAGACTGCGTTTTCTCATCCTACTTATTTAACTTGTATGCTAAACATATCATACATAAAACAGGATTAGATCCGAGGACGGAGCGTGAAACTTGGACAAAGGAACATTAACAATTTAAGATATGTAAATAATACCAAAGTCAAGAGAAAAAGTGCAATAGAAGGTTTACAGTTGAACATTAAGAAAACCAAAAGAATGACCACAGATGATTTACATAACTTTAAAGCAGAAATTAAGAGACTGAAATAGTTCAAGATTTTCCATACCTTGGCTCAGTCTTTAATCAAAATGGAGATTGCAGTCAAGAAATCAGAAGAAGACTAGAACTTCGAAGGGCAGCTATGAAGGAGCTAGACAAGATTCTGAAGTCTCAAGACATATCACTGAATAAATACTAAAGTTAGGATTGTCTGTGTGAAAGCTAGACAGTGAAGAAAGTTGATAGGAAGAAAATCAATTCATTTGAAATATGGTGCTGGAGAAGAGTTCTATGGACACTGTGGACTGCTAAAAAGATCAATAAATGGGTCCCAGAGCAAATCAAGCCTGAATTCTCTCTAGAAGCCAAGATGACTAAACTGAGACTGTTACACTTTGGACACATCATGAGAAGACATGATTCCCTAGAAAAGACAATAATGCTTGGTAACGTAGAAGGCAGTAGGAAAAGAGGAAGACCCCATTCCACATGGATGGACTCAATCAAGCATGGCTGTTGATGATAAGGTGAGTTGGAGGTCTCTCATTCATTTGTTTTTGTTGTGTACCTTCAAGTTGTTTCCAACTTATGGCAACTCTATCACAGGGTTTTCTTTGCAAGATTTGTTCAGAGGAGGTTTGCTATTGCCTTCGCTTGAGGCTAAGAATATGTGACTCACCTAAGGTCACCTAGTTAGTTTCACGCCAGAGCAGGGAATCAGACTCTGGTCTCCAGAGTCATAGTCCAGCACTCATACCACTACTCTATGCTGGCTGTCCTCTCATTCATAGGATAGCGATATGTTGAAGATGACTTGACAGCAGTTAACAACAACAACAGGATAAATTGGGGGTGGGTGGGTAACCAAAGCTCCAGGGACCAATTTCTAAACTTCATGGCCCCCTAGGGGCTGCATTCATAGCACATAAAAAAAAAATAGCCAGACATCCACTTCTGGGTTTGGGTGAAAAAATATTTGTCTTTTTAAATGTCTGAGGTGTCCTGAACCTTGTATAAAAGGAAAATGCCCCCCAGAGACTTGTAGAACTGTCAAATATCCTTTTTGCCCCACCCAAAATTGGGAAAGGGAATTCCCAAGAGCCACAAAACAGTCATGGGGAGACACATGAGCCCCACCACTGTGGGAAATATATTATGATCTTTGCATGAAGCTTGGATGTAGAGAAACATTTTTCATTACCTCCAGCGTTTGAATTGGTCCTAACCTAAATTTCCAGGATTCAGTAGCAGATCAAGCACTTTGCATGCACAAGATTCTAGGTTTGGTCTTTGGTATCTATGAAAAGTAAAACAGTCCAGAGTTACTGAAGGAGGACATTTTTCTTTCTGTAGTTGCTTTAGTGAGTACAGATATATTAGGATAATGTAGACCTCTGGCCTGATTTTAAAGATGGGGTGGGAAACCTGTGGGTCTCCAGATGATGTTGATGGATTTCAGATCCCATCCACCTTGACCAGTATTGTCAGTGGTCATGAATACTATGAGTTGTAGTCCAACCACATCTGGATGACTACAGGTTTCCCTATGCTGCCTTAAGGATTGTTTAGAAGAAGATAACAAATCTCAATTAACTTTGCAAAAGAGAATAGAGTTAAGCACCTTCACAAATGTCCAGGGCAAAGACTTAATAGGGGTGAGGGTGAATAATAAACATTTATGCCACTCATAAATAAATATGGAAATAAAATCAAGAGTGGCACAAAGAGGGCTAAAACACTTGCTTAAAAGCTCTAAATATCATGCCACAAATTTTGGGACAATAAAATGAGGGGAAATGCAGTTAAAAACAATAACATTGTTCTAACAGCTTTGATTACCACAGCTTAGTAAATGTGAACATACTGAATTGGCCACTTGTGGGCCAATGCAATTAAAAAAATGTTAGAAATTATCTCTTTAGGTCCATATGTTTATTTCTCCCTGGAGTGGCACTTCTGCTTTGCTTTTAGTATGCTTGCAAATGGTTTGGCATCTGAAGAACATAAACACTAAACATGAGATATGCTGCTTGGCATGGAGAATCTCAGAGAAAGGACCAGTCTCTACAAAAGCCTATGTGGGCAACACAGAAGGCAGAACAGGGAGGACAGAAATTTGGGGACAAGAGCCAAGATGCCAGTATGGAGCAGCACAGTGACTTATGTTAAACTAGGTTAAACTAAACTAAGCTGATTAGCTTCTGAGGCAAGAAGCAATACAGTCAATTGCTCAGTGTTCAAGATTACATCCTATAGCAGAGGGGAGAAAACCAATTTTTTTTAGACTACAAGTCTTACATTGGAACTGATCAGGAATTATTGACCACAATGTATTGGACCATCAAGGGTTCCCTATTCTTGTTCTACAGCAAAATCATATAAGACTGCACTTCCAAGCTCTCATTCTAGAAGCTTTGTAATTCATAGGTGACAAGACTGAATACTGAATTTAGCTTTGAAGATCACATTGGAGTTGGAAGGTTACAGCTGGTTTATACAAATGATGACATACTCTGCATATACACATCTTGGACAGAATAGATATTAGGCCACAGTACTTGGGCATCTTAAAGTTTATTGTGATGCTCTCATTCTGGAATTATGGAGCCTATATGAGGGCCAAGCCAAGGTCAGCCAGGCCTCAAAGCAGGTTTGCACAAGGGTTCTTGGGTCTCTAAGGTCTGATGTAAAGGTTTTGCTCTGTTTATCGGGCAAGGACCAAAGGCCAGTAGCGTCCCTAGGGTTGGTGTCATTGTAGCACCAAATCCTTAGGGGAATTTTATAATTAGCTCAAATATTGCAAGAAGGGGGCTTGCTACAAGAGCCCAATGAGACCGCTCTCCCAGTGTTTATACCAAGAGACCAGAGAGTTCCAAGATATGGAGCTGAGACAGATGTTGGTTAACCACTAGAT
>CM034703.1:262988392-263012717 GCA_020142125.1 Phrynosoma platyrhinos
CCACAATGTTTCTGCCAAAATACAGGTGTTTGAGCAGCAGTAGTGTCATCCTCCTTAGTGTGACACACCCTGTACACCCCTAGTGATGCCACTGCCAAAGGCCAGACACTTAGCATTGGTCTCAATTCATAGCAGTAAAAACTTCATTATGCCCACCACCAATGTCAGGGGGTAATATTACCCATTCATTTTTCACCATTCATTCTCCAAATCATTGGGCAGTACTGCCATCTATTTCAAGTGTACAAAAACTACAAGCTGAGCTTGGTCTAAGACAAAGATCCCCAAGCATAGAAACTTCCTTTCAGGGTCTCAGCTTAGCTATGAAATGTGTGAAGAAATACCAGAAGGGCTATATCTAAGAAAATGCAGCATGCCTTTTCCTTATCACTGTACTACATAAGACCCATAACCTTTATGTATCCATTATTAGCAAGGAGGTATGGTGGTGAATGAGATCATAAAACTGATACTGTATTTTAGAAGGCGTCTATTTAGCCAATCTACTGTGTGATAAGGAAGCTAGCTATTAAAAAATATTTTAAAAAACCAGACCCTTTCTCATTATTAATGGAGGACAGGGCTTGTAAATTCAATTTATGGATTAAAGTTCTCCAATCATTTTCAGGTGATTAAAACACACACTCTCTCTGATCTGGGAAGCATTAATGTTTACACTAATGCATCAATGTTACATTATGAGAGTAAAGCAATTCATTAATATTAAATATAAAGAGCAGTGTGTACACCAAATTGCTAACAAACCCATTCATCATTAAATCATCAAATTAGAAATTAATTCCGAATTACTCAAATAGCCACATGACCCCTAAACTGTACCCCAAAAGTAATGGATTAAAATAGTGTCAACTGTTAATCAAGTGTCATGGGGTTTTCTTTGCAAGATTTGTTCAGGTTTGCGTTTGCCTTCCCCTAAGGCTGAGAGCATGTGACTTGCCTAAGGTCACCCAGTGGGTTTCATGGCTGAGCTGGGAATCAAAACCTGGCCTCCAGAGTTGTAGTCCAACACCCAACTCACTACTCCATGCTACCACTAGGGTCAGTAAATAATCCATATTTTAAAATATGATTTCTTATTAGTGTGACATCCCTAAAGAATCTGACTCATTTAGCCTTACTGTGATGACCATTGTCTTCTTTTACAAAGGGGAATCCTTTATTTTGAAGGGCTGCCAAAGGACTGTCGCCACAGTTAGCACTTCGGCAGAATCAGCAGGCACACAGGTCATCCAGGCTTCCCCACTCATTCTGTGTGTATATTATGTATATATATACTTTTAAAAAATCAAATTTAGAAACTGACCATATAAACTAGCTCATGCAGACACTTTCTATTAGATCCATTTGTAACATGGTTTCTAGCATTGGTTGTTATCTGGTTGCTAAGCACTCTTACCACTTATACCACCTTGTATAGCCCAGAGGAGGGAGAATGATTCACCATCATATGGAATTACTATTTTTTCCCTTAATCTTACATGAATGTAAAAATATTGTTGTTATTTTCCCCGAGTCAACCTCGACCCATGGCGACCTTGTGGATAAGACACCTCCATGAAACCCTGTCTTCCACTTTGCTGCTTGGTTCCTGCAATCCCATGCCTGTATCCCCCTGATTGAGTCCATCCATCTGGCATGTGGTCTTCCTCTCCTTCTGCCCTCTACCGTTCCTAGTATTATTGTCTTTGCCAGTGATCCGTGCCTTCTCATTGTATAGCCAAAGGACATCAGTCTCAGTTTTATCATCTTTGCCGCTAATGAGATCTCTGGCTTAATCTGTTCCAAGACCCGTCTCCTTGTCTTTTTGGCTGTCCACGGTATCCTAAGCACTCTTCTCCAGCACCACATCTCAAATGAGCTGATTTTTCTTCTGTCTGCTTCCTTTACTGTCCAGCTTGCACATCCATATATCGTGATGGGGAATATATTGGCTTGGACAATTCTAACTTTTGTGCTCAGTTATATATCTTTCCTCTTCAGTAGATTTTTCTAGTTCTTTCATAGCTGTCCTTCCCGTTCCCAATCTTCTTATTTCTTGACTGGAGTCACCATTCCTGTCTATATTTGATCCTAGGTATGGGAATTCTTTAACTATAGGATCTCCCTTTTTCTAGAACTCAATAGCTGTATGGTAGTCTTCCATTTTGTTTTTCTTTAATGATCTGCAATGGTAATGGAAAAAAACTACCCAAAGAGGCCATGAATGAAAGTGGAGACAAATCACAGCATTTACCCAGGATAACCAGAGATTCTCCTTTTCCAATATATGGCCTACATTTCAGCCTTCTGTCCAGGAGGAATTCCAAAATGTCCTCCATTTGGAGCATGCCTAAGAAGCATGCTTTTATATTTCTGTATTTTTTGCTTTTATGTTGAAATATCTGCAATTTTTCTTGAATGCCCTACCTTTTCCAGTGCTTTGTCCTCCTTTGCAGTTAGGTCATCTGGTCACCTAGCACTTACCCTGCCAAGGTCTGGTCATCAAGTGAGCCAGCAGCCTCTAAAAGCATCCCTTATTAGCCACCCTCCCTTCCCAGTATGCAAATAAGAAATAGGGATGGTACAATAGTAACAGCTCATTGGCTGCTGCCTGTCTGTTTCAAGGCTGGCAGTCATAATGGGGGGCTAGCTGTCCTAAGCAATTTAGGGTTGTTCTTGTGCTCTGTATTTCAGACTTTGGCCACAATGGCCTAAAAACCTTGGTTTCACCAACTGCCTGCAACCAAACACTCAAGGCCAACCCCTTTCCTTAAGTGAAACCATCTCATACTATGTTGTGTGTAGAACTGGGCCTTTCTTCCACTGCTTTGGGGGACTGCTCCTGTGCCAAGCTTTGTTCCAGATCCAAAGTAATACCTCAAAGTGGCTACTCAACAACAAACCCCTGTCTCAGGTACAGGTGCCATTTTGAAGCCAGGTCTTAATAGTGGAATAGGTAGATAGACTGCATAACCATTTGAACATCAACTAAGATAACATGGTAGAATGAGGAGACAGGATCTGTGAATCTCTGAGACCTTGAAGTTCTCACTTTTCTGCATAAGAACATAAGAAGCTGCATTTTACCAGGTCAGATTATTTGTCCATCTGTCAATATGGTTTAGACTAGTAGTGGCTTTCCATGGTCTTAGGAAGAGGTCTCTTCTATCACCAACCTCTCCATCTTTTTTGTTTGGAAGTAGAGATGCCAGACCTTGAATGCAGCACCTTCTGCATACAAAGTACCTGCTCTGCTATGGAGGTATGTTGCCTCCCCAATCTTGAGCTATAAGGCCAGGAAAGTGGCTATCTAAAAGGACAGACAAAAAGAGAAAGGCATCAGTAAATGCCTGATCCACAGAATGGCATTCCTTGTGAGAAGAGGAAACAACATGATCAGTGGTGAGTCGAAGAAGAGAGAAAGAATTAGGTCAGACTTCAGGGTTATTATCAGCAAGAATTATCATTGTCCATGTAGTTCAGATGTGCAAGATAGTTGGTGGTGGTGCTGGTGGTGGTAGAGGTGTGTGCCTTCAAGTTTTTTTGGGAAGACTTCAGTAAAAATCCTCCAGGTTTCCAATGTGTTATATAACAATGGGACTGCGAAGCATTAGTAAGGCTATATTTGGCTTGATATTGTTGTTTCCAGCAGCTCTGCATCATTAGTATTTCAACTCACATGAGGTTGCTAGTAACACCTTTTTACCAGTTATATGCTCTGTTTCTCTCTTTCTTCTCCTCCAGAAATGACTTGTTGATGAATCTCACGGAAGGTGTCCTTCTTTTGGAGATTCTTGAATCTGCAGGTGGATTATGGATACCAAAAAAGACCAGAATGATGGTAAAAAGAATGACATAAGTACAAGGCCTTATTCTTTGGGATATTACACAACTCAGGGTAAGTTTACTACAGAACATAGGTTTACTACTCAGGGTAAGTTTACTACAGAACATAGCAATACAGAATTACAGAACATAGCAAGTTTACTACAGAACATAGCAATACAAATATGACTGTGTATTCATACACAGTCTATTTTCCTGGCAGTAACTGACATACACTGGCTGTTGGGTGCAAAACTCATGAATCTGCCTATGAGGGCTGCATCCTAATGTAAACATGTAGAGGTTGGCCTTACCAGAACACAGTGAATTCTTTCACACTACACATTTATAGTGCTGATTCCACTTTAACTGCTATGGCAACAAACTTTGAAATCCTGGGAGTTGTGGTTGGGGGAAGACATACCGTATATACTTGACTATAGTTCAACCTCATGTATAAGTCGAGGGTAGGGTTTGGGGCCAAAATTATGTATTTTGATATGACCTATAGATATGTTGAGGGTAAAACTTAAGGTCATGTAACAAAGGATGTAAAGGATGACAAAGAACTTGCAAAATTCCAGCAGTCATAAATGTTTCTGCTTACCCTAAAGACTGGATGGATAAGGAGGAAACTACCATCACCATTTTTCAGCCAGAAGTGGTGCCACAGTGGAGAAACATTGAGAAGATTGGTGCTTCTTCTAGGTTTCTCCAATATGGACTATGCTCTCACATTTTGCCTTCTACTCAGAGAAGAGGATGATTCCGCTTTTTATAAGAGTTAATGTATAATACTTACATTGACCCATGGATAAGTTGACTCAAGTTTTTTGGGTCAATTTTTTTAACTAAAATTTCTAGACTTACACATGAGTACATACAGTATTTAGAATTCTTAGCCAGAGAGCAATAGTGCCCCACCAAACTTCAAAGCCCAGGATCCCACAGGATACAACCATGGCAGGTAAAGTGGAATCATAGGGCTACAACTGTATATTATCCTAATATAGTGGCCCTACCATATCGGTGGGCTAGCCATCCATGGGTTCAACTGTCTACAGATCACCCTGCCCCATTATTATCAATGCAGGTTCACATCACTACCCATTTACTATAATGGGGCTTGAGCATATAAATTTTTTCTCATCTGCCTCCCCAACCAAACCCCCGCAAATGGGAAGGGTGCACTGCAATGGGACGCAAGGCAGCTAACAACGTATTTAAAAACAATACTGATTAAAAACTATACAAAGCTTTGGTAAAAGTATAACTATAAAAGTTATTTTAAAAGAAATTACACAATTTATAAAATTAAAAGATTAAACCTTTAAAACTTTAAAATTAATTAAAAGACGATACAAACCATAAAACATCACAGCACATCCAAAAGCTTGGTGGCACAAGAAGGTTTTTGCTTGCCTATGGAAGGAGAACAAGGAGAGAGCCATCCAGATCTACCCAGGGAGGGAGTTTCAAAAACTGGGAGCAGCCACCAAGTAGACTCTCTCCCTTGCTCTCACCAAATTTTAATTGTTATTTTAACTCTGTATTAGTTTAATTTAGTTTTAAGGGGTGGGAGGGTTAGGGGTTAGGATGAAGATGTATTTTAACTGCTGTTTGTTTTAATTTTGCTGTATGCTGCCCCGGTTGCTATGCAGAGGGGCGGGTTATAAATAAAAAAATATTATTATTATTAAATGAGCCTGAGAAGGTTGTAGGACTGAGAGAAGGGCCTCTCCAGAACAGCTTAGACCTCTAACTGACTCATGGGGGTTGCAGACTGCCAGAAAAAGTAGTGGAGTCTCCTTCCTTGGAGGTCTTTAAGCAGAGGCTGGATGGCCATCTGTCAGGGATGCTTTGATTGGGAATTCCTGCATGGCAGGGGGTTGGACTGGATGGCCCTTGTGGTCTCTTCCAACTCTATGATTCTATGATTCTATGATTCTATGATTCTATGAAATTGAGTCCACTTTTAGGGTTAGGGTTAGTGCTAGGGAAGCATGGGAAGCATTGGTTTTTTTCTGAGACATTGAGCCTTCTCTGTCAGAGAGCTCTGGTGCCACAATAAAATACAGTTCCCATGATTCCCTAGCACTAACCCTAACCCTAAAAGTGGACTCAATTTGCACTATTTCAGGCAGTCTGCAACCCCCCTCAGAAAGAGAGATACAAATATCCTGGACCCAGGCCATATAGGGCTTTATAGGTCATCACTAGTCCTTTGAATTGTGCCTAGAAATAGCTGGCAGCCAGTAGAACAGTTGCAACAAGGGAGTTGTGTGCTCTCTGTATCCAGCAACAGTTACCAATCTGTCTCCAACTTTTTGGATCAACTGAAGTTTCTGAGCACTTTTCAAAGGCAGACCCATGTAGAGCACATTACAATAATCCAAAAGGGATGTAACCAAGGCATGTGTTATTCAACTTCTCCAGAAACAAGTGCAGTTGGTGCACTGGCTTTAATATTCCTGGTCACCACTAAAAGCTAGGATTCTAGGTTCAGAGTTGAATCCAGGAGTACTCCTAAAGTGCATACCTGAATCCCTATTCCCTGATCTGTTTTTTTGACTGACCAGGAGCACCTCTGTTTTGTCTGGATTAAGCTTCAGTTTGTTCCCTCTCTTCCAGTCCATTACAGCTGCCAGGCACTGGTTTAGCACAAGAATTAGATGGAAAGGAGTACTAGAGCCGGGTATCATCAGTATACTGGTGACGCCTGACCCCCAAACTCTGAGCAATAGCTCCCAGATAGATAATCTGTCTCATCCAGGAGTTTCTGGAATTGCGAAGCCACTCACAGCAGTACCTTGGCCAAAAAAGGAATGTCGGAGACTGACCTATAGTCATCTAGTACAGTAGGATCGACAGAAGGAACCCCCCCTGCTTTTTCTTCAAAAGAGGTCTTACAGCAGCCTCATTCAGGCAAGTTGTGAGTCTGCCTCATCATTCAGAGGCATTAATCACTTCCATTACTCACTCAGCCAGTCCTCCTCTGACCTGTTTAATAAGCCAGGGAGGACAAGGGTCTAGTATACATGTGGTGAATCTCACCTCTCCAAGGATCCTGTCCACATCCTCAGGCTGCTCAAATTGAAAAGTATCCATCAACACTGGACAAGCAGGGGTCAAGGTTACATCCCTGAATAGAACAGACTGCATTTGATGGATGCTTCTCCCTCTTTTTATGTTTTTACGTTTCTATGTTTATGTTTTTATATTCTATGTTTTATGTTATAGTTTTAATGTTTTAGGGCAGGGGGTGGCAACCTTTTTTGCTGGGGGGCCGGGAGGGTGGGGAATTGGCGTGGGGGGCCGGGCGGATGCGCGCGTGCTTTTGCCCCTAGCGCATGCATGCGCATAACGACACTGTCGTGCGCATGCGCACGTGATGCAACCACCATTTTGGAAGCCCCCCCGCACCTGTGGCGGGTGAATTCACCCGGCGTAGGTGCAGGGGGGGCTTGTTTTAGGGTATTCATTTTATATCACTGGTGTGAATTCACCAGTTATTTTAAACATGCCTATTATTATATGTAATTTTAAGAGGGGTAAATTGTTTTTATGTTATTGTTGTTGCTATGGATTCATTTGTTTTATATGTAAATTTTGTGAGCCGCCTTGATTGCCTAAAGGCAGAAGGCAGCATACAAAAGAATAAAATAAATAATAAATAAATAAAATAAATAAACATCCACTGGACCTGTATCAACTCTGATGTCCAACTCAGGGTGAATATAAGCAATTTTATCTGCACAGTGGTGGCAAAATTCTTTTCAGTGGATTGTTGAGTGGCTTACATTTTCCTTTGTATGAAATGTAATGTATCTCCAATCACTTGAAACAGCTCCATTAGATGGTTCTGTAGGAATGTTATGGTGTTAGACAAAAATATCTTTTTTGTTACCTTTATTGCCTCACCATAGATTTTCAGATAGATTTTACCTGTTTTCAGTCAGACTCACTCTTGAGTTTTCTGTCAATGTTGTTCTCATCTCTCATTGCTGCCAGCTTCTTAGAAAACTAGGGGGCAGGTTTATCTCCACTCCATGATAAGGATTGCTTAGGAGTGATCGTGCCCACCCTCCATTCCAGTGGTGTGGTTATTTCTTCATTCCAGAGATCAACCAGAAATGGCTTCATCAGGACTGCAAGCCAAAGCAACAGGAAACTGTATCAGGAAACCATCTAGAACTTTAAACCTCCTGATGTGGACCATCTTAATGGGTCCCCTACCCATGCGAAGACTCTGAGTCCAAGCAAGCATTAACTTGATCAAAAAATCTGTCTATGACAACAGAACAGTAGAAAGTTCCTCCATTCCCAGATCATCATCATCCCGTCCTATACAGAAAACAAGGTCTAGAATGGGTCCAGCAGCATGAGTGAGGCCAGAAACCACTTGTAACAGACTCATAATTGTTATTGCTATGAAGTCCTCAGCCACACCCAACAGAGCAGTCTTAGCATGGACGTTAAAGTCCCCCAACATTATAAGCCACAGGGACTTCAATGCTACTCTGAGACCATCCTGGCTAGCTCAGGAAGGAAGACTGTTGAGCACCAGGGTGGGCAGTACACCAACAGAATCCCTAATCTGTCCCAGCTACCCAACTTCAAATAAATACACTCAAACTCTGAAGACACAGGGTGCCTGGTCAGGGGATATTATTCCAATAGTCCACTGCATTTCCACCTCCCTGCCCCCCAGGTCTTGCCTGCTGCTGCACAGAGAATCCTGAAGGGCAAAACTGAGAGAGATTACACCACCCTCTTCTGCCCATCCAACCAGGGCTCTGTAATGCTGGCCAGGGCAGCACATTAATCTAGGATCAAGTCCTGAATGGCAGCTGTTTTACCATTCATCAACCTGGCATTAACCAGCAGCATTTTCAGCCCAGGGGAGCTGCATGAAAGGGCTCACAGTTGTGTCTTGGATCCACAGAAATGTTCATTTACTCTACAAAGTTCCTTAATTGTTGGTCTTTTAACTTGAAGCTATGTCTAATCATCATGAGATAGTCCCCTGTTCTCACACACGGTGTGGAACATCAAGTGTTCTAGAAGCATGTAGTCTGGAAGTGATTTAGGGCTGTAATGTTGTGCAATGGGGCGCCTTTACTGCATGCCTGGATTTATGCCCTGAATGTAAATGGGTTCCTTGAGCTTTGCATCAGGACATTGCTACTCTTTTGGCTTTCACCATAACAGAAAGGAGATTAAAACAATAAATAGAATCCAAGGCATTTCTAGCAGGGCCATTACATTTCCTGAACATATACTCAGTACAATAGAAATAGCCTCAATATGTGCTCAGAACAGGAATAGCATTAGAAACAGGAGGTTAGTGCTATCATTATGCCTTTCTAGCACAAGCAGTTAGCCAAATGTATTGCCCTAGTTGTTTCTAAATTAAGATGTAACAAAACTTACCTTTGGCCATGTCTTCATGGGCCAGAAAACCCCATGAACAGCGAGAGCAGTATTCTTGTCCCCAAATTGCCCCAAATTCCCCATTACCTAAGCACTCTGGAGTGATGTTATCTATACACATGCCTCCCATTATGCCACCTGCTGCTGCCAGCACATGTTGCTCCCTCTGAGGCTGAAAATGTCCAGCATCGATCACATGGCTGGGCGCCTCGTTCTGATCTCAAAGGGAGTGACTCATGACAGTGGTGGTGGGCAACACAGAGGGATGCACATGTGAACAGCCACCCAGCATTACTCTGGAGGGCTCTGGGTTTTCTGGGAAGATCTAGAACAAAAGGTGAGTTTTTAACATCTGTTTTAAGGATTGTATAACGTGGGTTTGGTGCTGAACTGGCCATATGTTATCAGGACAGTTTGCACCAGAATCAGGCCCTGCATCATCTCAACTGATCATCAGGAAGAAGCAGGTGGTGGGGAGGATATATTATTTGACCTGTGCAGACACAGCCTCTGTCTCTACATCCACACAGGTTTAAGACAGCTTTATGAGAACTGTCAGCTCTGTGATGCCACCTTGGTGGCTGAAGGAAGGAACTTCCCATGTCATCGGTGAGTTGCAGAATTTGCTGCTTTGCTAGCTTCTTTGGTGAATATTGGCCTGAAAAGTCAGGCCATGTCCTTAATAGTTACCAAACAGGTGCTTTGCTTAGGAAGGAGGAGTTGCCTAACCAAAAGTAGAGTGCACATAGCACAGAGATGCTCCAATTTTGAGGGAATTTATAACCACAGGCATGGCATATAACAATATTTTCCCCTTAATAAGCCAATGATTCTGTTCTTGCACTAGCCAGATGCCTGAAAAAGCTTAAATTTTGTAATTCTTGTCTGACACAAGCTTAGTTTTTTATTTTTATATATATTTGTGGTAAGATTAGCACAAATCCTGCTCTTGGTAATACTAGATGAAATATATACAAATTACAGTTTATAATTAAGGTTTATAGAGGTTTATAAAATTATGCATACTGTGGGGAAAGTGGATAGATGCCTCCCCTCCCTCTCTTAATAATAGAACTCACGATCATTCAGTAAAACTGACTGGCAGGAGATTAAGGTCTGGCAGAACAAAGTACTTCCTCACACAACACATAATTAATTTATGGATTTAATTGCCAACCAGGATGGTGATGACCACAACATTAGATGACATTAAAAGGGGATTAGAAAAATTCATGAAGGATATGACTATCAATTGCTTAGAGCTTTGAAAACTTGCTTGGGACCTCTGGGAATATAGCTCCCAGAATCCCCATAATGCCCATTTCTGGCAGTGAATTCTGGGAACTGTAGTTCAAAAAAGGAGCATCATAGTAATTGGCTATGGTAGTTAAATGGTACCTCCATTTTCAGTCATATGACTTTTGCAGAATTCAAAGATATAGCTGTGTCAGTCTGCAGAATCAGTATGTAGAGAGATCTTGTTGCACCTTTGAGACTAACTGAAAGACAGAAGTTGGCAGCATGAGCTTTTGTAGATTTCAATCTACTTCCTCATGAATCTGAAAAAGCAGAATGAAGTCTACTAAAGCTCATGCTTCCAACTTATTTATTTCAGTAGTCTCAAAGGTGCTACAAGATCTGTCTACATAAAGACTTTTACAGGCATAACATTGGCCTTCCCCTGTTGTTTTTCTCCAGCAAATGGTACTCTTGAAACTTTTTCAAACATGAAGATTTTCTGTAGATATTCTTCTTGATACTGTGCCTCGTGGTAATAGGTGAACACCTCTGTTCACCCAAAAAAGATCTCTACTTGTTCAATGATGAAATCTCTACATGAACCATTTGGCTTACAGAGAAATGGACATTTGAAAGGAAGTGTAGATTAGCCCCATTACTTGGCTTCAAAACACTTGTTTTCTTTAATGTGTATTCTTGACTTTCTCTCCTCTTAGCAGATTTACAGATAAACTAATCCAGAGGTACGTGGGAGATGAGGTGGATTTCCAAGTTATTCCAAATGACACTAATTGGGGGTCAAATTAAACATTAAGGGCGCTGCATATTCATTGTGATTTAATACATTTCCCCTCTAACAATGAAAAATGTGTCCCAGCAATCAGAACTGCAAATTAAGCCGGTTTATACTTTTCAAAAATGAATAATAAATCAAAAGAATGCTATCCACTAGTGAGGAAAGGCACATATTGTGACACACACACATTTTACCACTTGGGGGAGCACCACTTCCAAATTCATGCTGAATGTATTATACGATTGGACCCTGAGAAAGCTGAATATAAGTGTTCTTAGAGTTCTTCCATCCTGAGTGGTAGTCATTTATATTTAGGGACAGGAATGGACAAATTTCATTTTTTTCTCAGTTATTCATTTTAATCTTAATTATTTCCAATTACTTATTATCTTACATTTGTTGTGTCCAGTTTCTGGATCAATCTATGATTATTTTTTTAGGTGGACATAAGGATGCTTACACATGTGTATGCATTATTTTCTCCTAATATATGTATTTATGTAAATAATATAGCCTGATACAAAATTTTGCAAGCCATATTCTCTAATGTAATCCATAGTTGTTCAAGAGGCTCACTAACAGATATCTTTATGTAGACACTTGTGTTTGGAAAGTTGCATCCCAACATTCAAATGAATTAGAATTTTAAGGGATAAAAATATGTTTTTGTTTGCATATTCAGGAAGAGTAATGCTAGTTTGACATTCATATGCAAACTGAATGAGTTTCTCCCTGTTCCACTTTAGCTGGATTACATAAATTCAAGGGCTTTAGGGTGTTTTGTAACTAACATGAGCTCAGGTTATGATTTGATGCAGTTGCTTTACTGTCTTTTTTTACAGGGCTCTGTTGGCCTCATTCAGCCCCTTCTTCTATGCTATGTTCACCAGGCCCTTTAGGGAATGTTGGGAAAGGCATGTTGTGTTTGAAGAGATGAACTCTTCCATCCTTCAGAGAATCCTAAATTATATCTATACTGGCGAATTATTGCTCACACTTGAAACTGCTCAAGATCTCTTCACAGCAGCTAGCAGGCTTGTCATCCTCCCATTACAGGAGATTGTTGGCAGGTAAGACAGAATCCTGTTTTAGAAATGGAAGAGAGGCTATGTTTGGGCAGATGCTGGTGATAGTGGTTCCCAAAATGTGATCCTCCAGGTTATTTTAGACTGCGACTCCCAAAGGCGCCAGCCAGCTTGGCCAACAATAAGGAATTCTGGGAGCTGAAGCCCAAAACATCTGGCAGACCAAAGTTTGGGAACCAGTGCCTTAAGAGATATGGAGCTCACTCTTGCAGGAGAAGGCACACTTTGCTTATGGTCCATAAATGCCTTGAGGGTCTATGAGTAGCATTCAGAGGGCCTGTGAACCAAAAAAAAAAAAAAAAAAAGGGGGAGGGGGAGAGAAAGAAGATTTCCTCCCTTTCAGTTTCCTCCTTGGTATTTTGAAAACTTCACTTAGATAAATTTGGGGGAAGGTCTCTAATTTTCATCAGGTTTTCAAAGAGGTCTATGATCCCAGAAAGGTTTAAAGGTTGCTGCTGTTGTTGTGTGCCTTCAAGTCATTTCCAACTTATGGAGACCCTAAAGTGAACATCATGGGGTTTTCTTTTGCCTTCCCCTGAGACTTACTGACTTTACTGTTGCCTTCCTCTGAGACTGAAAGTGTATGACTTGCCCAAGGTCGCCCAGTGGGCTTCATGGCTGAGAGGGTATGAAAGCCTGGTCTCCAGAATTGTAGTCTGACACTCCAGCCACTATGCCACACTGGTGCCCAAAACCACTATACATCACAATTTATTTAACATTTCTGCAACAAGTCTGAAGTGGACAAGAAACATACCAGGATAGCATTTTTACCATGTTTTTGCCCCCCTCACACCTTCAGAGTGTTGGGAGCAAACTTTTTTTTTTTTCCTGTTATGGGGAGCCACATATTACCTAGGTCCCTTTAAAAATTGTAAATTAGAAATGGAGGTGAACTGGACCTTAAACACAGGGAAAGTGCCTCACACACCTTCCAGGAGCATTTGTGGACAAAAGGTGAACTTTTTGTTGATGCGTGTGTGCAGTGGAAGGATGTAGCCCTCCAAGGTCTCTTAAGGAGCCAATGCATCCCCCTAACCCCCAACAGTTGCCCATATCACTTAGATTCTGAACAGTCACTCATTCATCATCTTCTGAGAGACTCGCCTTCACCTCTCTTCTCATCACTGCTTAGAAGTTTAGACAAAGTGTTTGGGGAGCGGGGAAGGTCACTTCATAATTACAGGGAGTCCAGGGAAAGACAAATGTCATCTCATAATCCAAGCAAAGTGGGAATGCCTCACTCTAAAATGGAGTGAGTGGGAGGTGAGAGGCACTTTCCTGGTAGGTCCATGAGATGTCCATTAGACAAATGCAAAGAATTCTAACCTCACCCAAGCTATCTTGGTTTTCATGGTTTAACAAAAGATACAACTGCATGATTTTCAAAAACCTTGATAAATTCATTCCCATGTTCACAATGTGGCCTTCCATGTAGGGGAAGGCAATTCAGCATGCTAGTGGGCGTGTTCAGACCTTTACCTTCTGGAGTGTAAGATTTCTCGGCAGTTCCTTGCTGGTGCTCATTTCTTATCTCTCTTTTCCCAGATTCTTGGCTGACAGTATTTCTATGGACAGCAGCCTACGGACTTACGCTTTGGCGTATGCTCATAACCACCATGCTTTGCTCCGTGTGGCTGCACGTCATATTTTCTTGAACTTTGAACCTCTTTCTGCACATGAGACCTTCCCAGGACTGGATCTCAGCACACTGGTCAGCATTATTTCTTCAGACAAACTTCTGGTGTCCTCAGAACTGACTGTGTACCAGGCTGTGCAGCACTGGGTGAGGTCTCAACCGGCTGAACATCTGTCACTGATCAAGAAGCTCATGAGACAAGTCCGCCTCCCACTTCTAACTTCTGAGGAGGTTGCTACTGTCCAGCAAGATATAATTGCAGAATATGGGCATGCACATTTGCAATGGGAGCAGCTGGATGGATCTGGGAGACTCCTGAAGTGTGGGGGTCTCAGGCATGGCATGTATGATGACTGGATTGTGAGCTTGGGCCTTTTTGTAAGCAACATGCAAGGAGGAGTGGTTGAACGTCTCAAAACTCATTTCCTGGGGTTTAACCTACAGATGGAAAGTTGGGAGGAGATCCCACCTTTGATGTACCTTGACTCCTCTGGCTTCTTGTCTGTGGGGCACAAGCTCTATGTCTCTGGGGGGCAGAGGCTCAATGGATCTGTCTTAGGCAATCTACATGAGTTTGATGCACTTACAGGACAGTGGATGCAGCTGCCTTCCATGTCCATACCCCGCCGAGAACACGGATTTCTAGCATGTAAACAGAAACTCTATGCACTGGGGGGACGGAGTGGAAGAAGCGTGCTTGATTCTGCAGAAAGCTTTGACTTGGTACAGAAGTTCTGGTCTCCCATTGCCAGCCTACCCTTTGCAGTCAGTCATTTTGCTTCTGCCACCCTGAAAGACAAGCTGTACTTAATTGGAGGATTCTCTCACACAAGGGCAAGCGGTCTTGCTCATCGTGGCATCCTAATATACAGTACGAACTTAAATGTGTGGAACCAGGTACCCCTGGCTTTTCAGTGTTACAAATCAACAGCAGTGACCATGGACAATGGGATTTTTGTCATTGGTGGACTAGTTGAGGAAAGCAGCCGGCGCGAGACTCCTGGCACTGTAATCCGAGCTCTGATCTCTGGCACCCATAAGTGCTTTTTCCTCAGCAAGGATGGTACTGTGAGCCAGGATGTTGCCATTCCAGAGCTCCCTATCCTGGTCTTGCCACCCTGTGCAGTGCAGTGGCAAAGGAGAATCCATGTGCTGGTAGGGAATACAATTTACCAATGGAAGCCTGGAGAGCCCAGTTGGACCAGAAGTCGAAAAAGTGCTCCGAACACAAGGGTGACATTCTTAACTGTAGTTAATGGCGTGATGCTGAGGGTACCAAAGAAAGCTCTGCAGCCCCTTTTACGAGAGGCCTCAGCAGCACTGACAGCAGTTTGGGTAGCTGATCAACAGCCTTATTGATGCTCCCAAATCCAGGTCACTTCCTCATCTCTCCATGGCACCCAGAAGTGGGAGTTCCACCATACCAAGCTGTTCCCCTTGAGATCACCAGCCCCAGTTTCTTTAAGATTTGAATACACTTAAATTGTTTGCTTCTTATGGCACTTGAGACAGGGTGCCTAAGGCTGAGACCAGTGGCCTGCCTGCTGAATAAATCCCATTCCTACCACTCTCATGCCTCTTGATGTTGCAAACAAGCATCTGGGCAAACTCCCTTTGTCTTGGCCCTTTGTCTTGCAATGTCTTCTGTCTTGGCCATTTCACACTTTCATTTCACCCATGTCATCTGACCCTGTACACATCCACATCAACCTGTATTCAGTGCTTTATTTTCTTCCATCTCCTATCCTTCTTACCCAACTCCTTCTTTAATTTTTTTACATGAAAACTGTTTGATATCCCTCTCTCTGTGTGTGTCTTCCTCTCCCCATCCCCACACACCTTTTTCAGCGTTTAGGGATAGCCCACCACTTTTAACAGGCAAACCAGAGACCATATCCAGAAAGAGTGAAAAGGAGGAAGCAGAATATTAAGAACTGCTATTACAGGGAGAGGGTCACTGGAGCATAGATGCTGGTGATAAACCTTTCTTTCACAATATTAATTGACTAATCTTTATATCATAGAATCATAGAATTATAGAGTTGGAAGAGACCACAAGGGCCATCCAGTCCACCCCCTGCCATGCAGGAACTCCCAATTAAAGCATCCCCAACAGATGGCCATCCAGCCTCTGTTTAAAGACCTCCAAGGAAGGAGATCTTTAAACAGAGGCTGGATGGCCATCTGTCGGGGATGCTTTATATCTGTTGGGGATTTATATAGATAACCTCACTATATACTGAGGCTGTCATACTTTGGACACATCATGAGAAGGGAGGACTCATTGGAAAAAACAATGTTAGGAAATGTGGAGGAAAGCAGAAAGAGAGGAAGGCTGCTATTAAAGAGGACATGGATATCTGCTTGCAGGAATTAAGCAGAGCAGTGGAGGATAGGGGGTCTTGGAGATATCTCATCCTAAGGTCACCATGGGTCAAGATTGCCTCAAGGGTAGTTAAGAACAAAAATATTGATTTTGCTATACATTTATATTCTGCTTTTCATTCATGGAGTACAAGAAGATATACCTGTACATTAATGCTCTCCTTTGATTTTATTATCATAGCAACTCTGTCAGGTAGGGGAAGGCAAAATATAGTATTGATTGGCAGTTGAGCTTTACAGTTGAGTGGGGATTTGAATTTGGGTTTCCCCACTCTAAGGATGTATCCACATTATACATTTACAGCTGTCCAACACCACTTTCATGACCATGGCTCTATCCTATGCGATCCTGCAATTTGTAGTTTGATGAGGTTCTTAGAATTCTCTATCATAGAACTCTTGTACCATAATTTGGAGAAATGTAATAGAGAATTCCAAGGATGTGACCAAAATACCAATTCTGGGATTCCACAGAATAGAGCCATGGCTGATAAGGTGGTATCAAACTGCTCTAATTGTGCAATATGCATACATCCCTACTCAAACCAACCAATACATTACACTGACTTTTCTGTCCTGCTCTCTGTCTGCTCTATAGCTAATACTGTTCTAGCCATTTTAGGGTAAATTTTTGTACAAGTAGCAAAAATAAATGGCAAACCTTTCTCTATATGACTCTGGCAATATATGTATGCACTAGTGTTGATGGTTGTATTGAATTGTTTGATGGATCAAAGTGGCAGAGAGGGGAGGTAGGGGAAGAAATTCCCGCACCAAGCAAAAATCCTTAGCACAGCAGTGTCCTTCCTTCCTTCCTTCTACATTCTTTGGTTTAACCAAAAAAGACTCCTAGGATGACTTTCAAGATATGTCCTCATCAATGTGAAGTCAAAGGCTTTCATGGCCAGCATCCATAGTTTTTAGTTTTTTGTGGGCTTTTCGGGCTGTGTGGCCATGTTCTAGAAGAGCTTCTTTCTGACGTTTCACTGGAAGATGCCAGCCACAGATGCTAGTGAAACGTCAGAAAGAAACTCTTCTAGAACATGGCCACACAGTCTGAAAAAAACCACAAAAAACTATGTCCTCATCAGTTTACATGCTTTTCTGTCTGTGTATCTCTGTGCTGTGTGCCTTCAAGTTGTTTCTGTCTTATGACAACCCTAAAGTGAACCTATTACAGGGTTTTCTTGGCATGTTTCTTCAGAGAGGGATTGTCTTTGCCATACTCTGAAGCTGAGAGAGTGTGACTTGCCCAGGGTAATCCAGTGGGTTTCCATGGCCAAGCCAGGATTCAAATCATGGTCTCCAGAGTCATAATCCAACACTCAGACCACTATGCCATGCTGACTCTCTACCCTGTGCGGCTAGCATGTTATTAATACAAAGCATATTTCAGTAATAGCAACAATAAATGCAGGAAAGTACACTTCTCATTCTGTGAGCCCACTTTCAATCAGCCGTACCCTGCCCCAATCAGTTCTTCTGAGCACATCCTTGTTTGGAAGGATTATACATAGTACTAAGTCTGTTTTTAGTCTAGGATCCAGATGAGGATTCAAGGTCAGAAATACTTCTGTATTTGTACTTTCCCACCCATCTACCCACCCACACCTTCCATCTTAAACAGCTGTTCTTTTTTTCCTTTTTCTTTTTTCTGAGAGCATCAGCTAATCCATTCCATTCCACATATATGCACATATAGAGTCCAGCAGAGTGGGCCTACTATCATACACTCCAGGGATCTCTGCAGTACAAATAAGTCATAACAATGCTGGTGTGAAAACTAGAGCAGGAGTTAATTATACTCTATAAATTATGCCCAACAGAGCAGCCAGCTCCCACAGAGAAGTGATTGCAGGTAGGCAGGTGAGATCTACAAATGGTCTTGCCCTATCTCTTTGATACCCAGCTTGCCTTTCTCTGTATCTGCTTTGACATTTTATTCTTCTCCTCCCAGCCGCTTTCCCCAAACTCTCTCACAAAGGGGATCGCAAACTGCCACGGTAGTAACCCTTAACAATGTACACTGAAATCATGGCTAACAACCATAACCCCACTTGCCTGCCCTAGTAGCTGGAAACATGATTCCCCAGGGGAGTTGCTACAATGCATCCCCAAATGTTATATCGCTCGCCTTTATGCAGCCACCTGCATGGCATAGTAATGGCCACCTGCTCAACTCTTCAGCTATATAAAGCACATCCACATCAAGCTGCTCAGCAGAGGCCTTGGTCTTTATAGCAATGGAAAAAGACAAAACAGCAACAGGGGAGACCTTTAGCTTGGGGAGGGAATTAAAGTCAGCAGAAACCCAATTTGAAACCTCCACAGGGCATATGGAACTACAGTTTGAAAAATTTGAGTGAAGCATTACATTCTGCAACACTACACTCTTTTCCAGCCCTTGACTATGCTACTGAAGCAAAGCATGCAAAGGGAACAAGTGTGTAAATTGTTTAATACACCCTTTTAAAAAAAACTACCTCTGAGCAGTCATTGCCTAAGAAGCAAAATAAATAAACAAATAAGAAAAAACCTATATAGTTCATGGGGTTGCCGTAAGTCAATAGGTGACTTGAAAGCACATGCACACACATCAACTTGGAATTCAGGTTTCCTTGCTGCAAACTGGGGGGATTTAATTTTGCCTCAATGGAACATTTCAACCAGTAAAAGTCAGTATCATCATATGGAGGCTCAGGGCAGGTTTTCAACAAAAAATATTGAATGGTGGCCACACTTTGAAGGATATTTTACACCAGCATGGTGTAGTGGAGTGATGGACTAGGACCCTGTGAGACCAGAGTTCAGATCCCTGATCAGTCATGGAAATCCACTGGATAATCTTGGGTAAGTTGTATTCTCTCAGCCTCAGAGCAAAGACAATGGCAATCCTCCTCTGAACAAATCTTGCCAAGAAATGTTATGATAGGGTTACCTTAGGGTCACCATAAGTTGGAAAGTACTCAAACGAACACATTAACAGAAGCAGCAACAACAACAGTTTAGGCTACCCATGACTGAGCAGTGGCAGGGGCAAACAAAAGGATCAGGGAGGGCTGGAGTAACCCCCCTTCAAGGAAAGTTTACAGCATTTGGTGTTGTATAGCTCAAAAGATAAAGAAAAGAAAAGAAAGAGGAATTGATTAATAGGAGATATGGAAAGAAGTGTGTAAGATGATGTACAGTGTGGAGAAAGTGGTTAGGCATAAGTCTGTATCCCTCTCTCATAATGCTTGTACCTGTGATCAATCACTCAAGTTGACTGGTGTGAAACTTGGGATAGCACATAATTAAATGGTGAAAAAGCACTACCACAGAATATAGTGGTGGTCGACTGTTTGCCTCAGATTAAAAGGGGAACTGAACACATTTCTGGAGGATAAGGTAATGCAGAGCTGTTGGAGATATATGTTCCTAATGGTGCCAGAAACAGTGTCCTTCTGAGTATCAGTTGTTGAGTAATGTGAGCGGGAGAGTGCTCTTGCACTCATGTCTTGCTTGTGGGTTTCTTCTAGGGTACTTCTCTGCCACATATGTGAATGTAACATTGGATTAGATGGGCTGTCATTCTGACCCCTATCGCTGTTCTTATACTGGGCCACATTTTACATTTTATTGCCTGCTGGCCCAACTTATAGGTATCCTTTTAGAGCTCTTCACAACCCCATTTTCCACATTCTAATCTACAAATGAAGTCACTGTGATATCCATAAGTACAGATTTTTTTGAAAAAGTGGGGGGTATCCACTGTTTCCAATACAAATTCCTTGCTATTTATTCCCAATCTCTGCTTCTTGTTTTGTATTGTGTTAGCTATCTATAAGAATACCTGTCCTCTTATCCCATGACTGCTAAATTTATTTCAGAGTCTTTGCCGCTTAGGATCTTTCAACTCTCACATGAAGACACATAGTCACAGGCAAATATTGTACATGTCTTACTCTCAAAAGTCTAAACTCTCTAAATAAAGAGTTTGCCCACAACTCAAATGGAAAAACTGTAAGAACAGAACATGCTTTCCTTCCAAGTAGTGTGTATATTCATCACCTTTAAATCTGAGTATTTCAGCATTACCAAAGAAAATATATTCCATATTCTTTAGGGTAATCTTCTATAAAACCTATATCAGTTTTCAGTACACACACTATCTTAGTTCAAATAATTCCACATCTTCCTTTCTCTCATCCTTCTTACATAACACACAAAAACACCTAAGATTAAACAGAATATTATAATGGATGATACTCTTAATTATTAAAATCACTTACAACATAGACAAAAGGTAGACACATAGATACTTATTAACATAATCTACTCTGACTTCTTTCAATTAAAAAAAGCTGCAGAACCAGCCATGTTTTGCTGTCCAACTTGGTATTACTTTTGCTATGACAGCAGAAATCCCTGACGTCCTCTTTGCCATAATTTTTTTTCAGGCTCTGATGATAATGATACCTGTGAAATTCACAAGGTTATATTCTGTGGGCACTTTGGTTCTCCCAGTATTTTGGACGTCAGCTTTCAGAAGCCCTAGCCAGTTTATCCAATGGTCAGGAATTCTGGAAGCTGAATTCCAAAACACCTGGATGACCAAATTTTGGGAGCCACTGCAACACAGGTCAAGAGGCACCTCTGTGGTACTACCCTGGTAACAGCCTCCTAGCCCCATCCTTAACAGCTTCTCTTTAGAAATAGCCATGTCAGCCTGTTGTAGAATTACAACATATAAAGGAATCCTGTAGCACCTTCTAGTTTCTAGGCAGGCAGTAAATATACCTTTTTGTTTATCTGCAATTGAATGGCTTTTGTTGTTGAGGTCTTATCAACTCCATCCTCTTTGTTGTTGTTTATAATGACTTTTGTTAAAATATCTAAACTAGTTTCAGCCATTCAGCAGAGGTTGGATGTAATGCAAAAGCAATATTACCCTTGATCTCGAGGTAGCAAGGGGACAAGGGCATTCCTTTTAAAAGCAATGTAGTGACTGGGGTGGGTGGGTGTGCTTTAGAGGGATATAATTTTAGGCCTGTTTTAGACTGGTTTTCTTTTAGTGAAATCATGTAAAGCAACTGGTAACTTACTAAGTTCCCCCTTCCAAACGAGCCATGAATAAGGGCAACATTTTACTTTTTTTAAAAAATGTTGCCTCTTGTAACAGTAATCACCCATTTTTAAAAGGTAACTGTCCAAACTCTATGATGCATGATGCATTTTGTTCATTTTGGTTGGTCGAATAAAGGTATCACTGTTTTGTGAATTTTGGATGTTATTGCACTTTGTATATGGTCAACACTGAATACATGTCCAAATTCTGATTACTTTATTGTTTTGCATTTGATGTCCACCATTTTGGCTGCTGAGGGTGGGGGGCTCTAGTGATGACTGTCTAGAAATTATTTTATAAATTGATAAATAAATTAAAAATAGTAATGTATGTGAAACACTTGAATAGCATTACAGAAATGTTTTTTGCTTTACTGACAAATGTCTAGAATGTGAGATTTCCTCCCATGTTAAGCATTTCCAATGGAAAATACAATTTCAGTTGCTTCTCCAGGTTGCTTTTATTGTTAATAGCAGTAGAAGGAATATAGTACAAATGAGTAATCTCCTGTCACTGACTTCCTCTTTATTTGGCATAATAAAAAAGGGGAAAGAGACCTGTATTGTTCTGGTTTATATAGTGTCTCCAAACTCTTGGGATCAGTGAAGAGCGAAGCCCAGCACCGTGTATTGTGGATGTTCAGATGCCATGGCAACCAAAGGGGTCAGGAGGCTGGAAATTAATTCCATTTTCACCTAGTAAATGAAAGTCAGAGGCCAGAGTATATTCATTTCTGTACATACAGATGTATACACACCTTGGTGCTTGCATATATTTATAAATATGTACCCACAGAACTTCACACATGATCATGGAAACACAGACCAAGGTACAACTGTGCACACAAACATGCAACTGTCCACAATTGTATACACAGGAGATTAAATAAGGAGAGTGCCATTAAAATCAAATGTGAGTGTTAATTTCCTCTGACAAACCCTCAAATTCAAATTTACATCCCTTGAGTACCTCTGTGAACTCTGACTTGGAATAATTTACTTCATTTACATTTTAATGTAGGAAAAACTTTGACATTGATTAGTTCAATTACATTGTTCAAAACTGAACTAATGAAAGTCAAAATGTGATTCTGAACCAAGCAAAGGTTATGAAGCCAGTGCAACACTCCCGCTGACTCACATGGACGTAGGATTTCAAGTCTACATACAATAGCCACATAGAGTCCAGAAGAAATTCTTGCCTGACAAGACTCTGTGAAGAAGCATATGATGGCTATGATCCGTTGACACAGCTTCTTCAATAAATTTGTTATTGGCTGCCCTCAAGTTGACTGTTAAGTTTATCGCATGGCACTTAAGGAACGGGAACGGAATGAAATGCAAGGGAACGGAACGGAGCAAAAATGCATTTTACTGCATGGGAGAACGCCACCGATGCCGCTGGGAGTACCCACTCCGTTCCCCAGCTGTTCCTGGAAACTGATTTAAAATCATCTGCCAGGAACGGCTGGGGAACGGATCGGGAACTCCCGGCAGCATCGGTGGTATTCTCCTGTGTAGTAAAATGCATTTTTGCTCCGTTCCGTTCTGTTCCCATTCTTCGAAGTGCCATGTGATAAGCTTACGTGACTCATGGCGACCCTGTGAATGAGATGCTTCCAAGTCCCCCTATCCTCCACTGCTCTGCTTAAGTCCTGTAGATTCAGACCCATGACTTCCCTAATTGAGTCTATCCATCGGCCTTCCTCTCTTTCTTTCTTTCTTTCTTTCTTTCTTTCTTTCTTTCTTTCTTTCTTTCTTTCTGGTTCCTTCTACCTTTCTGGTACCTTCTAGCATTATTGTTTTTTCTAATGAGCATAACCTTCCCATGATGTGGCCAAAGTACAACAGCCTCAGTTTAATCATCTTGGCTTCCAAGGGGAGTTCAGGCTTGATTTGTTCTAGGATCCATTTGTGTTTTTTTGTTGTCCATGGTATCCTCAACACTCTTCTCCAGCATCACATCTCAAATAAGTTGATTTTCTTTTTATTCGCTTTCTTGGCTCTCACATCCATCCATGGTGATGGGGAATACAATAGTTGTACGATTCCAACTTTAGTGGTCAGTTGTATACCGTTACTCTTTAAGATCTTGTCCAGCTCTTTCATCACTGCCCTTCCCATTTCTAGTCTTCTTCTTATTTCTTAACTGTAATTTCCACTTTGATCAATGTTTGACCCAAGTTATGGGAAATCTTTAACTATTTTGATTTCCTCATTGTCTGGATTGAATTTATGGAGATCCTCCCTGTTCATTATTTTTGTTTTGTTTATGTCCAGAAACAAGCCTGCCTTTGCACTTTTTCCTTTGACCCTCTTTAGTAATTGTTCCAATCCCATGATGTTTGGGGTTGTATGATATCATCTGTATATCTTAGATTGTTGATGTTCTTCTCCCTATCTTTACTGCTCCTTCTTCTGAGTCTAAACTTGCTCTTCGTATGATATTTTCTGCATATAAGTTGAACAAGTAGGATGCTAATATGGAACCTTGCCTGACCCACTTGCCAATTGGGAACCATTTTGTTTCTCCATATTCTGTTCTAATAGTTGCCTCTTGTACTACGTACAGATTTCGCATCTGGACTATCAGATGTGGTGCCACTCCCATATAATCCTCCCCGCACACTCCGGTCCTCTGGGAGGAATTTGCTACAGCCAATGAAAACTAGGCTCTCGACAACCTCCCAGAGGGCTTTTTCCATCATCACCCCCAAATTATGGAATGGCCTGCCAGATGAGATTCGTCAGTTGACAACCCTAAACAGTTTTTAAAAAGCTGTTAATAATAATAATAATAATAATAATAATAATAAT
>CM034703.1:263032257-263056372 GCA_020142125.1 Phrynosoma platyrhinos
GCGTCACAGCAGGCCGTCGTCGGGTTAAGCAAGGAATTTGGCGCAGGGACCTCATGAATTTCACAGGGTTTTCATAGGCAAGAAATACTCAGAAGTGGTTTTGCTAGTTCCTTCCTCTGAAATATAACCTACAAAAACTGACATTCATTGGTGGTCTCTCATTCAAGTGCTAACCAGAGCTGGCCCTACTTAGCTTCTAATATCAGTTGGGATCTGATGCCTTTAGGGTATTTATGCCTAATTAGCACTCATCAAAATTGTAGACATTTTATTTTGTGGCAGTGGTATCATTGGGTGAGTGCAGGGAGTGCAGAATGTACCAGGTGACGCCTCAGAGGAGGAGTGACACCTGCTTGGTCCTTCCTCTTGCTGCAGGGGTGTGTGAGGTGTTGCTACCAGGGCCCACCACTTCTCTGCTGCCATAGCTCTTGAGGGAGCCAAGGTGGCAGAGAAATAGGGATGAGTGCATACCCCTCCCTCCTTCCTTGTTTCCCTGGTGCTCTGGACCAAATAATAATAATAATAATAATTTTTATTTAATACCCCGCCCCTCTGAGTGCAATCGGGGCGGCTTACAAGATAAAATCACGACAAACAATTAAGAATAAATTCCTCCCCCTCCCCCCTTTAAGAAATTATTAAACCAATTTCAAATTAAAAAAGATATAAAAGAGGTAAATTCCTCAATACAACAGCAATACAACAAAAGAAAGTGCAGGCAGTGTGTAAAGCCAAGGCACCAAAGAAGCCAAGGCACCAGGAAAGGTGGTGGTGGTGTGCATGTGTATGTGTGTGCATGCTTGCTTGCTTGCACACACATCCCTTTTCTTTGTGGTCTCTGCAAATCACACAAATGGGTTACTTTGCACCTGCATAGTTAGCTTCAGAAACTTCTGGAATCACTAGGGAAGACTTTGGTGGTAGCTCTGCCCACTCTCTATATAAGCCCAGCGTCTTCCTGCTCTTTTTGTTTCTTTTGTCCACCACTCTAGCAGCTTAGAAGGAACTTCATTCACTGGAATCACTTATCCTTTAATTCAGTTTTTATCTCAGATTGTTTTACCACTCTTACGGATTTCAGACTTAACGTATATTGCTGATCGATCGATCTCGGACTGTCTTTAACTTTGATTTCTCTTTGTGGCTGGAAAGCCCTTCTGAGACTGGTTTGAAACGGCCTTGTGGTCTGTTCCTTTCAAATATTGTATTAAATGCAGAGGAAAGATCCTGGGCCAAGACTCACATAATACATGCCTTTTATGTCTGGGCAAGGGTCACAACATTCAATCTTGTGCCCTCTGTAAGTCCATGACTCCACTAGCCCGTAAGAACCGTGATACGAGGCTTAAGGCTGCTTTATACCAGCAGGCCTTAAGGCCCTCTTGTGCCCTTGCTGCTGGTGGCACTTCTACTCTTCTGCCGTCGGACTCTGATAAGCCCAAGGAGAAGGAGAAAATGAAAGAGAGATCCTCTAAGGACAAGAAAGCCAGCAAGGCTGATAAAGACCAGGGTTCGGACAAATCCAAGTCTAAAAAATCCTTCAAACGAAAGCATACTGAGGATTAGGACTCTCCTTCAAGGTGGGAAAAGTCCTCTGAGCAGTCAGTCTATATAAGAAGCACTGCATCTCCTCTCCTCATGAGACCCAGGCCTCCTCTTCTTATAAAACTCAGACAATGTTGGCAAGGCCCAAGACTCCTTCAGCACTTTGGGGGCCGACACGGACTTTTTTCCCCTTGAGGCATTCCATCCTACCCTTGGCTTTCTAGGTACCAACAGCCTCTGGGAATGCGTCGCAGATCATCCATGTGGACCTAGAGTCTGAGGGAGAAATTCAGGATGCAGACCTGCCAATCTGGCTCCCCAATCTGGACCACTCTGTTGACACCTGATGCACTGGGATTGATTTCCAGCTTCTCCTCACCATCAGGATTGAGCGACTCTTGGGGCCGAGGCTGATAATGTCATCCATCAGGACATTGATACGTCCTGCCTGAGTGACTCCCCCTCCTCCTCAGTCACTATCCTGACCTGGTCTATGAGTATGATATGGCTCGCTATCTTCTCCCGGTTCACACTGACCAGTTTTGTCACCACTTACAGTGCCAGACATTACCATCTTTAATGCAACAGGCTTCCCATGCTGTTTCTGCCTCTCGGGTCATTACCACCCAAGCTCAGGTTATCAGAGCTGCTACCTCAACACCTCTGCCTGTTCCCATCTGACGTGAGGGACAAGCCCCTGCTGAGGAACCCAGAGGATTCTCCAAGATCTGCACAATCATCCTCCACAACCTCTGACTGTGAGAAACCACCCTCGCTTCAAATCTTGATTGAACACGATCTGTCTTGTCGAACGGATGACATGAAATCCTTTGCTGAGCAGGTGGTAAGAATGGCCAATGCCCTTGACATGAAGGCCACCCACACCAATGACAACACATTAGACTCCATCAAACACAGGGTCCATGGGAAAGTGCCAATCTCCCCTCCCCTTCTATTGCATTCCTTCCATCTCTGGAGAGAATCGCCAAGTGCTCCTGGAACACTCCTGCTACTATTGTTTTAACCTTCAGGAAGATAGAGAACCTCTACTTCATCTTCACCATGGCTTTTTGAACATCTGAATCCAAATTCAGCAACTGTAGAGGGTTCACAGCTTGCTTTCATACCTAAGACCTCCACTACTCCTATGGACAAGGAAAGCAAAAAGGTTGATTGTCTCGCAAAAAAAATTCTACACGGCCTCGATGCTGGACCCCAAGGTGGTTAACTATTCCACCTGCATGAGTGTGTACCAACAGCACCTCATGGAGTGCATATTTCCCTTACTGGATGACTTGCCTGATGACAAGAAGCTCCTGGCATTAGCGTTCCAAGCCAAAGCCCATGCCATAGAATGTTCCAAGCTTCCCAAGCCAAAGCCCATACAGTTGGCAGTGTGACAACCTGAGGTGATCTGGTTGCCACACTGCCAACTGTACCTCCAAGTTGCTCTCTGGGTCCGTGCTCTCCAAAGGTTCACCTGGATCTGAGTTTCAGATCTCACACCCCAAGCTTGAGCCCTGATAGAAGACATGTCCTTCAATGACTCTGGCCTCTTCAATAAATAGATGGACAAGAAGCTCAATTTTTGCTACAAGATGAAGAAGACAGCTGAGCAGAAACACGGTATGTCTTCTACCTCTTTTCAAGGACCCTCACATTGCTTCTATGGAGACCAACACCCTTGGTACTTACTATACCAACAGAGGCAATATCAATATCAGCTGCAAGAATGCCACTATCAGTCCCAAGACCAGCCTCAACAGCATCACCCTTCTCAGTCTTCCTCCTCCTCTGGCTGCCACCAACCCACTCAACCTTGGTACTGACAGGGCTACCGTAAGAAGGATGTGAATCAGGGCAAGAAAAGGCTGTGAGATAGGACTGCACACTTCATCCCAACCCTCCACACACCCCTTCAGACATCCTACTCAAGTGTGCACTTTATTGCAAAAAGGAGCGATCGAGCCTGTCAACCCTGCTCGGGCCTGTCATTGCTTTCTCCCCCAATATTTCATTGTCCTCAAAAGGGATTATGGCCTCCAATCGATTTTACACTTGTGCCAGTTCAACTACTTTATTAGTTACTGCCATTTTTGCATGATAACCCTTGCATCTATCTTACAGTTGTTGCAGAAAGGCCATTGGTTTGCCACCCTCAACTTCAAGGATGCCTATTTTCATATTGTAATCTGATAAGATCACAGGAGGTTCCTCACCTTTGCCATCGGTCCTGAAATGTTTCAATACAGGATGTTGAGAGTTTGGACTCTCCATGACACTGAGGTCTTCACCAAATGTATGGCTCCCATTGTAGTCTATCTTCACCAACAGGGGATCACAGTCTTCTCATACCTGGCTGACTGGCTCTTCACTGCCCCATCCTGAGAGGAGCTCCTCAGAGATGTCGAATTCACTCTGTCCCTTGTGAAATCTCTCAGTCTAATGGTCAACAAGAAGAAATCCAAGTTGACCCCTACCAGAGAAGTCAGATTCGTCGGGACCATCCCCGATTCTGACGAATCCATTGCCTATTTACCATCAGACAGGTTTCAAGCTCTCTCTCAAGAGCTGTTCAGTACTGCCTATCCCACAGGCGAATCAGGGGTCACACCACCCAAGTAGTGCTGGGGCACATGGCCTCAACAACCTATGTTACCCCATGGGCAAGGCTCCATCTCCGACCATTTCAATCTTGGCTCCTCTCTGTTTTCAATCTCATGGAGGACCTTTCCACAAAATGGCTCATGGTACTGAGACCCCCTAGCCCAAACTCTTCGCTGGTAGCTCAATCCCAACAATGTTTGCATTGGGATGCTGTTCCTACCTCCTTAGCCTCAAATCATCTTGACAATGGATGCATCCATGGACAGATGGGGCACTCACACCTTGGATCTTACAGTTAGAGACCCCATCAGAGAGGTCTCTCCACATCAACACACTCGAGATGATGGCAGTCGAGAAAGTTTTCCGTGCCTTCAAGACCCTCCTCCAGGACAAGGTTGTACTTCTTCTGACAGACAACACTACTGTCATGTACTACCTGAACAAACAAGGAGGAACGAAGCCCCAGATGCTCCTTGAGATCACCCTTCACATATGGGACCAGTACATCCTAAGGAATATCTTTCTGCAAGCTGTCCACCTCCCTGGGGAGGACAATGAACTGGCAGACAAGCTTAGCAGATCCTCAAACCCGAGCCACAAATGGAGGCTCCATCCCGAGATCATGGCTGCCTTGTTCTACAAATGGGGTGAACAATTCATCGACCTGTTTGCCACTCACCTTGACAGTCCTATTCTTGGACTCGATCACTGGGCTCCCAAGGAGATGCCTTCCTGTTTGAGTGATACTCAACACCTTTCCCCTTTCCCACTCATCACCAGAGTGATAGCCAAGATGAGAATGGACCACTCCAATGGCATCCCCATCACTCCTTGGTGGCTGTGACAGGCTTGGTTCACCCCTCTCCTGGAGAGAATTCCATCACCTCGAGTTCCATCCAGACCTTCTAACTCTTCACAGGGGCCAAGTCCACCATCCAGACATCAATGTTTTCCCCCTTGTAGTGTGGAGACTTCATTCCTAGAGCCTGTTATCCTGGCTGCCCAAAAGCCTTCCACAAGGAGATCTTATCTGCTCAAGTGGAACATGTTTCTGGACTTTTTTTTTTTTGCTGCCAAAGGCCTCTCTCCATCCTGTGTTTGAGTCCTAACCATCTTGAAATTCCTAATGATTTTAGCTGACTCAGGACTGTTCCCTGCATCTCTCAAGTGCTATTTGACTGCCATCTGCTCTCACTATCAGTTTGAGGGCTGACCCTCTTTTTTTCAAAGACCCACTTGTTAAAAAAATTTCTTAAAGGGTTCAACAACCTCCACCCTCCATCCTTGGTACTGGCCCTGGCATGGAGCCTGGACCTTGTGCTTTCACACTTATCTGCCAAGCTTTTCGACCCCATGGCAAAATAGACTTGGAACTTTTGACCTGGAAAACAGCTTTCCTTGTGGCCATCATCTCTGCTCACTACATGAGCAAGATTTGTGCTTTGTGCATGCACTGCACTTCCACTGGGATAAAGTCATCCTCTGTCCCAACATCACTTTTCTCCCAAAGGTAGTGTTGTCCTTTCACATCAACCAGGACATTGTCTTGCCTACATTAGCCCTGAATCTGACCACAGACATTGAGCACCATTTACACACACTTGATGTCTGAAGGGCACTGGCATTCCATGTGGACATAACCTCAGGTTCAAGGCATTCTGAGAAAATCTTTGTATGCTACTCAGAATCTAAAAAGGGACTATCTGTAATGGCACAGAGGTTTTCAAAGTGGCTGGCTGGTACCATCCACTTGTGTTATGAACTGATGGGGAAGACTCCTCCAGCTAGAATCTGAGCCTATGCTACCAGGGTGGTAGTGATATCCTCTGCGTTTTTGACTGGTGTGCCCTTGGAGGATGTCTGTAAGGCTGCTGTCTGGTCCCAGCCATTGACTTTCATTAGACATTATAGCAGGGGTAGGCAACCTTTCCCCTTTAAGGGCCGAGGGACTTCAGCTCCCAGAAGCCTCAGCCATGTTGGCCAATAGTCCCATGTTGGCCAATAGCTCCTGGGATTCTGTGAGCTGAAGTCCCTCAGCCCTTAAAGGGGAAAGGTTGCCTACCCCTGCATTATAGGCTGTTCGCCAAGGCCAGATGGGACACAGCCTTTGGGAGGGCAGTATTACTTTCTGGGTTGCATTAAAAGTTTGTTGCATTACATGCTTTATATGCCTTGAAACCAAACAAGTCAAACTAATGACAAAACAAAACGCACTTTTCTAAGTTTAAATGTTTATTGTTGAAAATAAATTGAACTTTGAACTTTACAGTGGTGTCATGACACTCCCTTCTCCACTGATCAAAGCTTGTCAATCTAACCCCTTTGTGTGATTCACAGAGACCATGAAGAAGGACAAGTTGCTTACCTGTAACTGTAGTTCTTTGAGTGGTCATCCGCAAATTCACACAAATCCCACCCAACTTCTCCTCAGTCGTGTTCACTTTTATTTCCTTTCTATTGCTGCTATGTGGTGTACTTTATGGAACTGAGAAAAAGCGGGAAGACACTTATTACCATAAGTGCATTTTTCTGAATTTTGGTGTGTGTATGAACTCCACATGGCCCCAGATGCACTCTGAAGTGAACTCCATGTGCCTCCATGGCATGGTAAGAGGTCATGCCCAGGTCACTGGAAGACTGGAAAATCCCCAACCCCTGAGTCAGGCAGAAAGTGTGGGAGTCACAAATGGGCTATCATCACCTCCATAATCAGAAGGATGAGTAATAATGGCCGAGATATCTCACCTGATGGGCCAGCCAGACAACTCAATCCCCTCTCATTTTCCCTTGAATATTGCCAGACCAGATTACCTCAGCTAGGCAGTCTAAAACCTTTGTCTAAACCTTGACCAAACAACCCAAGCTATGGCTGAACAATCAAATCCTTTTGTCTAGGCCCGGGGTAGGCACCTTTTCCTCTTTAAGGGCCAAGGGACTTCAGCTCCCAGAATCCCAGGAGCTATTGGCCAACATGGGACTATTGGCCAACTTGGCTGAGGCTTCTGGGAGCTGAAGTCCCTCGGCCCTTAAAGGGGAAGGGTTGCTTACCCCTGGTCTAGGCATTAGCCAAGCAGTTAAGCACATCTCC
The DNA here is from genome assembly GCA_020142125.1 of Phrynosoma platyrhinos. NCBI lineage: Eukaryota > Metazoa > Chordata > Lepidosauria > Squamata > Phrynosomatidae > Phrynosoma > Phrynosoma platyrhinos. The sequence continues at coordinate 263,039,498 of CM034703.1, forward strand.
AGGGGCTTGATTTTGCCTTAAAAAAACCCTGGATTTTTCCACTCAGGGTCACTAGTCTGAGTTCAGGGGAACCCTGCGTCACTTTGTTCTCTGATCTAGTTATCAGCACCTCCATTCACCCATTCCATTGGAACGGTTGTGTCTCACGCCATTTCACCCAAATGGACCCCGGAGAAGGCTTCATCTATAGTGAGCATCACCCGTAGTTTTGCCTCAAAACCTTTCCCAAGCAACCCCTGATATCCTGAGCCTTGTATGAGTGTGTGTGTGCTTGTGCATTGTGCATGTTGTCATTGTTATTAATAAATTAGGATATTAATTGGAGAAGCCTGTCTCTGCTCCATTTCTTGAATCTTCTGGTCTACTCGGTATACATATCGGGAGGCAATATTCGCAAGGCTGTTGTAGCAGGCCCCTCTCATAATTTGAGCTAAGTATAAATTCCCCTTATTAACACTCTTAGCTACAGACTTATAGAGTGGGTGGGTGGAGCTACCACCAAAAAGTCTTCTCTAGTGATTTCAGAAATTTCTGAAGCTAACTGCGCAGGCCATTTGTGTGAACTCGCAGATGACCACTCAAAGAACTACAGTTACAGGTAAGCAACCTGTCCTTCTGTGATGATCCTTTTTAAGTCACTTAGCTATTTTGCCTATTGAATGTGAACTTCCATGAGAATTAGGGATATCATTCATCAGTTTCCAATGGAAAATGCTAATAATATGAAGCTTTAAGGTGAATTGATACATTTTATAAAATCTCTGCAGTGGCACTGGTCCATCCATTGGTCCATGGGAGGGGGGGAGAAAGCAAGCAAGAGATGGACAGAGTAATACCATTATAAGGAAACCTCAAAGTTACAAATTAGTCAGTCAGCTTTGTCAGATTCTTTTTCAGACTGGATGTTACATTCAAGAGGAGTAGGAAAAGGGGTGGTTGTTTGGAGGCATGGTGGAATTCCAGAAATGTAGGAAATCTAATTTCAGAATTAAATAGTCCTTTTTCATGATTCACCAGACTGCATGTATGGGATAGGATTGTGGGATGTGTATGGGTGGGTTCCATGTTTGTACTGGCCTCCCCAAAATGATGCTGGAACTGCAGAAATTTGAGCCTGAGTGGATCAGACAGCTGAAGGCTATTGGGATAGCTTCAGAAGACATGGTTTCATTAAGATTAGGTGTAAATATGATCTATAAAAGAATACTTTTTCCATTCCTTTATACTTTGTAAGGTACTGTTCTTAACTATTTTAATGCATTGTTCTGCAATAACAATTCAAAAAACTAAACAACAATGTCCATCTTGCTACCTATATCAGCTTTTCATAGAACTAATGCAGGTACAGCTGCAGTTTAGGATTGGAGTCATAATTTCCTCCTCTAGCCCACTCCACCACAATTCTTTAAAGATATCTCAGTTTTCATATTTAGAAACATGATTGTAAAAGCAGGGGCTATCAGAGTAGCAGCAATCCTTTCAGAGTTAGCAGCAAACATTAGAAGAAATGCACTTACTGTGTGAGGTATAGGTTTTGCATAAAATATTTGAAAGGTTGCGGCTGAATAGGAAGGAAAACTGCAAAAACAGTAAGTTGAATAAGGCAGATGATTTACAGCATAACTATTACATTCTTGTTTATTCATAAGGGTTTTGAGGTGTGTTCTGTGTTCAAAAGGCACACAATTCATAGCACTGTCACTGAGAGGCTGAAATTTAATGGGAATATATTGGGTATATGTGAGGAAAGGTGCTGATTCAATATGATATATTTTCAGTTTTGGTAACACTCAAAGGCAAATACTGCAGAGATTTTAACTCGGGATTTACTTGCATACAGTTTGTCTCATTCTTCTTTCCAATTAGTAGAAAATTTGTGCTGAAGATATACAAATTACCACAGACAACCAGATTATACTTTCAGCTGAATATTATAAGTGTCTTTATATTTTGCTCTGAACAGTTGTTCCAGATTGCCAATAGTTGCAAAATAGCTGCTGTGTTACTTACTCCCCCACCCCCCCTGCAAAGGTGCTGGTACTTCAGTGATGGCAGGAATGATTTATAAATCTTTCTGCTCTATAAATGTAAGATCATTATCGTTATTAATGAAGTTAATTGCCGTACTGCAGCAAAACAGCCTCATCAGTTTCTCGATTTGCTCTTCAGCCTGACGACAAGCAGATAAAAATGTAACAAACACATCAAACAGATGAAAAATCCAGACACATAAACAACATCACATTTGCAACAAATGGCATACTTTGCATTTTGTGGCTGTAATTTCTTCTCTCCTCAACCCTGTTGGGATTTTTTAGCATAGATGCAGAAACTTATGTAGAAGGGAAGCTGACTTTCTCTCTGTTTTGTGGATTTTATTGGTCCCCATTTGTTTTGCTCTTCTGTTTTATAATGTCACCAGATTCCCTTCAGTTTAAATTAAGGTGGTTTGTATTTTAGGCTGTTTGTGACCCAGCATGCACATCCCCATTTATCAAGGAAGTTTCATAACTGCCTCTGATAAATCCCATAATTGTGACTGTTTATTTCCTTTGCATCAGAATCAGCAGCTGATGGTAAGACCAAGTGTTGCCATAAACATTTATTGAAACCCTCTGTGCTTTCCTCAGCCTTTTAATCCCTAATGTTTTCTTTTGATTAGTGGACTGAGTGGCAGCCCAATTTTGTCATTATGGTTGGGTATAAACAACATGTGCAGGGGAGCAGATGAGCCTTGAGCGAGAAAGGCATTGGTCCTTGCTTGTTAGAGGTGGTTTATGATGTGATGTTGTAACTCATGAAGATAAATGGACTCTTTCTTCGAGCCTGAACCAGCATTAAACCCTATAGAAAAACAAGGAGGATATGGAGGTATGAATTTTTGACTCAGCTGTGATCTTTGTGTAGATCTGTATTTATTATATTCTGGATAAAAAGTGACTCTAAGCAAACTCAAACAACCAAATTGAAAAAATAAACAGCCAAGAACCCCAGAAACACACCATAAATATAGTAAATCTGTGCTAGCAGCAGAAGCAGCTGTCCCGGAATATATTCCCATTAGATACTTTCTCTCGCTCTCTCTTTTCACAAGGAAAAGACCTAATCCACAAATGAACACAGCAGCTTCTCCTTAAAACCAGAAGATACTCTGACAGTAAGATTATTAATGTTGTTGTACTAAAATGGAGCCAGTCTAGTTTAGGACCCACAACAAAGAATGCCAAGTCCTATACTGCTTGAGACAAATGGTTTTGGCTGCTGATGATCACACTGTACAATCATGATTTCCAGTTTCTGTTCAGTGAGTCTCTGCATACATAAGAGCCATGATGTGCCAGAGCTTCAGAAAGCCACTGTTCTGGATTACAATTTCTGGAATCCCATGCCAATTAAAGGATCCTAGGAGCTACAGTCCAAAAAAGTAATGTTTCCAAGTTCTGGATGTTCCTAGTGGTCTTCTCCTTGAGCAAAGTCCTTTCTATATAGTTCACGAAACTGATTCTGGAAACTGGTGGTTTCCACTCTGACAGTAAAAATAAAATCCTAATATTTATGTGGAATCTCTTTTTGATTAATTTGAATCCACTGTTTTGTGTGCAGAGCAGCAGAAAACAAGCTGGCTTATCTTCTATATGACATCTCTTCGGATATACAGAGATAGCTATCATGCCACCTGTCTTCTCTTCTCCAAGGTAACAGCTGAGATGGCTATGGATAAAAGACAGGACAGAAGTCTGAATTAGAATCTAGGTCTACCTGTTACCCATCCCCAGAGAGACTTCTCCCATTGCTGAGTGAGGAATATAGGAAGCTTATCTTCTATGAGATCAGATTATTTGTTCATCTAGCCCAGATTTATGTATGCTGTGGCTTCCTATGTCTTCAGGTAGTGCTCTTTCACATGACCTGCTACCTGAACCAGGGACCCTTTAAATGTAAAACCAGCACTTTGCCACTGAGTTATGGTCCTAACTCTTGGCTGATATTGTTAGAGCTGATATTGTTAGAACCAAAAGGACAAAGTTAGGAAAACGTGGGAGTATGATGAAATAGAAATACTTTAGATGACAGACGGAAAATGTATACATAAACATGGCTTGGGATTTTCAATTTATGTGAATGTAAGTGGCATTACACATCAGACAGACTGCAGAAACTATGTAATCATACTGTGGTACATAGGTAGTGGAAGTACAATGGGAAAAGAGATAGGCTTCCTTCAAATCTGGCAGAAAAGATTTGCAATCACCCACTGCTAGAAAGCAGCTTATATCCAGACCCTTAAGCAATCCTATTGGAACTTTATAATGATCATTCTATATACTCAGCATTCAGCTTGTGATTGAGAATGTGTTGCTTATTGCTGAAATTGTTTTGCAAAAGACATCCAAATTGGAAATTCTCCTAGCCAGCAGCAAATACTTATAAAGTGTATTTTAGATGTAGGAACTAGAAACAAGCTCATTTAAACAGGTGTGGAGTCCTTTGGAATCAGGCTGCAATGTTTTCCAGAGAGACCTCACAAGATTATGTATGATCAATTAGAAACTTTTAAAAGGAAGAAAGAAAGAAAAATGGTCAGGAGGTATGTTCAGAAAGGTGAAAATTCTGAGAACATGATGCCTTTTTTTTTAATTGTTAATTTTTTAAATTCATATCTGAAAATGTTGGCAGGAATCCTCTTGGTAACATAAAGAGAATACAGAACAGCCAAAAGGGCTGGCCTGGGGGTGGAGTTGGGGCATGGCGACCACATGCCGGCCACTCCAACTCCGCCTTACTCCGCCCTGATGCCGCCATCATGCCGTGCATCCCACCGCACAGCAGGAGGCATTAGGGCACTCCCTTGGTGCAGTATTCATACATGCTGCACCAAAGGAGCATGGAAAAGCCACTGTCACTACAGCAAGGGTGACTTTTTGCCACTCTATAAAGGAGCAGCATTAGATTGGCAAAGTGCTGGATTGGGCCACAGCGTGAGGTTGCCACACACCTGATCCAGCAAGAAAAGGGATGGCGGGGGCTGTCTGTACAGCCCCATAGATGTTCATAAGTGGACTTATGTATGAGGGAATTAGAATTGGGCAGTTCTGTAACATCTGAATCCAGAAAAGGGCTGCTGTTACATTACTATGTAGAGAAGCTAGCAGAGTTACTGATGACAATGGGCTGGATGCACAATGGGACACTGACTATGGAGTGCTGATGTGCACTGGTAGAGCCCAATGTGCATTGGGACACTCATGCCAATGTCCCATTATGCATCTTTGCAATTTACTAATGGAATTTCTTAGTGCCTCTACTATGTAGCTACGTATATGTAAGGTTGCATAACATACACTGTGGTTGCATCAACACTGCAGAATCTGTTCCAGCTTTAATAGAATTGTTTGTTGGTATTGGTACAACATGTGCAGGCCATAGATTCATAAGAAGTTATCTTGGATATGTTATTTATTTCCCTTAGGACTTCCAAAGGAAAGGGGGAATGCTTGTTCTGTAGATCATCAATCAAAACAAAAATGAGCTCTTCCAGCCTTGACTAAGGAAGCACCTGCCAGAGATACTCAACATCAGGATGAGTGAGGTGGCCATTTTGTGCAGCAGATGCTTGAACAGGGATCACATGCAAGATGTTGGGAGGGCAGACTTATTTGTGTCCTACATGCTCTGCCTCCCCAAATTAGCCTACTGCCTTCAGAACAACTTTGTGAAAAAATAACATTCCTCAACCAGTAATCTAACAGTCAGTTTAATTGGCTCTATACACAGACTAGGTGACATCCTTGGTGCCTGGTGTCTGGGAGGGTGAGGAATCCATTCTGGGCATTAGCTTGAACTTTAAAGGATCTGAGGTACTGGAGATCAGGTTCAGCACCCTGAATAGATCCTTTAACTTTCCAACTAAAATTCAGAGTGGATTCTGCCCCCTCTCTCCAATATCACAGATGCTGGTTGCCACTGGATGATGCTATCTTATCCACAACTGGCAGAAAAATGTATCATGATGGTGGCTCTTGTTTTTAATTAGATTACAAGACTTAGGGCTAAATGACACATGATGTTAAACTGTTTTTGCATCTGACTTGGTTCAGGTTTCTTAAAATGCAAACTGCATCAGGTATGTGTGGGGCTGATAATTAAAGGGATTAGAGCAGGAAGTGGATAGAATTTTAATCCTTTGCTCTCCTTTTGTGGGCCTTAGGAAACTCTGTTTTCTGAAACTAGTATTTGCTGTGGTGATGGGGGGGGAATAGAAATCCTCCATTGGTGTCAGTAGGCATAGAGTCAGAAAACAGAATAGAAATCTTAGGTCCTAGAAATCCTTTCCAGTCTTTAAGCTCCTTCCAGGGAGAACTCAAAAAACTCCCTCTGTCTGAACTAACAAGGGATCATTTTTGTCTTTTATTCTTTCACACACCACTCACCGAGGGATGCTTTCTGATTTAAAGCTTTCCTCAGATTGAAAAGCTGTATTTCCAGGAGATGATCAGAAATAGTGTTGCATCTGATACACATAAGGATTGTCCAATGGGCCAGTGAAGACAGGAATTTGCCCAGCAACATGTGATGCCAACAATGAGATTAGCAATCACATTGTTTTTATTTAATCAGCCGGGATCCTGGCCCCAACCAAGAGTCCAGTAACCCCCACACCAGCCCAACAATTAGCATTAGGGAAAGGACTCCTATCTGCCTCAATGGGAGGCTCCCCCCCATTATTATGGGGGAGGGGCTGCTGAGATCAGAGTTGGGGAGAGAAGTATTAAACCTCTCCTCACATTGGGGTGCCAATGTCTATTACTCCCTTCCTGTGCCTTGGATTTAATTAAAAGGCGACTGTGGTGTGATTGATAATCACATTGTTAGCATCACTTGCAGTTAAGGCCTAAAGCTCCAATCTGAGGAAACCAGTTGGAAATGAGTTTACTCTTGCCCTGGAATTCATCTGGTATACAAGAAATGACCTCTGACATGATGCACCCATTCACAACTATTAGCAAAATATTTCCAGTAGATTGGAGTTGGGGGGAGGGTTGGGAAGGTGTCTTTGTTCACATAATGCTGAGAATGGAACTCTTGCAGCTTTGCTGATTTCTGCTGTCATAGAAGCTGAAGAAGTCACTGCACAGGTGAAAATTCATTATAATGTAACATATATAATTTTGAGAGGAAACCATCTTGCACTTGAGTCTGCCCAAAGGTTTGCATTTATGTTCATATATTTAAGACCTTTCTAATCCTATGTGTGTTTACATGAAGTAAGTCCCACTGATTACAATGGTGTTCACTGCTAGATGAGTGTGCACAGAGTCACAGCCTCAGTTATGCATATACTATACTACCGAATCTGATTGTCAGTCTACCATCCACTGATGTTACTGTCAGCAGTAGCTCTAAATATGGGGAAAGTTCACTGTACACAAGTAAAATTATTTAATTAAAAACTCCTTTTACAGAGAGCAATACCCGATTTATAAAATATACATATATGAAATATAAATCATCAGCTGAGGCCAGCTCCAAGCACTCCAAGTCATGAAACCAACCTGGGTGATCAGTAACAGAGGTGGATCTGGGGTATACCCAAGCTACACATTTCCTCTTTCAAGAGGAGTGCAACCCCTCCTGAGTGCAACCCACTTGCAGACCTCAGAAATATGGATCCCAAAAGCCTCCATCTTGCTGTGTTTCATTTTCAATTTGTTGTCTCTCATCCAGATGACTACAGGATTCAGGCACTGATCCAGTGTATGCTGATAGACCCATGATTATCCTGTCTTCTCTGAGGAGTTAATGCAAGTCCCAGCTGCTCCTCTTAGCTTCTGCTCCTCACAGAAACTATTCTCTTCCTGCTAACACTCAGGAATTCTGGGCTTGCTTCCTAAAAAGATGGACAGTATAGAAGGGGTTGGCTGCTTTTGGATTGGATGTATCTTGAACTAGATAAGTCAGCCCCTACCATCTAATGCTTCAAGACTGAATCCTTACCCATCTTAGCACCTCTTTGGCATGTAGATATTCTCTCCTGTTGGTCTCACTAAAAAATAATTAAAAACACAGAAATGACCAATAGGAAAAAGATGAAACATTTACCCAACCTATCTCCATACTTAATCCTGCTTTGACCATGTGTGATGCAGCAGGGCTTTCCTAGACCTCTGCATCAACACAAGTTATGGTGTGTGTGTGTGTGTACGAGTGCGCGCACACACGCAACAGTCAGATCCACACTGTTTCATGTATTACTACTATGAATTAAGTGAGAGTTATAGAAAAAGCAAGCAACTTTATTTGAACAAGTTTGCAACCACTTCCTAACTGTCCCTGTCCCTCTAACTTTAGGGTTGCCACAGTGAAAACTGGAGTGGACTCCTGTTAGTCCTGTACCTTTAGGAGTTGTGCAGAAGGGGTAATTTTGGCAGGTATTGCTTGTTACCTTGCTGCATGTTGAGCAAAACCTGCTGAAATTCCCTCTCCTGCAAAGTCTTTAAAGGGACATGAGCCCTGTCCAGTTTTCACTCTGGTAACCTCACTCTCTACTGGTGTGCTGAGTTATTTCTTGATAGCTCTTCCCTCAAACCAGGGGTGGCAGAGTGCAGCCTATAGGCCACATGCAACCTTTGGGACCCTTGTATATGGTTCCTTAAGCCCCCAAGAAGTCCTACAGAGCAGTGATGCCATCACCTGCCACCAAGCAAGTGATGTTACTGGTGGCAGGGGCTACCAGTGGCAGGGGAGGAAGGTGATAGCAGCCTGCCCTGCTCTCCTGCTGTTTGTCCCTCTTGGTTTTGTTGCCAACCTGGTTCCCTCCCTGGGGAAGGAGCCAGGCCAGTGACAAAACCAAGGGTGTTGTGTTTGCCCCTCCACCACCACCTTGGCTCCCTGCCTGGAGAGACCCTGTGGCAATGACCACAGGAGGCGCACTCACTCCTCACACCTTTACTGTGTGGGAAGGGAGTCAGGGCTGCTGTGAAACCACAAGGGCTGCAGCCACAGTGGGAGGGGGACCCCACCAGGGTGTCACACCTCCTCTGCAGTGTCACTCGATGTGATCCGCACCCCTGCACCTGTCCATTGATGCCACTGCTCCAAAAATCACAGACTTTAAAAAAAGTTTTAAAAAATGGGGGGGGGGGGGCTTTTTGCTCCAAAACCTACTAAAATATCACTTTGTTTTCCATGACCCTCCAAAGTTGCCCAGGCCTCCCAACAACTGAAAAGAAGTCTAAAAAAGCAGCCCAAAACTGACCCAAATGGCATCCAGAAGTGACGTTGCATCACTTCAGGTGTGCCAAAATTCACTATTGCCAGGTGGATGAAGGGTGGAGGGTGGAGGAGAAAGCCCCTATCTTCTGTGGCTTTCAACCATGTCTTCCCTCTGTCTTGTAAGTTTCTCTTCCTAGCTGCACTCTTCACCTTTGTACTTAGTTCCCCATCAATTGATGTACAGCCCACACTGACCTTCAAGGCCAAGGTCCTATTTTCCACTTCTGGTTATGATCTCCCATGATGATAGACAATCTCAAGTGCTGTGCTGCTTACAGTAAATGGGTCTAAGCTTCCTCATGACCCATTTGTGTGGTGAATGCCCAAAAGTATTGCTGTACCTCCACTTCCACTCTACGAACTATGCCATAGAAATGAACTTCTGAACTTCCTTAGTTTGAAAACAGTCTCAGTGACAGAAGTATGCCCTCCAACATTTCACACACGAAAACTGGGACATGTGTGGCCAAGGAACATCAGAGTGTGGTCAAGATGGCAAAAGTTGCTAAAAAGGAAGAACACACAAACTAGAACAGGCTGTAACAGTTTGCCTAGTGAGAGGGGCAAGTCCTGCCTGTTTCCCTTCCCCTGTGTGCAAGCTACTCTTGCACTATGAACTCAATTTTTACCAACTACAGTAAGCTGAGGATGAAGGGGGAAAGTAAGAGAGAAGAAAGAGAACTGGAACATTTTGAAATGATCAGAAAAAGTGGAATGACAGGGATCATTCCCTAAAAGTGGAATTAGGGTTGTCCCTGACAAATCAGGACAATTGGTGAATATGGAAAAGGCCTCTATTTCTATCCCCCCCCCAAATAATCTATGCTAGAAAAGCCAAAACAAAAACAACAACAAAACAACAACCCAAATCATGTACATATGAAATTAGAAGGGCATCTTGGCTTCCTTCCTGGTACATGAGTCAAACCACTGTTGTGTCAAAAAGGTGGGGAGAGAATGTGGGAAGCAATTCTCAGCTGCCATAGGAGGAGCGCTCCCCACCCCAAAACAGGGAGCAGAAGACACAACCACTCTGCCCTAATTGCCAAAGAATTACCGTAAGGAAGCTGAAGAAGTGGGGGCAAAGGCTGAGCTTGCTCCAGAAATGAAGTTCACAGCTCAATTGTCAACACGAAAGGCAGAAATCACCCTGGGGAGAGAGACGGAGCAAGGATGCACATGTCCTTAGCCTTCTGCTCACATCGGTGGTGGTGGTGGTGGTGATAGTGGTGGGGTGAGGGGGAAGCAGTTTCATTTGCTGGCCTGATTGGACTGATGAGATTTCCATATTCTTCATTAAGAGCCTGCCAGCCAGCTCAGCTGCCCTGCCATTTCCCATTACTCACAGCTGATCCATTATGCAAAAGGAGAAGAAAGCAGGGAGGGGGGGATTGAGGAGAAGAACCCCAGCTAGAAACTGTAACGATCTTGTCAGCATCCATGCTCCAGGGAGGGTTGAATGTAAAGTGATCTAATATTTAGGGACGCATAGATTGAGATGGGGAGGGGGTGAGATATATTTGTGAGCCACCTGCTCCATGCCTCTGCCATGACACATTCTTTTCTTCCCTTGTGCATAGCCCAGAAGGATCACTCTTGTGGCATGGGCATGGATACTGCTTATATTCCACCATCCTTGAGGTGAAAAGTGCTAACTGCCTGACTTAAGAGTCTAGGAAAGTAACAACATCCATTAAAATGGCTGCATTTTCCTATAACGGCACTATACCACCCTGAATACACTCAGTCTTGTCTGATTTTGGAAGCTGGTGTCAGATCTGGTTTATATGGATGGAAGATCATTAGAGAATATCAGGGCTAGAAAAGAGTCCTATCTGAAATCGTGGAGAACTAGGGATGGTGCTCAGAGCTGACCATACTGGGTTAGATGGACCAATGGTCTGATTCAGTATAAGACAGCCTCCTGTGCTCCTATGTGAAACATTTCATTTTTTTAAAAAAAAAATGCTATTCTGGAGTAGATTGCATTTACATTGTTGACTTCTAGCAGTTTGACTGGAATTTCCAAATAATTCTGTAGGAAACCAAAACACTCATACATTATGCATTTTAAAAGTAGCATTTCAAGACCATCATGTGCCTTCAAGAAATTTCTGACTTATGGAAACTCTAAGGTGAACCTATCACAGGGTTCTCTTGACAAGATTTTTGTTCTTTGCTTTCCTCTGAAGCTGAGAGTATTTGATTTGCCCAAGGTCACTCAGTGGGTTTCCATGCCTGAGCATGTATTTCAACTCTGTTCTCTTTATATGTTCTTATATTTAAACATATGAGAAGAAGTAGAAGGAGGTGAGCATGTCCAGCTTGGTGGAGAGAAGACTGAGGAGTGACATGATCACGCTCTTTAAATACTTCAAATCCTGCCACAAAGAGAAAATGCTCTCTACTTGTTCTCTCAGAGCAGAGGACTGCTTGTAGAACTAGGTCTAATGGTTTGAAGTTACAGGAATGCAGATTTCAGGTGAACATCAGAAGGAACTTCTTGACAGTGAGAGTGGTTCAGCAATGGAATTAATTGCCTAGATTGGTGGTGTGGTCTCCTCCTCTGGATGTCTTCAAAAAGAGGCTGGACAGCAACCTGCTGGAGAAGCTTTAGCTGGAGCTCCTGCACTGAGCCAGGAGTTGGACTAGGTGGTCGAAGAGACCCCTTCCACCTCTATGATTCTATGGTTCTCCAGAGTTGTCTCCAGCTGGCCATGATTATACAGTTCCTGAAACTGCCAGAAGTAGTGTTTGACAGAGAACTCATAGAGAAAAAGGGGTTAAACCTGGAAAGCACAGGGCAGTGCTTTCAGGTGAGGAGTGTGAAACATCAACTCAAAAACCCAGTGCTCTTTACTTTCCTGTTTGTGCTGGAAAAGGTGAAGAAGGGCACCATTTTGAAGCATCTTAAGGATACTGGAATGGTTCCTATCCAGAGTCCTCCTCCTTTACAATCTTGGCTCATCAAGTTTTCCCACTTTCGTGGGGTTCCTGTGCCCTAACTGCAGCAAATGGGGAGGACTGACAGTATAAGCCTCAAAGACTGACCAGTCATTCCTGAACACTTGCTGTCTGGTAAATCAAAGTACAGAAAGTTGTTGACTTTTAAAGTACTCCATGGGTTGCCCCCTCCTTATTTATCAGAGCTTCTTTCCCCTTACTGTCCCACGCACGCCCTCTGTTCTGGTAGTCAAGGTCTGCTCTCTCAGCCTAGGATTTTTACTACTCTGTCCTGGATTCATCCATTTTCACTTGCTGCCCCTCATTCCTGGAACCTCCTTCCCCCCCAAGCATGGGGCATCACTTCTTTAACCAGCTTCAAAGCTGAGTTAAAAATTATCCTGTTCAGGGAAGCATTCACAGGCATTGCATGATGATTATTTGATGTTTTTAATTTGTTGCCTTCTTTGTATTAGTATGTATTATTTTATTATTTTGTAGAATGTATGCTATTGGCACGTTTATTTATCTATTTTTATCTATTTTATTGACTGTATGTACAGTGCTGTGTAAATCTACAGCAATAATAATAATAATAATAATAATAATAATAATAATAATAATAATAATAATATTTATTTATAGCCCGCCCCTCTGCACAACAATCGAGGCGGGTTACAACATTTAAAACAGGCAAATTTAAAACATTCCCTCATCCCCCAATCCAACCCTCCCAACCCCCTAAAACAGGATTAAATAAACAACAACAACAACAACAACAATAGAAAACTGCTTCTCTCTTTCCTAGGCCCCTTTCACACTACTTTGTTATTATTTGTCCTCAGGTCAACACCAAATTAGAGCAATGTTTTCACAGAGTTTATTTGGCAAGATTTGTTCGGCGTCTGTGTGTCATTGCCTTTCCTCTTAGCTGAGAAAGTGCAACTTGCCCAAGGTCATCCAGGGGGTTTCAGTGGCTGAGGAGGTTTTTGATCCTGGGGCTCATTCACATTATCTAATTATAGTGTTTATTCCACTTTAACTGCCATAGCAACATCCCATGAAATCCTGGGACATGTAGTGTAGGAAGTGTGGGATCATGGTTTGAGCATTGGACTATGATTCTGGAGATGAAGGTCTGAATCCCTGCTCCGTCATGAAAACCCACTGAATGACCTTGGGCAAGTCACAGTTTCTCAGACTTGGAGGAAGGCAAAGACAAACCTGCTCTAACAAAAATTGCCAAGAAAATCTTGTGATAGATTTGCCTTAGGGTCACAATAATTCAGAAACAACTTGAAGTCACACAACAACCATAATTTAAAATGCTGAGCCGGAATGGCCTAGTGCTTCATCAAAGTACAAATCCCAGGATATCACAGGATGTTGCCATGGCACTTAAAGTGGAATATAGTGCTATAACTGTGTACCATGAATAGGACCCAGATCTCCAGGAATCCTGGGCTGCAGCTACATTGCAGAATTAATGCAGTTGATACTGCTTTAATTGTCACGGCTCCTTGGAATCCTGGAATTTTTAGTTTTGTTGTAGCACCAAGTTTTTTGACAGAGAAGGCTAAATATCTCACAAAACTATAAATCCCATAATTCCATAGCATTGAACCGTGTCAATTGAAAAGGTGTCAAACTACATTAATTCTGCAGTGTAGATGCAACCCTAGACCATTACTCAGACCACTGCAGAATATTGACTCTCTACATAATTATAATGCTATATTCCTTTCACACTATAGAATCTCAGAATCATAGAGTTGGAAGAGACCACAAGGGCCATCAAATCCAACTTCCTGCCATGCAGGAACTCACAATCAAAGTACTCCTGACAGATGGCCATCCAACTTCTGTTTAAAGACCTCTAAAGAGGAGACTCCACCACACCCTGAGGGAGTATGTTCCACTATTGAACAGTTCAGGAAGTTATTCCAAATGTTTAGGTGGAGTCTGTTTTCCTTTAGCTTGAATCCATTGCTCTGTGTGGTATTCTCTGGAGCAGCAGAAAACAAGCTTGCTCCATCCTCAATATGACACCCTTTCAAATATTTAAATATGCTTAAACATATTTAAACAAATGTTTAAACATGAAACTCACTGTGTGACCTTGGGCAAGTCACATGCTCTCATCCTTGGAGGGAAACAATGGCAAACCTTCTCTCAACAAATCTTCCCAAGAAAACTCCATGATAGTCTCCATAAGTTGGAAATGACTTTAAAGCATGCAACAATCATATCACCTCTTAACTTTCTGTTCTCCAGGCTAAACATACCCAGCTCCCTAAGCTGCTCCTTATAGGGCATGGTTTCTAGACCTTTCAGTATTTTGGTCACACTCCTCTGGCCACACTCCAGCTTGTCAACATCATTCTTGAATTGTGGTGCTCAAAACTGGACACAATATTCCCAGGCGAGGTCTAACTAAACAGAATAGAATGGTACTATTACTTCCCTTAATCTAGACATTATACTCCTATTGATGCATTTTACTAGAATTGCATTGTCTTTCTTAACTGCTGCATCACATTACTGACCCATGTTCAGTCTGTGGTCCACGATTCCTAGATCTCTTTTGCATGTACTACCATCAAGCCAGGTGTCGCCCATCCTATAGCTGTACATTTCTTTTTTATTGTTCAAGTATAGAATCTTACATTTCTCCTCACTGAAATTCATGTTGTTAGTTTTAACCCAGCCTCCTAATCTGTTAAAGTCATTTTGGGTTCTGATCTTGTCTTAAGGGGTATTAGCTATTCCTCCTAATTAAGTGTCATCTGCAAATTTGACGCACATGCCCTCTATTCTTTCATCCAAGTCATTGATAAAGAAGTTGAATAGCACTGGGCCCAGGACAGAACCCTGTGGTATCCCCATCACTTCTTTCCAGGATGAAGAGGAAACATCATTGAGTACCCTCTGGGTTTAGTTGGTCAAACAATTATGAATCCACCTAACAGTTGCATTGTCTAGCCCACATTTGACTAGCTTGTTTGCAAGGATATCATAGGGGACTTGTCAGAGGCTTTACTGAAATCAAAATACGCTACATCAACAGCATTCCCTTCTTCTGTCTATCTATCTAGCTAGCTATCTATCCACTCTATCAAAAAAGGAGATCAGATTAAGTATGAATTGTATGAGAAACCCATGCTGACTTTTAGCAATCATGGTATTCTTTTTTTTAGGTGTTTACAGGCTGCCTGTTTCATGATCTGTTCTAGAATCTTTCCTGGTATTGATGTCAGGTTTATTGGATGGGGGTGATTACTTGGGTTCTCTTTTTTTCTTTTTCTTTTTGAAGGTGGGGACAATATTTGCCCTCCTCCAGTGTTCTGGGGCCTCCCGGGGTTCTCAAAGATTCTTGACAGTGGTTCTAAGGGCCTCCATAGACGGGCAGCCATGGGCCACCCCGAGAAGCCGAGGATTGGGGTTGAGGCTGCTCCACTCCTTGGCCCCAATCCACTCTTTGGCTGGCCTTGGAAGGAGCACTAAAATAGCGCTCCTTCCTTAAGGCGCGGAAAGGGTGCCGGAAGAGGCGCCGTGCTCCTCTTCTGTGCCTCTTCCGTCACATTTTGTCTGGGCGCTGCTACGGAAGGACGTCATTGGAGTGCTTGCCGTGTGCAATGGTGGGCGCTCCGATGATGTCCTCAGGAAGGGGTTGGGGCAGCCAGCGTCCAGCTGCCCCTCCCCTTCCTTGGCTTGAAGACAGTGCTTTGCGCTGTCTGCAAAGCCCCTAAGATTACTTCCGCCAGTTCTTTTAATATCCTTGGATGTAGTTCATCTGGCCCTAGAGACTGAAATTCATTTGGTGTACCCAAGTATTCCTATACTACCTCTTTACTTATCCTGTGCTACATTTTCCCTACTGCATTATCAGCTCCATTTTCCTCACTTTGAGCACTGTTCTCTTTTTCAAAGAAGACTGGGGCAAAGAAGATATTGAGTAGTTCTGCCTTTTCTGTGTTCCCTGTTAGCATTTTGCTATTTTCTCCAAGCAATAGCCCTACCATTTCCTAGTTTTTCTTTTTGTTATGGACATAACAAAAAACAAACACCTTTTTATCATTTTAACTTCTTTAGCAGTCCTGAGCTTCTTCTATCCTTTAGCTTTTTTGACTTTTTCCTTGCATGAGCTGGCTATTTGTTTGAATTCTTCTTCAGTGATTTCCCTCCTTTTCAATTTCTTGTTCATGTCCTTTTGAGTCTTAGCTTGGTTGAATGTTCTTTAGACATCCATCCTGGGGTGGTTTTTTTAAGACACCTCCCATTTTTCCTCTCATTGGAACTGTTTGAAATTGTGTCTTCAATATCTCACTTTTAAGAAACTCCTATTCCTCATGAACCCCATGAACCACCACCAGTATTTCTCTAAGGCCTCGTTCCCACTATGATTTAAAGCAAATTGCTGATTGGGTTATATGACCCTCGTTCCCACTTGAAACCGGTTCTGATTCTATTGCACTCAGTTTCAATCGTGATGAAGTGAGGTAATCGCAAAATACCTGCTGTTTCCTGATACTATTTCTTTGGCAGTTCTTTTGAAAAGAATTGATTCTGAAGTGTGTTCAACAAGTGGGAATGATGGATCTGAACTGGATCATATTGGAGGGGAGGGACTAATGGCAGTGGGGTTTACCATCCCTCCTC
>CM034703.1:263088498-263105754 GCA_020142125.1 Phrynosoma platyrhinos
AGTGGATTCTTGCTGCTTTTGGCCCCGTGGGATAAGGTCCTAAGAGTGTAGTGTGGTGATCTATAAAATCATATTGCTGGAAGAGACTTCAAAAGCCATCCAGTCCAACTCCATTCTGTCATGAAGGAAGACACAATCAAAGTGCTCCCAAGAGATGGCCATTCAGCCTCTGCTTAAAAACCTCCAAAGAGGGAAACTCCACTACTCTTCCAGGCATTATATTCTAATGTTGAACAGCTTTTACCACCAGGAAGTTCTTCCTCATGTTTAGGTGGGATCTCTTTTACTGTAGTCTGAATCTGTTGCTCCATATCCTAGAAGATAACACAGTTCCACTTTTGCACCTTTCCTGATTGTACAACAACGCAGTGTGTGTAGCATACACAGCAGTACTCATATGTTCAAAACTCCACTTTTCGTTGATGGGTAGAACCTGTGAATGACAGCAATTGCACACTAATAGCACCATTCTTTACGCATGTGATCAATCACCACACTGCATTAGTGAAATGTCACAAGTCAGGTGATCTTTGCAGGTGTGGTTTTATTCTCTCTTCCTCCTGATACCTGAGTGGCAGTGAAGTATTCAGTTTCCAGTCTTTGATAACAGCAGCATGGTACATGATATGATATGGTGTTTTGCCCTTTCCCAGGTTTATGGATTTTTTAAAAAAAAATAAAATAAAATAAAATAAAAAGCTCATTATAGCACAAAATCACAGCATCACAGTCCTCCCCCCTTTTTCCCCTCTCTCTGGGCAAATTTTATATTTGCCACAATGGCCAGTTCTTGCGAGAATTCAGAGTTGTACAAATACGCATGCATGTCATAATGAAAAAAGGAGGGGCGACCATTGTAATGCGTTGAGATCAAGGTGCTCGAATCATGTAGGGATTGTGTTATTGAATCAACAATGTGATGTCATGCACTATTATAGCGGAAAGCTAAAATTTATTTTTATTGTGGATAAGGAACAGGTTATGGACCTGGTGCGGTAATCTCCATGGTCTCTAGAGCAATAGAAAACAAGCTTGCAGAAAACAATATCACAGTCTGCTTTTACAGCTTGATACCCAGATGCAGCTGTGGCTCTCCAGAAATTAATGGATTACTGCTCCCATCATGACCCCTCCTCCTTAGCCAAGCTGGCGGGGCTGATGGGAACTACATTGCAGGGCCACATGTTTCCTGGTCATCTGGTCAAACTCTGCCCGAGGGGCTGGAATCTTTGTGGACATATTTATAAGGTATTCTGAAATGCCGGAAGAAATGGATATAAATGTATTAGATGCCACTGTTGTTATGTGCCTTCAAGTCAACTTCAGCTCAGACCAACCCTATTGTAACATTTTCTAAACAAGATTTGTTCAGAGAGAGTTTGCCTTTGCCTGCCTCTGAGGCTGAGAGAGTGTGGCTTGCTCAAGGTCCTCCAGTAGGTTTACATGGCTGAGCCGGAATTGTAATTCTGGTCTCTCAGAGTGATAGTCCAACACTAAATCCAATACTGTACTGGCTTTTCTTAGACAGACAGACAGACAGACAGTTGCATGAAAATATTATGCCTGGATGGGATACAAGAGAAGTACAGGACTACAGGTGTTGGCCTTGTGCTCAGTGTCATTTCTTATGCCAGCCCCACCCTCTAAGTTCCTCAACCCACCCACCCCCATGTTGAAATGGGGAAAGCAGGAGAGATCTTCTACAGAATTCATATTTGGCTGCATAAAGTAGAAGCCTCCTTGTGATCAGGAACTTAAAGGAACAGAAGTAGGTCCTCTGCAAATGTCTCCACTCAATGTAGGGAGACTGGGGACTGAAGCAGGTATACCAACCCCTAGTCTCCTTATATGCATTCCTATGCCCTTGTTGTTGTTCTTGGGTACCTTCAAATCATTTCTAATTTAAGAAGACCCTAAGGCAAACCCCGTCATGGGGGTTTCTTGGCAAGACTGGTTCAGAGGAAGTTTGCCATTGTCTTTCCCTGAGGCTGAGAGCATGTGATGTGCCCAAGGTCACCAAATGGGTTTCATGACTGAGCTGGAAATTGAAATTCCCGTGCCCTATTCAGTCATAATAAATGAATATGGCTATACTGTAAGTATGGACAGCCTATGGCTGGATCATGGAGGGGGGCAACTTTCCCCACCATTTTTGTCCTCCCTCCCTATCAAGCCTATACATGGCCACTGACTACAGGTGTATTTTTTATTGCAGAAGAATTCGGCCTCTTGGTTGTCCCCCCTTTACCAAGCTACTGTGATGACTACAGCCTGGGAACAACCTGCTCAGTTGCACAGGCCAAAGGAGAATGGCAAGTACATTTCCTCCACCTCAGGCCACTGTGAAACTTGAAATAACACCCTCCCTCCACTTTTCTCCCTCTCTAAGGATGTTATCACATGTGGGCCAGAAAGCGATAATAAAGTGGAAATGAGGCATTCTGAAAATAAACTGAAAATAAATCTTGATTCCGCAAATGGCTTTCACACGTAATTACCTTAATTGCGAAATTAAAGTAAGCGCATTTAATGTTCACACACAAGTGAAAAAAGCCCGTAAATGTACTAGAAATGATCTTCTTGCACATGCACAGATAGAGGAATGCTCGCCGTGGGACCATGGGAAAAAGCTGGGAAATGCTCCCAAATGCGCATTTGCTTTTCACATTACGGTAAATGCAAAATTACCTTAAGTTCGCATTTGCATTTCCTCCAAACAACCGAATTTCAAAAGATCTCGGATAACACCAGTTTCTGTCCACTTTCTGTCCAGTTTCTGTGCGACGTCGTGTGAAAACGCGAGGCACAAATCCAGTTTTTGTTTGGGATTTGTGTGGATTAACCAGCAGATTTGCCCCCGTGTGATAACTTCCAATGGCTGTGATAACCTGAATCAGCCTGATATAGGATGCAGACAGTGCATTTCTGTAAAATATTTGCATGGTGAAATGGATAAAACTAGCTTGTGGTGAGCCAGTGTCTCCCAGAAATGTTGTAAATATTCATTTATTACCTGTTAAACCCAGCTGAGGTCCAGCAAGAAAGAGGCCACTGGTATCTATGATCTTCTGTAATTTTTCAGTGCAGGCCTGACACTGGCATTACAAGAAATAATATTTTTAACAGGTCTTTGTGCCATGCCTCGAAGGGGTAGGGCATCATTAGTCCTGGCAGAAAAGATGGGGACAGGATGGAATAATAAGGATGAGAGGAAAATAATGCTAATAATCACTCCCGCTTCTAGCCAGCAGCTATGCAGGGGGAGGGTGACACAACCCCCAAACCTGAAGTTAATTTGTGACAAACTTATTGCATTAAGCTACTCAAAGGACTCTAGCTGTGATATTGCACCAGCCCAGCTGCACACAAAACCTCCTCCGCCTCAGGCTGCCTCTCACATCATGCCAGCTGGTGCCAGTTGGAGGAGGAGGAAGGGAAGGGAGGGCAAGGCAGGGGGACATAGCATTCTTAGTTGAAGGACGTGTACTCTTATTTACAGGGCCTGGGAAAAGAAAGGCAGACCATAATGGCAAATGAACAACGACAACAACAACAACCCCACCCAATTGCTGATGGCTACATAGGGGGTGTGTGAGGAAAGCAGTGTCTGGTCTAAAAATGACTTCCTCTTATGCTTGCCCATTCTTCGAGGTGCCTCTGGTGCTTGGACATTTCTAAGTTTGTGTACATGCTGGTGATAGTGGAAATCAATGGTGGGTTGGTCCAGCTATAGTTGTTTTTTCAGTCCCTAGTGGTGGCAGCATGAAGAGCCAGCCTGCATATGCAGCTGATCCTCTTCAAGATCAAAAGCACCTGCATTTTTATAAAGATTGGTATAGTGGTTTGAACATTGGACGATAACTTTGGAGATCAGGGTTTGACTCCTCATTTAGCAATGGAAACCCCCAGGTGACTTTGGGTGAGTCACACTCTCTCAGCTCCAGAAAACCCCATGATAAGTTTGCCATAGGTTGGAAACAACTTGATGGCAAAAAATAGCAACAAGCAAATGTTTGATAATTGGTAGGGCAGTTAGTAGGCATACAATTATGCTTATCTACTCTGGAGTGTTGTTGTTTTGTGCCTCCAAGTCATTTTTGATTTATGGAGGAGTAATTTCCACTAAATTCCACAGTAAGTCAGGAAAAGAGTGCTGTAGCCTATGCAATGTATGCATTGTAAGGGTCAGTTTGAAACCTTTTGTTGTTTGAAGCAAAGAACAACAGGTAGCCCCATTCCATTTGAACTGGACTTCAACGTGGGGATGGCTAAGGGCTCCCATGTTGTGGGTTCTCTTCTGAACATGAAATGATTTAGTCCAGTTTTTAAAGGAGATAGCTAAGGTGCCTATTTATCCCGTAAATAGGTTCATTACCCAGGAGAACACTTTAAAGGTCAGTCTGAAACATGGCGTGGATTCTTTGTGCCACTGACTCGGGAGCCACTGGTTTGCTGTAACAACGCAATTTGTAAGAAGTGTAGTAGCAAGCAGAAAGAAGAGCAAGACTGTTATCATTTGTAAATCAATGTGGCTGAATTGTAGCTGATTGCACTTTATTCAAGGGTATATTGTTATTCACTTTGCCAGATTCAGAGCAGGAGCACCTTGTAAAACTAGCAATAAGAAAATATTTTAAGAAACATTCCTTTCCTTATATAATTAAGGTTCACTTAACTGCGCTCAATAGATTTATGCTGTTATGAAAAAAAAATGTGTCAGATGCTTCTGGCAGAAACCAGGGTCTCAAGAGGCTGAAAGACAAGCCGTCTTTCCAAACACACACACACACACACACGAGAGAGATAGAGGAAGCCCTGCAACAAGAGTGTTCTCCATGGGGGATTTTATGTGGGACTTTTGCAGCTAGGATATGAAATGTAGCATTTCTCATTTTGAAAGCAGCAGAACTGTCCAGAGGCCTTCACAGTTCAGTGTTTTGTTGATAAATATCCCTGAGCAAGTATCTGACAGAGCTAAGCAAAGACTGGAGCTTATTAGCTGGAATGAATGCTATTATATTGCCTTTTGCTACGCCAAAGCATTTCTGGATAAACTAAGTTAATCTTCTGCTACTTTTGTGTGTCTCTCACTAAGCTTCTCCAAACATCAGAGAGGAAGAAGAGGAGGGGGAGACCAGCGGATGGAATTACGTCATTCTTGCAGGGTCTTAAGACAGCAGGGGTCTCTGTTTCCAAGGCCTGCCAACTTTGGCATCATTATTCTCAGACTGGCGCTTAACAAGGAGGCAGGACGAATAGCTTGCCTGGCAGCTGATCCAGCCGCCTATCTGTCCGTCCTGCTGTATCCTTTAGAAGTGCTCCCATTGCTTGTCATCTTGTCAAACCCAACACTGTGGGATGCAGTGTTTGGACAAATTAACACAGGCACAAACACACAAAATGAAGGCAAACCACTCCAGTCTCTTGGGACTTAGCTGCTGTCAGCTTCAGCAAGCAAATATCCAGCAGCCAGACTTTTATATCTAGAGTTGGGGGTGTAGTGCAGAGGAGTTGGAAGGATTGATTAACTCTTGTTTCTGGTGTCTTGGAGGTGGTTTTTTTTTGTTTTGTTTTCTTCCCTTAAGATGCTGACCTGGCCCTAAGGCCAACTTCTCAATAAGCTAGTAAACCTCTGGCTGGGTTTATATGGCTTCAGACTGAAGCAAAAGGCTCACATGATTGATGTTCCCACATACAATTCTCAACCCCTGCACATATGGGGAAAATGCATTCCATCAGGCAAATTCCCCACCTGCAGTATGAAGTGGTATAATCAAGAAAGAGAATTGCCAACACAGTTCTAGTTCTTATTAAATCACTGAAAATCTGATATTCCACAATGAAAATGCAAATCTTCTGCCACACATCCTCTATGCACCAGTGGGCTCTATCTGGGTCCTTGTTCCTGTCTGGAAAGAGTTGTGGGTAAGTATGGAGCTAGGAATATTTTGAGCATGCAAAGCTACTCACAGAAAATATTTACTGTACATACTCAACTATAAGTCAAGAAATTTATGCCCCAAAATTGACCCTAAAATCCTGAGTTGACTTATATACGAGTCAGTACACTAATACTACTTAGAAAGGTCCTGGAACAAGCAAGCCTTGATGCCCCACTCTTGGTGCCTTAAGGCACCTGTTTTTCTGTGGGTGAGTGTGAGTGTGAAAGGGGTTCCCAGTCCTATTTGCAAGGCTTCTCTTCCCATGGAAAAAACATCTCATTGAATACAACTTCCTTCTCTTCCTCAGTCCGATTTGCAAGGCTTCTCTTCCCATGGAAAAAACACCCCTTTTAACTAGACTTGTTTCCCTTCTCAGTCCAATGCAAAACCTCTTCTCCAGCACCTGGGAATCAGTGTTAGGTGATCTGGAGAGGTCCAGAGATGGAGAAGGAGGGACAGAAGTAGTATTTCCCCCTTTCCATCCTTTGTTATAGCCCACTAAGTTTTACTCTCAACTTATTGATGGGTCATATCGATGTTTTTGACCCTGAAACCTTCTCTCGACTTATACATGAGGTTGACTTGTACATGAGTATATACGGTAGCTACAGTTGGAGTTTCAAAACACACAAAAAGAATGTGCTAGTATTCCAATTACAGGTGTTGTTTTTTAAAGCAACCATTTGCCTTCTCATTTCTCAAAAGTAATTAAAATAAATACTTCTAGTTACTTTTAAAAAGAAAACTTCTTAGTGTTACTCTCCTCTGGCCTGTGATACAAAACATACCCTCCTTACTTAGGGGCTTTTCAGACCGGCCTAAAGGGCCAGCCTGGGGGGTGGAGTTAGGGCCTGATGCCACGTGCCCGTTTGCCACACGCTGCACCAAAAGGGTGCGAAAAAGCTGTCGCCATGGCTGAAAGGGCTGCCTTTTGCCGCCCCTAAAAGGAGCGGCAAAAGGGAGAATCAGGGCAGTGGCATGTGGTTGCTGCAGCCCTGATCTGCCACTCTCAGGGGCAGCTCTGTGCCACTTCTTTAGGCCGGTCTGCATCGGCCCTTAGTCACCATCAGCTTCATAGGGAAAAAGGGGTCTATTCTGCTGCTGTTCAGAACATGGTTAAATGATGTTTCCATCAGCTTATTCGGGGGGGGGGGGATCGGGTCAGGAGAGATTACTTAGCTAAGTACTAAGTTAAGTAGAAGCTGATATAGGATTCCAGCCATCTAGAGTCCTGGTGGTGCAGTGGTTAAATGCAGGTACTGCAGCCAAAATGTTGTGAGTTCAGTCCTGCAGGGCTCCAGGTTGACTCAGCTTTCCATCCTTTCATAGGTTGGTAAAATGAGTACCCACTTTGTTGGGGGCAATTGGCTAACACATTCTTAACCACTTAGAGAGTGCTTAGCACTATAAAGTGGTCTAGAAATGTAAGTGCTATTGTTATACTATAATTTAAAAAGAAATGCAATTTTTTGTTGTTGTTTGCCTTCAAGTTGTTTCCAGCTTATGGTGGCTTGAATATGAACTTCTCATGGGGGTTTCTTGGCAAGATTTGTCCAGGGTGGTGGTGGTGGTTGCCTTTGCCTTCCTCTGAGCTGAAAGAGTGTGAGTTACCCTAAGTCACACAATGGGTTTCAATAGCTGAGTGGGGATTTGAACTCTAGTCCCCTGAAGACCTAATCCAATACTCAAACCACTACACCATGCTGGCTCTCTGAAATACAATGCACCTATGTGTCTGTTGAGTCCACTGCCCAGGTTCCCACTCCTCATGGGCAATTTTAAAGCTGATGCTCTATCATTTTGTAATTCTTGATCTATAAACCAGATGGACAGCCCTTCAAGGGGAGGATTGTCTTTTGTAAAACAGCAAATAATGTAAAAGAGATAATGTAAAAGAGAACCAGAGTGTTATAACTACTGAGTGTGAAAGGCCCTCTGGACTAAGTATAAGGCAGCTTTCCTATGATCCTGATTGAAAAGATCAGACAGCAGGTAATGTAATTATCTTATGGCCTAGAAATGCATTGATAACTTCTAGTTTTTCTTTTCTCCTATGTACGCAATGATGAAGGTTATATGTTCATGTGGCATGGTTCTTCCAGTGGTGATCTGCAGTCTTATATTTCTAACTTTGGGGGCAATGTTTGAATGTAGAATTCTGATTTAGGAGGTACAGGCATCCCTCCTTTTAAAGATTACTCAGAATGTGAATAGACAGTGAGATCTAGGTGCCTTGTAACACCACAGCTTACTAAAACTTCCTTCTCTTCCCCAGTCCAATTTGCAAGGCTTCTCTTCCCATGGAAAAAACACCTCATTGAATACCACTTCCTTCCCTCCCCAGTCCTATTTGCATTCTCAGACTTCTTTTCTGGATGCTTCCTTCCAGGTCATCCACTTAATTTCCAGGTCATTGCTTATTAATAGCTATGGCATGGCCCACAACCTAGTGACTGAACACTTGCTTTGTATGCAAATGGTCCCAGATCCAATTGCTGGTGTTTCTACATAGGGCTAAGAATGAATCCTGCCTAAAGCCCTTGAGAAATGCAGCCCATTGATGTGGATGGATGACAGGACAGAAGGATGAAAGATCTGGGGTTCTTTCACACTTACAATTATAGTGTTATGATTCCACTTCAACTGCCATGGCAAGATTCTGTGGAATCCTAGGATTTGAAGTTGAGGGAGGGAGTAGATCAGGAGTGGGCAACTGCGGCAGGAGCTACATTTCTGCCTCCAGAACCCTTGCTGGGAGTTATATCAAGTGCTAAAAAAATTTAAAAAAGAAAAGAAGAGAGAGAGAGACAGAGAAGCAGCCAATTTCTGATTTTTAAAAATGTGTTGTTGCTTTTTAATGTTACACTACACTGCTGCTGTTGATTTTTATTTCAACATTTCTGCCAACAGGATAAAGAAAAGGACTTTTGGTGGATTTCAGTAAATTTGTCTCACTGCAATTACTTCAGAATACTGATTATTAAGAACTGTTCTAGGAACTTTTTATGATATTTTTTTTTAAAGAATTCACTAAATTCAGTTAATTGCTTGACCATAATGGTGTTCTGTTCTTTTTCATATGTCTAATTTCTACTTTGTATGTTGTGTTCCTGTCTGTTATTGATCAGTGACTTTTTTATAAGGCAGCTTTCTGGGTTTGTTTTTCTATGCCATTTTGCGAACCCTTGTTAAAGATTAAAGATAATATTCTTAAATGATGATGATGATGATGAGACCTACAGTAGCCTGCAATGCAAACAAGGATGTGTCTCACCCTGAAGGATGTGGTGCCCTTCTTGCTTCAACATGAGACAATAGTAGTTGATCAAAAAGGCCACTTTGATGGCTGTGCTGAAGATGAGAACAGGTCATCTCCCCTATTAGTGCTTCTGGGTGCCTAGAAGGTTCTTAGTAAGGTGGCGGTGGTGCAGGGAATATAACTTTCTGCGTTATGGAGGAAATTCATTCCTGTGAGATATAAATGGTACATGCTCACATGCATATGCTTTCCCAATCACCCATAACACCACACACTTGCTAGTGAAATATGTTAGTACAGCATTTCAGAAAAGGATTGTTGTCCCTGTTGGAATTTATAGTCTGAATTAAGTAAACTGAAACAGAGAAGCCATTCATCAAGGTTTTGTCTGACAAACTTGATGGGTGACAGGGGACCTCTCTGACCTTGGGAACATGATACTTGTGCACATTTGGGAATGGGACAGAGAGGAACCTAGAAAGAATAGAAACTGAGTTTGGAATCAAGCAGATTGTTGATAGTTTTTGAACTAATGAAGCAGCCTGGTATAGGGTGACTCCACAGAGTTGCTCTCAGAGAATCATTAATATATTATCAATGGCATTGCTGCATGATGAAGTAACATTTGTTTCTTTATGTTCTGCTTTTATAATTTGTAAATAAGGCAAATATGACAAATGAATCTTAGGTGTTTTTTTTTTAATCTTAGGTTTTCAATGCATTCTCATTCAGAACCCAATCTCTGTAGCACTGACCTTACAATTCCTTACCACTTGAAGAACAACATTTAACTGTAGATGATGATGACGACGACGACGACAAGTTAGGCATCCCTTATCTGAAATGCTCAGAACCAGACTTGTTTTGGATTTAAGATTTTTTTTCAGATTTTGGAATATTTGCATATACACAATGAGATATCTTGGAGATGAAACCCAGGTGGAAACACAACATTTATTTATGTTTCATATATAAATGAAACATACACATAGCCTGAAGGTAATTTTATACAAAATATTTTTAATAATTTTGTGCATGAAGGTTTGTGTACACTGAACCATCAGGAAGCAAAGATGTCATTATCTCAGCCACCCATGTAGATAATTTTGGATTTTGGAGCATTTGGGATTTTAGATAAGGGGTACTCAACCTATATTATCCCCTCTCCTTCCCCCTTCCTCCTTATCTTTTTATATAGTGCCATCAAGGTACATGGCAGTTTGCAAGTGAACAACCAATAACAACAGGTCCTGCCAAAGGCATGCAATCTAAACTATATGTATATACACACAGATGGAAGGAAGGAAAGAATGACAAAAATATAAAACTCTGCAACACAATTGTAAAACAAATTAATCAGATAAAATACAAAAATACAATATATTATAAAGCTCAGTAACAAATGCATATAATCACAATATACAAGATTATAAAACAATATGAAACTAAAATTCTAAAACCTTTGGAGAACAAGAACAATTTTAATTGAGATTTTGAAATAATAAGAAAAGGAGCAGTCTGCAAATGTTCAGGGAGGCAATTCCAAGAGTATGGAGCAGTGAGTGAAAAAGGACAAAGCTGCGTCAAGGAAAAAGAAACCCTTAGTTAACCAGGTGAGCAGACTAGAGTTCTTACAATGCTGCCTGGTTAAAAGAAATAAGGGCTAAAAGACAGGGGAAGCTAGTCTGTGTAGGTCTCTGAAAGTTAAGACAAGATGTTTGTCCTGAATCTTAAAAGCAATTTAAAAGGATGCATTTGAGGAAGGAAAAAGTGCAAGGTGTCTGTCTGGACGTTATCACACGCGGGGTCTCAAAGCGGCAAGAAAGCGGCATGGAATCAATCCAGAACCATACCGGAATAGACCCCGTAGCATCAGACAAGAAAGCAGCATCATTCCGGTATGGTTCTGGATTGATTCTGGTCGTGCAAGATGTAATTCCTCTTTGAAAGAGGAATTGCAAAGAACGGGGATGATGCTGCAATGTGCCGGGGATGGTGCAGGGATGGGCGGGGTTTTGTGAGACGTTGTGTGATCACAGGGGCAAAGGATCTGGAATGGGACGGGGATGGTGCGGGGATGGGACTGCTTTAGACCCCGTGTGATAACGTCCATTGTCTGCCCTTTTCTCAATTAAGGTGCTCTGCCTTTTTTAACCCAGGCATCAGTACCCATGATCAAAATCCAATATAAGAGGAAGCACTTGAAGCCCAAACGTGTTGACCGTCTGTTATCTTCCCCATATACTTTTCGTATGGTCAGGGGTTCAAGAGTAAGTTTCAGGCGCTTGTACATCATTGCTCACACAGTCTTATTTAAAATGGAATCTCTCATAACAACAACAACAACAACAACAATAATAATAATTTTATTTATAGCCCGCCCCTCTGCTAAGCAATCGGGGCCAGTTACAGCATATTTAAAACATAACAACAAGCTTGTGTCCTTAATATGAGGGAGCTGGTTAGGCCTTTCTGTTTTGGGGAAGAAGAAGAAGAAAGAAGCCAAGTTGGACTTGGAGACTCCATGCAGCGGTGACTTTCTCAGTTTGGTTCAATTGACTGAACTCCCCATCTCAGCCCAAACCTACTAGCCACAGGGAATGCTTTCCACTTATTTGTGTGGCTATGCCATTGGACCTCTGCCAGCCGGATAATTCGCACTAATTGGCCCCCTTGTAGCTGCCTCAGTGGGGAAGCGAAGGACCGAATGGTCCACGGAGCCTCAACCTGCCCTCTGACAAAAGGAGGAGGAAAGGAATGAAAAGCAGGAGAAGAGACAGATGGGAGGAAATGAGCAAAGAATAGGGGGTGAAAGGAGGTGCGGCAGATGGGAACCACGGGGAAGGGAAGAACAAGGCAGTGGGGGTTTTTTGTGAGGAGGGAGGAGAAAGGGAAGAAAGGGGTGAGAGGGGAGGAGGAGGATGGACAATGCAACAGAAGAAAAGAAGGGGCAAGATGGCAGGAGAAAGCGATTAGCAGGAACAGGAACTTAATGCTACCTGCTTCTCTCCTGTGCTCGCACTCTATTTTACTGACACACACATACACTCAGCCTTTTGTCCTGCACCTGGTGGTCTGGGAATAGCAGAGTTGGGTCTATGCACACTAGCTAACCCCCCCCCCCAGCTCTGGTTCCTACCCCTCCATCCTTTCTTAAGTCCAGGCCCCTGAGCCATGTTGGTTTTGATCCTCCGCTGCTTCCACCCCTGAGCGGTTGTGTGTGTGAGCCGAAGGTATTATTAGGATGCTTTAGTTCATGGGTTCTGGCTCTCTGCGGTTTCCATGGCAACCCATCCAAGGCAGCCCCCGTTCTGTTTAGCTACAGCAACTCTCCAGAGGTTTCTTGAGAAAATGTGTTTGTCAAAACAATTTTATTTCTCCCCCTTTGGGCCCTGCTTAGCGACAGCCCCAGTTAAAGAGGCAGGAGGTGGTTGTGCGCCCTTGCCTTGTAAAAGACACTTTTGGGCTGTGATCCATTTTGCCAGGACCACCAGAGACAATAACATCCCTGCCGTCTGGGCCGGAGGAGCCGAGGGAGGCCCGCCCAAGAATATTCTAGTTGTAGCTGGCATTCAGAGAAACTGGACTGAAGGACGAGGGCCCCGGGCCCTTCAATGGGAAAACATGGGTTTCGGTCTGTAAATGCCGGCTTCACCAAAGTGCTTATTCATACGCTTGTGGCAAACAAGGTTTTGACCGAAGCACTCAGAGCTGCTCAGGGACATTTCCCCACTTGCTTTTCAGCTATTCACGAGCTGAAAGAATTAAGCCAGGGTTCCCTAATTAATGTCCAGAGAAGCAAACCTACACAAAACACATTTCTGATGTTCCATTCTTTGCAGCTGCCTTCTAATTAAAACCCATCTTCTACTCCCTTGTCCAATATCCTCAATCTATTCCCCCTACTTTCCTCTTTCACTGTTCTTTCTATGGCTCCTCTGGTTTTCTTCTTTTCTTCCTGCCATTTCCCCTCCCCCTTCTTTTTAATCTAAATACGGTTTCTTTCACCACTCTGCTTTGTTTCCTAGTGTTTTGGACCCTCTTCACTTCTTTATTTTCATGGACGTAGGCAGCAGCATTTACAGTGACATAACTGATTGTATCTCTCAGCAACTGGGGAAGCAATTCTTTCCTTCAATATTAAATGAATTTATTTTTCTTCAAAGCTAAATCTTTGAAGCTTTTGTGTGGTGGTTTTTAAAACTCCAGATTGCAGCTCTGGGGTATATTCTCCAACACATCTCAGCCTGGCTGACCTATCTACTCGGCTCTTCCAAATTGGTCTAAACAAGCATGCATTCTTGTGATGTAGCTCCATGAGTTTTGCCAATTGTTGTTGTCTCTGTGTCCACTCTTTCCATTCTTTTAGGGGGCTTTCTGCAGCAATGGTTTCTATTGCAACCAACCAAGGACATGGCACTTAGTTTGGCTGCTAGTGAATTAGTGCCTAAGGCCAGGGACCTCTGTTCCCAGCTCTAATTTTCACCTTCTCCAATAGTCTCCCATTTAAAAATAAGCTATTTCACTTCAAGACATTGCTGTATTAAGTAAAGATGAATGACCTGGCAGAAAGTGACAGGGAAGTACAGGGAAATGTTCTTCTGTCCATGTGTGGCCCATGGAAAGGCAAACTGAAGGCAAACTCATTCCTTGAGTAAGCTGAGATCCCAATTGTGTGGTGGTTTTAAAAATCCAGATTGCAACTCGGGGCTATGTTCTCCAGCACATCTCAGTTTGGTTGACCTGTCCACTTGGGTCTTCCAAATTGGTCTAAAGAAGCATGAATTCTTGTGATGTAGCCCCTTGAGTTTTGCCAGTTGTTGTCTCTGTGTCTGCTCATTCCTTTCTTTTGGATGGCTGTCTGAAGCAATTTCTTGGGTCTGCACTAGGGCTCCTCCAAAGGCTTTTTGAAACCAGAGTGTGGTTTGCCGAGGTTAGCTTATGGTTTGAATTTTCTCCTCTCTGTTTTGTTTTTTAAATCCATAGAGTTATAGCACCAAAGTGCTATTTCTGTGATGCACTATAGCATATTCAAACCAAAATTCAAACCATAAGCTAACTAGAAAGAAAGAAAGAAAGAAAGAAAGAAAGAAAGAAAGAAAGAGTTCCAATGTCTTGGAATTAAAAGAAAATCCATCTTAGCGTAAGAATCAAACAGTGCAGCTGGGTGTGTGGCAATTGCCAAAAAATAGAGAACAGAACAAAAATAGGAGAACAGAAATGTCATTTGGATAATTTTGAAAACCATGAGAACTAAATCTTGAGAACTACAGTAACAAATCCTGGAAAGATATTTCTGGTAGCCATGTTGGCCATGTAGCAAAACACAACAAAATCCAAAGTCCACAAAACAGCAAGACCTTTATTGGGTAAACCAAAAAGCAGAAAATACATCATGTAAGCTTTCAAAGCTTCCCTGGCTTCTTCATGTGTCAGAGATGTTTTTAAAAGCATACCAGAGAAGAAAAGTGACAGTGATAGAGTCAGAGGCCTACATTTTGTCTCAGATATTACTTCTGTTATCAAAGATAGTCTGGGTTATCAATGCAGACAGAGCCAACTCCCCTTCTTGGACAAGTGGGAAGTAGGGACAACAGAAGTAAAACACAGACAAAACAATTACAAATCCATTAGCAGCAGCAGCAAAGTAACTTCAATTGATATCCAGATTGTCCTTGTCTTGTTTGAGTTTAACTTAAGCAAAAATCATTAAATTTCACAAGAAGTCTCTGTACTGTTACATCTGGAAAAAATCAGGTGCTGTATCAGTAAAACTTACCAAGTGAAGTCCAAATGAAAGAGTTTTACCTTTCTTGGGGGGTAAAAACACTCAAAAGGTTAAGTCCTGGTCCATTGCTTCCCTCTCATTAAAAATTATCCTGTTGCATCTAAATTCCGTATCTTCAAATCCAGGGAACATACCGTAATTCTAGGGTAGCTGTGTTGCACTCCCCAACCTCCCAACACATTTCCCCATTTGGATGAGTCCTACTATTTGCAGGATAAGAGAATATAGGCTGCTCAACTATCTCCTGAGGTGTCACTTTCAAGAAACATAGCAAGCTCTGGGATATCGGAAGGAAGGGAATTTTCCCTACTATTCTAAAGTTGCTCTTTTATTTCTATGTTAAAGTTAATGTTTTTGGTGGATATTATATTATCCTGATGTGGTGTGGTAATATACCCAGTCAAAAATGTTTCCCAGGTTTTCTGGCAAACGTGGGGAGAGGGGATCTTGCAGTTTCTAAATTTTTCCTTTGGATGGCTCAAGGAATATATTCAAATCAGACATAGCTTATCATCAATCCTGCAGTAGACATGCTCCATATATTTGTTTCATACTCTAGCCTTCTGCTGCAAAATATTGGCCCTTTGTTTCCAAATTTAGTGAGCTTCCAAGACCTGAGCTCAAACATTCACAAATGACCTTTCCTCTCCCAAAGGATTCTGTGTTTGACTAGCCTAGAATTTCTTTCATATAAATTCAAAAGTAGTACTTGGCTATATTTGTTAGAATTGATGTGCTGTTAGTTGCTTGTTGAAAGCCTATGCCTCTTTGTTACTTAGAGTTTTCTACACTTAATTGTTGACTTTGGAGTGTCTGTATGTGACTAAAATGACCTTTCTCAATTAACTAGGAGCATTAATCTGCAACTCACACAGAAAAAAAATGCAAATAGCACAGCAACAATTACTTTCTTTTCCCCTGAATTCTTCTTTCTTGGGTTATTAGGTTCTCTTATTCTTTTTTTACAGCCATCTTGAGGATTTTTTTTATTTTTTCATTTTATATATGTAAAAGAAAAAAATCCCACCCTTTAAAGGCTGCCATTTTAATGTTTAACCTGAGTTGGAGCCACACTAGCAAAAAAAGAAAATCCGTATCCACCTTGATTCTTTTGCTGTTGGGACACACAACAGATTACTGTTTTCACAGTGAAAGTGCTTCTTTTAAGCTTTTATGTGATTTAGAACAACTCACTTTTTACTCTGCAATTTTAGGAAAAAATAACGTTTTACGTGTGTGCCTTGCACCCAAATCAGGACTGGGGAGGCAATCACAGGTTGGGGTGATTATGAGTGGGACAGGGTGGTTACCTAGGTCCTATAATTGTGGTCTCATAATTTTTTTAAAAAAAAACATTTACTTTCCACTGGGGGATGTGTATTACATTTGTTTGAGTATTTATTATTTTATTAACTTTTATTACATGATTGGATGGGGGGAAGGGATGAGGGAATGGATGTACATGCATGGTCCCTCTGATTTGTCAGATTTCCTCAATGGATGGGGAGGAATGTAAAGGGATCATATTATGTTTATGTTCAATGGTATTTATGATCAACTATCTTTATGCTCCATGGTGATGGGGTAGTTCATGCCCTGCACCCCCTAGTGACACCGGTGGATCAGTGTACTTGTGACATTGCTTGGGGGGAAGAGAAACAGGGCCTCTTGGAAACCTGCTTTGCTGGGCCCCCAAGTCTGCCACCATTCCTGGCCAAAGGCCTCTTTGTTCATTCTTTCTCTCCTTGGACCTTGTTCAGCCCCCGCTCTGTCTACCTGCATTATTGAATCAGAAGAGCAACTTGTCACACATGCATCTCCGCTTATAAGTGGGAGTCCCTGGACCCCAGGAGCTGGCCAGGAGAGTGGAGGTGGCAGTGTAGGGCAGTGGTGAGCCAGATCACATGCTCTTCTCCAGCGGCTGACAGGAAGGGGTGTACTTGCACCACCTCTTTTCAGCCAACCAGGCCAAAGTGCCTTTTGTTCAGAAATAGAACTCCGGGGCCCTTCTCCTCTGCCTCCTAGGGGCCCCCACCAAAACCAGGTGACAGTGGTAGCCCTGAGCAAGAGGCATTACCAGCCTCCTCCACTACTGCAGGCCAACATGGATGCTATCTCTCCTTCATGTGCCTAGGGTGCATTGGATTGAGTGGATGCACTGGTTCAGGCTTCAGCAGCATCTCATCCTGAGAATCCAGGCAGTGACAGGCTAAGTGGGGGAAGAAGAAATTGGGATGGGTCCCACCAGAAGTCATGTTCCAGCAAGC
>CM034703.1:263105854-263123585 GCA_020142125.1 Phrynosoma platyrhinos
CCCCCCCCCATTTCCCCCCGTCTGATAATCTCCATTGCAATTTTCCTCACACTCATTAGCTTATTTATTGTTGTATGTCTTTATGTCATTTCCAACTTAAGGTGAGTCTAAGGTGAACCTATCAGTAGGTTTTCTTGACAAGTTTTGTTCAGAGGGGATTTGCCTTTTCCTTCCTCTGAAGTGGAGAGGCTGTGACTTGCTCAAGGTCACCCATTTGGCAGAGAAAGGATTCAAACTCTGGCCTCCAGAGTTGCGGTCCAGCACTCAAACCACCACACCACACTGACTCTCTACATTCCCCCTAACCACTCAATATACTAGAGCAAGAGTGGAAAACTAAAGTTTGGAAATTTTTATTTTAAAAATACAACTCATGGAATACCTCAGCCACCATGGGCACTTCCCCAAAAAAATAACTGCTCCAGTCTTTCTGTGTGAAATATATGGGCCCTAGGGGCCTTGTATCTCCATAGTATCTGTGTGAAACCAAAGCTAGATGTTACAATTTTGTTCTTTGGAACGGCGGTTCTGTAGTTAGCAGCTATTCTTTAAAACCAGGACATGTCCAACAAATAACTCCTTATCAGAATTAACTGTTCACCAAATGCCTGTATTGATTCATGTTTCTTTTTAAAACTCGCTTGAGCTGACTTTACTGAAAACATTTGGGAATTTGTCTGAAGGCACATGTCTGAACTGTGTAAAATTTAAGAGGGGAAAATTTCCCTACAGTGACACATTGCTGGTATAAAAATTCTGCAAATTGGACACCACATTTGTCACCTGTGAGTAGAGCAGATTGTACCCTTCTATTTTACTTTGCCTATGTGACCTTGTTTTTCTTTTGCTCAGATATTGCAAGATTGCACTGGTCCAGAACTGCTCAGATGTACAGGATGGAAAAGTAGGAAATAACTCTAGGGACTGGCAAGCTAAGCCTGCCAATGTATCCTGTC
Source organism: Phrynosoma platyrhinos (assembly GCA_020142125.1). Taxonomy (NCBI): domain Eukaryota; kingdom Metazoa; phylum Chordata; class Lepidosauria; order Squamata; family Phrynosomatidae; genus Phrynosoma; species Phrynosoma platyrhinos. The sequence continues at coordinate 263,106,811 of CM034703.1, forward strand.
TGGTTGTTCAAATAAGTAATCCATGGAGACACAGGAGAGAGAGGAAAATGTATGTTAGGAAAAGAACACATGACACAAAACAACTGTTCAGTGACAACATAAACCAAAGCTGGGCTGATCCAGCTACTCTGGATCTATGTGTGGGGACCTTCTTTGGCATGGAAATTTCCCTTAACCGCAACCCCAACAATTCAGATACTGTCATTCTGTCTGTATCTCATAATCTGTCACTCTCCAAAGTTTGAACTTCTGCATGATGCTTTATAAATGTTCGCTATTTTTTCTGTAGTCTAAAAAGGATGAAATTTCTAAATCTGGCATGGGAAAAAGTAAAGTTTGAAGAGATAACTGCAGAGCATAGCCTGAGGGCAAAAACCCCATGAGCATTTAAAAAGCACATTTTCTCATTGTATTAAAAACATCTCTATTCTCAAAGATAAATGCATGGTTTTGTGAAAGATGTTAGTCATGATTCTTAAAAACTTTTGCAACCAGATTGTCAAAAACTTTCTAACCATGTTTTGCAAGTAAAAGGCCTTTAGTCACTGGTATTGCCAGTCAGGGATGGAGCAGAAATTGGGAAAATTACTTTTGGGGAATAGAATTCCTGGAACACTTCAGTCCATCCAGCATGGCAAGTGGCTATGCTGGCTGGGGCAGGGCAGAGGTTGTTGGGGTAGTTGTAGTTGTAGCTCTGGGTTGGAAAAGACCATGGCATGCCCAAATGAAAGCTAATAAGCAACACAACAATAATCCAAGTTGTTTTTAACAGAGCAATAGGTAACAATGCAATCAACCGGAGCCTGGAACAGTCCACACACAAAATTCACATACTTGACATCACTGTGCAACTACACAATGGACTTCTAAGCACCATGCTCTATTGAAAATCTACTAATCACTACGCATACTTACATGCTCCCAGTTTCCACCCAGCAGCCAATCAGTTTTCAATCACTTTAACAAGTAATGATAATGAATTCCTTTTAAAATGTGACTGAAAATTTTAAAATAAATAAAGTGTGACTGAGATCCTAGATCAAAAGACATACCATAAAGTTCTGCACAGACAGAATGACATGTCTCTCCTTTCACATCCCTCCCCCAAGCCACTTTTTAGTTGCTGAAGCCTCCTCTGTGCCAATTTACTGACTGGTGGATGTTAGAAGTGCAACAACACTTAGCACTGAAGAGTCAAGATTGTCTCAAGGTAGATAGTAGTAATAGGGATGGATAGTTTGAGTGACCCAAGTGTCTTCCCTCCTTGTCTACCTATCCTGATCTCTCTATGATGTAAACTGAAAATCTTAGAAATGTTTTTTCTACCTCTTCTCTTCCTATCTGTCTTTTCTCATGTCTTCCCTAGAACAGAGCTAGATTAGAGCTGAATCCACACCAGCAAAATAATCCAGCTCCAGTTCACAGTATTCTTCCCTGGTTTCCTCTTGTTAATACCAATGAAAGTGCAAGGTGGGAGATAACACTGTCAGAAAATCAAGAAAGGCTATTCATTGATAGGTTGATGCAGCCATTGCTGTCATATGACCTAAACTACTCTAATTCAGACATGGGAAGAAATGGCCTTTTGTACTGATTTGTACACATTTCACCTGCCCAAAGTCAAATCAGCCCAAAGTCTCAAAAAACATAACAAGGATGTATCCTCCATATCCTTCAACTTTCTTATTTAGCCAGCACAGTCCCAGTTAGTCTCTCTGTCGTCCCATTTTTTTTCAGCATATTTTAAAATCTCTCAGTTTCTCTCACTTTCTCCCATTCCACCCCCCCCCCCCATGTCCTTAGCTTATTGCATTATAAACTGAATTCAAAGTGCAAAAGTAGTTTATTCTCAATTAATTCAGTAGGAATGGGAAGAGGAGATGGAAGACAGAATCTTGCCTTTTCCAGTAGACCCAGGCAAAAGCAGTCTGCTGCAGCATCTCCTAGTTTGCGTGTTATTCTCCATTAATAACTTTTGCCATCTTGACCACACTCTAATGTTACTTGGTGACATGTGTCCTCGTTTTCATCTGTGAAATGTTGGATGGTACAAGTCCTCTAGCACTAGCCTACTCCTGTTTCTACTGCAGTAACATTAATAAATCTTCACATTTACAAAATATAACTGGATATCTTGAAGTGCAGGCAGGGGGTGAAGTTGCTGGGGGACTTTTATCAGGAGGGGATGTTTCATGCCAAAGATGAGCAGTTGAGAACAGTTTATTGAAAAGTTGCACAGAAAAATCTTGTGAAGAAAGGAAGGGGTAAATATGTTGAAGTGCTGGGAAACGGGACAGATGATTCTGTATCACCTTCCCTCTTTACTCCTTGATCAATAACCTCTGCAGAGAGAAGGCATCACAAGATTTTCTCTAGAGGAGAAGGGAAGAGGGAAATGTGTGGTGGTGGAGCCCAAGGAAGCCAATCATTCCTGTCATATATTATCATCAGTGCTCTTCCTTGATGCACAAGACTTTCCAAATTAAAAGAAGAGACAGAGCCTAGCGAGTAGCGTCTATATTTTCCCAGCACATCAAACCACTCCCTAGACGAACATCTGTGTAAATTATAGATCAAACTTCACGCTTTCCATCAGATGTGGAGCAGCCAAGACCGTGATCTGGTTGCAAATGGAGGCATGCGTGTGACCCCAGAGTTTTGGAATGAACTATGGGGAAAGTGGGAAAGGGCCCTGGCCATGCTGGAAATGCATCTCTGTTATATAACAAAAATCAGCTGAGAAAACAAGAAGAATGGGAAAGATGACAAAGATGCCTCAGGACCCTGGCACTCAATTTATACTTCAATGACAATTTTAATTTCACTAAATATGTCCGCTTGACAGGAAATCTCCTCAGACTTAATTAAAGCAAACCCAAATGTGCTGGTCCAAAATTAAATGGATTGTAAATAAAACTTGCAATAAATTATTCTAAAGCATTCCTTTCCAGTTCCTTATCAAGCCCCAATTGGTAGAAAGGAATGGATTTTTCACTGAGCAGCCAAATACTGAAGATGGGGTAAGAATCTCAGAGACAGCCTTAGTCTTGGCTACTACTATCAAATTATAGTTTCATTATCCTTTGAGATTTGATACTCCTAAAGGTTAAAACCTGGATTCTCCTAATAATACTGTAAGGATAGCTGTCTTGTTCCTTTTTTTCTTTTTCTTTTTCTTTTAAATAAAGAAATACATTTCTAAATCTGGCAGAGAGAAAAGAAGTTTGAAGATGCTGCACAGCACACCCTGGGGGCACAAAGTGCTTTGAATATTTTAAAAGAAAAGTTTGCCATTTTAAAAAGTCCACCTATTCAAAGACAAATTCATCATTTTGTGAAGGACATTACCTATCTACAGCCTCCCTAGCCATATCCCCCTGCAACTTCTCTGCATGCAAAGGGCTCCTGGTTCAGTCACTGACATCTTCAGATTGGAAAAGACATACACACACACACACACACACACACACACACACACACACACACACACTGAAACTGTGAAAGATTGCCACCAGTAAAGCAGACAGCATTGAGCCACATAAACCAAGGATCTATGAGACAGCTTCCTATGTTTCAGTCCCAAGAGACAACTCTGATACACCCTTAAATCAAGCATTTCAAGTGATATTTGCACTCTTATACTTCTGAGCATATTTTGCAATACACACCACTATTTGCATGAAAGAGGGCTTATTCATATTTCTAATTTGTGTTGACTGCTGTCACATCATTGATGTTCAGTGATGCTTTTTGTTCTTCTCCACCCAAACACGCTCCTGACAAAAGCACATTTTGATTCATTTGTGGACATCTTGCTTGTGTTGCAAGTTATGACATTACAGGTAGGTGTGTCCGACTCCCACAAATCTGCTTGCACAGTCTCCTCCTATTCCCCATGTCGCCATATATATATATATATATATATATAGAGAGAGAGAGAGAGAGAGAGAGGTAGGTATAGCGCTATGGTGTAACACTGCCATTGCTGGGCTCGCTTCTTCAGAGCAAGATCTCTCTCACTCTCTCACTCTCTCACTTACTTTCTTTCTTTCTTTCTTTCTTTCTTTCTTTCTTTCTTTCTTTCTTTCTCTCTCACACACACCTCTTAGTCTCCTCCAATGCTGTACCAGGAGTAAGTACTATGGAAGTACAAGTACCTTGGAGCAATCCAAGGAAACAAACATAAGAATAGCAGCAATATAAAATAGGTAAGTATAAAATAGTATGACCATATACTATTTTTGCATTTTAGCACAAAAGCAGTAGATTCCTGTGCTTCGAAAGATCAACAGAAACGCACAGACTAATCAACCTGAGAAAAACATCAACAGATACCTACTCACCCTGGTTCCCAACTTTGCACATTTCCCAGCCTTGCAACTTCAATTCAGATTGAAATTGACTAGTGGGCTATGTGTGTTGATGTTTATGAAACAGAAGTCTACTGCTTTATGGCCAAGGCTACTTGTTTTTAAAACAAAACTGTACAAGACCTTTCATGTTACACAATTTACTACTTTAACTGCAACAATTCCACCCTATGGAATCCTGGGATTTTCAGTTTAGGGAAGAGTGTTTAGAATTCTCAACCAGAGAATATGAGTGCCTCTGACCAAGCTATAAATCCCAGGACTCCATGACAGAACCATGGCAATTAAAGTGGAATTATAGTGCTATAACTGTGTAGTATAGAAGGGGTCTAAAACAAAGCATGGGAATAGAGAGAGAAAATATGGAGAGAGATGTTCTAAAAATGGGGAGAAATTGCACTATCCCCAGGAACAAAGAGCCAGTGTGGTATAATGGTTTGAGTGCTGGATTACAACTCTGGAGACCATGGTTCAATTCCTTGCTTGGCCATGAAACCCATTGGGTGAACTTGGGCAGGTCACATGCTTTCAGACACAGGGGAAGGCAATAGCAAACGTCCTCTGAACAACTCTTGCCAAGAAAACCCCAGGATAGGGTTGCCTTAGGGCAGTGCTTCTCCATTATTTTCTGTCATGCCCCCCCAGGAAAGAAGAAAAAATTTTGCGCCCCCCCGTGCGACTGTAAATAGTCACATGGGTGGGTTTGACCAATCAGGATAGAGCACGTCAGGCTGCTATTGGGGCTGCGCTGGGACATCTCCCTCTCTCCAGCCGTAACGGGCCCCCCTTTACGGAGCCTCGCGCCCGCCCCACTATTTGAGAACCGCTGCCTTAGGGTCATCATAAGTTGAAAATGACTTGAAGGCACACAGCAACAACAACAACAACAACAACAACAGGAACAAAATACTTCAGAATATTGAGGCAAAGGAGGAGAAACAGGCCAAACTATTATCTCCTTCTTTGGAGGTCTTTAAACAGAGGCTGGATGGCCATCTGTTAGGGGTAGTTTGATTTTGAGTTCCTGCATGGCAGGGGGTTGGACTGGATGACCCCTATGGTATCTTCCAACTCTATGATTCTATGAATTGGCACAATGTTATTTAGATTTATTTTTAAATGTAAGATGTATAGCAACAAATTCTGCCATGTTCTGACACAGTCTGTCTGGAATCATCCAGAGTAGCAGAAACAATAATTCAGTTCTATTCAAGCATTCACTGGTGATGGATATGGCCTTATCAGATTATTTTTGATAGGAGTTCTGTAATTGCATTTAGCTGATTGTGATTGCAAACAACTTTTCAGAATGGGCTCAATATGAGAATGTCTAGAATGTATGAATGGATGGGGACATTCAGGGATGAGGCTAATGGGAATGTCCATGTCCTTACCAGCCATAGAGCCCTACACCCAAAGAGGCAAATGTTGCACATGAGACAATGGGAGACTTCAGGGCTCATTATTTCTTCTGAGGACCAAGAGTAGTGGTTGACCTCTCTCAGAAACCAAGCCTTCTGAATGAGCAAGGTTTGTTCTTCAGAATTGACACACTAGGCTTTAGCAATTAAATACACTTATCAGTGCTGATGGGGAATCTGCTTGGATGCAGCACTTGAAACTGAAACTTCCAACCTTAGAAGCATGGCTGTTTTAATAGAATTTTCTGTTGCTATAAAACTGAGTCATTAATGTCAAGTTAAGATTATTTGGTGTATTCTATTTTTGTCCCCTTTTCTGTCTGAGATCATCTTTATGTGACAAACTAGAGCAGGTAGAAAGAATGTGCTTGAGATTCAACAGTTACATTTGGACTGAGAATTTTCCCCAATTAGAATGCAGATATATTGGCAAAAAACAGAACAATTTGTACTTCCCTTTTATCAGTATCTGAAATATCTGCAGTTTCTTTTATTGGTATTTGCAACAAATCACTTTCTTAGCCAGATTCACAATGAGTTACAGAGATGGGAAGTAATTAGCTACCCATAGCAAGGGCATAATTAAGTTATATGATTATATTACAGTTGTTACTTTCCAGCTTATTGTTCATCAAATTAAGCCAGCTTAACTCTTCCCGCTTCAGTCCTGGATCCAGGATACCCCCGGATGTTATCAGACACAAATCACCACCGATCTAGCCACAATGCCACCGGCCAAGTCCATCCCGGGTCAAAGACACTTTTTCAAAGCCGGGAAGCTTCCAACTTCAAAAATTGGTCGGATCAGCAAGGCTTCAAGCCAGGATGGATTCAGCCGGAAGCATTGCAGCTAAATCGGCGGTGATTTATGTCTGATAACATCCAGGGGTATCCCGGATCCAGGACTGAAGCCAGAAGAGGTAAGCCGGCTTAATTTGGTGAGCAATAAGCTCAATCGTTGTTGTTAACTGCTGTCGAGTTGACTTCAATTTATGGTGACCCTAACAATGAGAGACCTCTAAATCACTCTATCATCAACATCCCTGCTCAGGTCTTACAGATTCAGAAACTTATACTACACTTGTATAGCTATATTACACTTTATCTGCCATAGCAATATCCTATGGAAACCTGGGATTTGCAGTTTAGGGAGGGTAATTTAGAATTCTCAGCCAGAGAGTCCTTGGTCATTACTAAACTAGAGTACTGCAGGATGTTGCCATGGCAATTAAAGTGGAATATAACATTATAACAGTGTAGTGTGGTAAGGGCCATGGCTTCCTAGGACCTTATAACACGGGGCCCAATCCAGACAGAATCCAAACGAAATCCTGACCTAATACGTATTATTTTTCCGTGTGTCCACACGACGTCACACAGAACCCCGACAGAACCCCGACAGAAAGTGGAAAGAAGATCTTTTGAATTTCAGTTTCTTGGGGAATTGCAATTGCGTGACAGGAAACATTTTGCTTTTGCCGTAATGTTTGATCACCCAATACGTATTGGGAAACATTTCCCCATCATTCCCCGCACGGGGTTGGTGCTCCGAGGAGGACCTCGCCAGAGAGCCGGCTCTGCAGGGAGGACCTCCTTGGAGCGCAGACCCCGTGTAGGGCCTGCGCTCCAAGGAGGACCTTGCCAGAGAGCCAGCTCTGTGGGGAGGACCTCCTTGGAGCGCGGACCCTTCTCATGATATGGCCAGGATATGATAGTATCAGTTTATAGTCATCTTGGCTTTCAAGGATAGCTTAGGTTTGATTTGATCTGGGAACCTTTATGCATCCTTTTGGCAGCCCAAGGTATCAAGAGAACTCTCCTCCAGTTTGTGTACATCCATTGAATTTATGAGATTTGTATAGTGCTGATTAATTCAGCTCCTAAAACAATTATTTTGGTCTAACTGGAATTAGTCACTACTTTGTATATCTTTATCGGAACAAGACCTATGTATCTTTATCGGAACAAGATACAAGACCTATGTATTTTTATCGGAACAAGACAAAGGGCTCATTACTACTACAAAATAACCTGGTGTGGAAAACGGGTTATTTTGTGATTGAATCTCTCTGGGGCCATTTACTCAAGCACAGTAAAATCCGAACCAGTTTCAAGTGGGAATGATGGTCATATAACCTGATCAGCAATTCGAGTTAAATCCTAGTGGTAACAAGGCCTAAGATCAATTCACACAACCACCTTTTGTTTCATTTTTCTACCTGTAGTGATTTCTTTGGTCAACCCAAATTCAAAATGACTGTGGTAAATGTGTTTTGAATGCTCCATTACAGGTGCCACAGGTAGAAAAATAATCCTGTATTGTTCTTATGAATCAACCCAAATTTATTAAAATCCTAGTAGCCTGGGCCTAAAATAAATTTTGGAACTAAAAGGGAATTTTCAAGTCTGCCATGACAACTACTACTTCACTTCTCCATATCTCTTTATTATTATAGCCCACCTTTTCCCCAGAAATGGGACTTGTGATGCATTACAAGATTAAAACAGATACAGAAAAAACTAAGGACAGATTGTATAAAGTGCAAAAGGTTATCATTGTTACAATGCAATTAAGCTAACTACAATATTTAAACACTAATGAATTAAAATAATCTAAAACAAACTAAAAAAATTAACACAAATAACAGAAGAGCTACAAGAACAATGCTACTTCAAGCAGGTTGGGGGAGCAAATCCCTCTCTCCCTCCAATACTTGCAGTTACATTCTGCCCAGCCACCTACATGTTTAATCACAGTCCATCTTTATTCATTACATAAGGAACTTAGAAAACAGGCTTGTTCAATTGCTGAGATATTCCAATATGCATTTGATGGGAATTCAAGAGAAGGCCTTTTCTCAGTGGCTACACCTGTTGTTTCAGTACCCAAGTGTCAAACTCCCTACAAAGGAACATACATTTAACCCCTTTATTAATTGTGTGTTGTTACTGTGTGCCTTCAAGTTGTTTCTGACTTATAGCAACCCTAAGGCAAACCTATCATAGGGCTTTCTTCACAAGTTTGTTCAGAGAGGGATATGCCTTTACTTCCCTCTGAGTCAGAGGGCTTTACCACATGAACCCCTTCTTGCTGCAGTCACACTTGTCAGTGTAAATGGAATTATATTTTCATCACTGTACTGCACCTTTTCTGTTTATTTATAGTCTTATTGCTCTTGTGCACCTTCAAGTTATCTTTAACTTATGGAGTTGGTTGTTCATAGAATCATAGAATCAAAGCAATTGAAGAGACCCCCAAGGGCCATCTAATCTAACCCCCTGCCATGTAGGAAATCACAATCAAAGCACTCCCTGACAGATGGTCATCCAGCCTCTGTTTAAAGACCTCCAAGGAAGGAGACTCCACCACTCTCCAAGGGAGTCTATTCCACTGTTAAACAGCTCTTACTGTCAGGAAGTTCTTCCTTTCCTTTAGTTTGCATCCATTGTTCTGGGTCCTATTCTCTGGAGCAGCAGAAAACAAGCTAGCTCCCTCCTCGATATGACATCCTTTCAAATATTTAAACAGGGCTATCGTATTGCATCTTAATCTGCTCTTCTCCAAACTAAACATACCCAGCTCACTAAGGTGGGATGCAGATGGGCAGCTCTGGGCCACCTTGGGAAGTGGCGGATTGGGACCGTGCTGGAAAAGCATGCTGACTGCGTGCTGTGCATAACGACACGCAGCATCAGGATGCCGCCGGTGTGGGGTTGAGGTCGCCGGTGGCCGGCATGCGGCTGCCCCACCCCATCTCTGCCTCCAGACTGGCCCTTTGGGCTGGTCTGCAGAGGCCCTAAGTCTCTCCTCTCAAGGCATAGTTTCCAGACCCTTCACCATTTATTCACCCTCCTCTAGACATGCTCCAGCTTGTCAATATCCTTTTTGAATTGTGGGGCCCAGAAATGGACACAGTATTCCAGGTGAGGCCTGACCAAAGCAGAATAGAGTGGCACTAAAACTTCCTTTAATCTAGACACTATACTTGTATTAATGCAGCCTAGAATTGCATTGGCTTTTTTAGTTGCCACATCCCACTGTTGGCTCATGTTCAACTTGTGTTCTACTCCTAAATCCCTTTCACATGTTGTCTTGTTAAGCCAGGTGTCCCTCATCCTATATCTATGCATTTCAAAAAAAAAAAAATCTGCCTAAGTGCAGTACCTTACATTTCTCCCTGTTGAAATTCATTTTGTTAGGACATTATCACACGTGGCCCAGAAACTGAAAATAAAGTGGAAACGAGGCATCCCGAAAATAAACGGGAAATAAACCTTTTTTCCGCAAAGTCATTACCTTCATTGCGCATTTACAGTAAGTGTATTGAACGTCCACCCGTAAATGTAGCCGAAATGAGCCTCCTGCACATGCGCAGATAGAGTAATTCTCGCGGGAACCATGGGTAATGACGGGGAAATGCTCCCCAATACGTATTTGGTTATCATACTTACGGTAAATGCGAAATGATCCTCATCGCACAATTGCAATTCCTCAAGAAACCGAAATTCAAAAGATCTCAGTTCTTTCCACTTTCTGTCCACTTTCTGTCGGGGTTCTGTGCAACGTCGTGTGAAAACACGGGCAAATAATCCGGATTCGGGCGGGATTTCGTTTGGATTCTGTTTGGATTGGGCCCTGTGTGATAACGTCCTATGTTTTGGCCCAGCTTTCTAATTATTCAGGTCTTTTTGAATTTTGATCCTGTCCTCTGGGATATTAGCTACTCCTCCTAATTTGGGGTCATCTGCAAATTTGAGAAGCATGCCTTCTATTCCTTCATCCAAGTCATTGTTAAAGATGTTGAATAGCACTGGGCCCAGGACAGAACCCTGTGGCACCTCATTGGTCACTTATCTCCAGGATGAAGAGGAGCCATTGCTGAGCACCCTTTGGGATTCAGCTGGTCAACCAATTGCAAATCCACCTAACAGTTGTATTGTCTAGCCCACATTTTACTAGCTTGTTTGCAAGAATACAAGCATGGAGCAGCTTGTACTTTCCAATGTCCCATTTTGGCTGGTCCACTGCACAAAAGAAGGGGGGCAGTGCAGACTGCCTGCCAGTCTTTGGTTCACTGTAGGAGCCAGGAGTGCAGGCAGTGGGTTCTCCCTGTGAATGGGGAAACCTTGGAGGGGAGCAGGGTTTTCCCCTTCATCTGCTCAGCACCTTAGGCTTACATCAGTTGCTGCAAACTGAATTCAAAGTGACTAAGTTCAAAGCACATAAGTTAATTCAGCAGGGGGGACAGTAGAGAAAAAGGAAGACTCTTGCCCAGGGGTAGGCAAACTAAGGCCCGGGGGCCAGATGCAGCCCCCCAAGGCCTTTGGACCAGCCCCAGGCCGGTCCTGCCACCACCCCTGCTGCTGCCGCCACCCCCCATGATGATATTGATTATTATTGTTACTTGTTCTTGGAGTTTTCTTGGCAATATCTCCACAGGGGTTTTGCCATGGGTTTTCTGGGGCTGAGAGAGTGTGCATGCATTTTTTTAAATTTTTTTTAAAAATTATTTATTTATTTATTTATTTATTTCTGGTGCTTCAGCCCCCCAATTGTCTGACGGACAGCAACCCGGCCCCCAGCTCAAAAAGGTTGCCTACCCCTGCTCTTGCTTTTCCCAGTAGGCTCAAGCAAAAGCACCTTGCTTCAACCTCTCCTTCTTTATCTCTTCTTTCACATAAATTACCTTTGTCATCTTGACCACACTCTGATGGTGCTTGGCCACAGGTTTCCCAGTTTTCAACTGTGAAATATTGGAGGTTATATAACTTTGTAAATAGTTCAGTATGTTCATCGTCTATTGCAATTATTTTTACTTCTGAATTGTGTTAAATAAACCATCAAGCCCCAGTTGCTGGCTCTTCTACAACAATCCATACACAGCACCACAGTATTTAGTCTGGTTCTCCAGTAAAAGCCAATCTGACTTGGGAGACCCTATCAGTAGCAATGCTACAGCGGCATAGCTTTTTGCCTCATGGAAGCATGCAGTCCTGCCACCCTGGAAAAGTAGTGCCAGATTGGATGGCACTACTATTCTTATCTTTTTAAGAAGTAGCCAGCCCACCAGGCCTCTGTTCAAGGCAAATGAGATGTGCAATGTAACAATAAGGTAGAAGAAAGGAGGTGTTTGAATTGTCCTCTCAGGTGGTATTGTGGAGGTCCCAACCAAGTGCTAGTGGGAGAGGGAAATCTCCAGCAAAGTCCTCCTGTGTCAGTAGGTGATCCTCCACAATTTTCTTTTTTCCTCTGTGAAAGTAGAGTGCCATGTTCCTTGGATCTGTTGTTGTTGTTGTTGTTGTTGTTGTTGTGTCTTCAAGTACTTTCAAACTTATAGTGACTCTAAGGCAGGGGTCGGCAACTTTTTGTTGCCGGGGGCCGGGGGGGAATGGCGCCAGGGGCTTGTGTGCATGTGTGCATGTGTGGGGGACGCCATTTTGGAAGGCCCAACGGCGCCGGCGCTGTGTGAATTTGCATGGCACCAGTATTGTTGGGCCTTCCAAAATGGTGCCTGCCGCTGTGCGTATGCGCCTGAGCTTGTGCGCAGTGTGGCGGCGTGTGTGTGGCGGTGGCGGCAGGAGTTTTCTAAGCAAGTTTTGTTCAGAGGAGGTTTGCCATTGCCTTCTTCTGAGGCTCAGAGTATATGACTTGCCCACGGTCACCCAGTGGGTTTCATGGCTCAGCTGGGAATCAATCCCTGATTTTCCAAGTTGCAGTCCAACACTAAAACTGCTATGCCATGCTGGCTTCTTTAGGTGATTGCAAACAAGGCTTACATCAGTTTTGCATTTCCTGGATTCTCATATAATTCAAAAGCAGGGTATTGAGTAGAACATGGTCTCATTAAAAAGGCTTTCCTACTTTCTATCTCACACTAACAACACTTCATAAATGATGTATCCTCGTCCAAAAGACCTCTCTCTCTCTCTGTGCATCATTTATGCAAACAGTTTCCAGCCAGAGTTACAGCTATCACACACACTAGTCTCTCCAAAAACATCTTTATCTGTTATCAGGCAAAAGCAACATGGTATGGAATCATTCAACCCCCAAGGTTAATCTTGTACCATCTAAAAAAAAACCCAAAAGGGGGGGGGGAGAAGTATGCCTTTAGAAGATTCCTGGGGACATAGTTCTCCTCCTGAACAAGCTGCATTCCTGTGCCTTGTCTCTCCCTCTCCCAAAATCATTTTGAGAAACCCACAATACCTCAATCACACAAACATTTTGAGAAATTCAATGAACAAAAAGTGGGTCCTAGATCTTCTGTGGCTGTCTACCCCTGGCCTAGCTGCTATTGAGTCATAAACTCTTATCACCTACACCAGGTATTACTGAGAAACTCACCTGCATTATTAAATTTTTTGAAGGGATGCCTCACTCACTTTGGGGCTCTACAGATGGCTCCTAAGGGATGGCTCCATGCCGCCCCTGGGAGTGCTGGATTGAGGCTGTGGCAGCTGCACAGTGTGGCTTCAATCCAGCACTTTGCTGTTCCAAAAAGAGCTGGCAAATACCACTCCTTTTTGGAGCAGCAAAAAGCTGCCCTTGCCACCATGGTGGAGGCTTTTCTGTGCTCCTTTTGCACAGTGTGTGTCTGTACGCTGTGCCAAGGGAATGCCATGACGTTGCCCGCCGTGCGGTGGGGCACACAGTGTGATGGCAGCACCAGGGCAGAATCAGGGTGGCTGGCTGTGTGCACATGCCCCCACTGGGAACAATGGAACTTGAGCATCCATAGTTTTTGGAATCCATGGGGGGCACAAGGATGACTGTATTCACACACAAATAATGATTTCTTATTTTTCTGTAGTTTTCCTCGTTTCACCAACCCAACTCTGTCATACCTTCCAACTGTCCCAATTTGATTGATGGTCCCAGTTAAGCTTCTGATGTCCCACTTTTTCAGATGCTTCTTCAATTTGTCTTCAATTTACCATCTATACTCAACTATAAGTCGACCTTATGTATAAGTTGAGGGCAAATTTTGGGGCCAAAAACATAGATTTTGATATGACCCTTGGATAAGTCAAGGGTAAAACTTAAGGGCATGTAACAAAGGATGTAAAGAATGAAAGAAAGGAAAACGATGCCAAAGAACTTACAAAATTCCAGCAGGTATAAATGTTTGTGCTCACATTAAAGGCTGAATGGATGAGAGAACAGAGAAGGGACTGCTTACACTCTTGCCTTCACCAGAGAATGGTTTCTTTTTTTAAATCAAAGTTTAAAGTATTGGATCAAGAAGCTGATAAGTAGACTCAGGTTTTTGGGGTCAATTTTTGACCTAAATTTCTAGACTTATATATACAGTACTTCAGTTGCTGCAAACTGAGTTCAAAGTAGAGAGAGAGGAGAAGAGGTTCAGAATCTTGCCCTTCCCAGGAGGCTTAGGTGAAATAAAACTGCTGCAGCCTCTCCTAGTTTATGTGTTCTTCCCCATTAGCCTTTAACATCTTGACTGCATTCTAATCTTGCTTGGCCACATGTGTCCTGGTTTTCATCTGTGACATACTGGAAGATATGCCTGTGTCATTGTTTAGACCTGTGTCATTAACCTTTTCAGTTTATGCTGTATTGTATAGGCCTTCCAACACTGCCTTCACTCTACCAGAACTTGTAAAGGTTGCTTTTTAAAGTTATAGCCCCCCCCCCCAATTTTCCAGTCCTACTGGCTGTCCAAAAGGTAACATTTCCAAGCTCTGCCAAATTTCTGATGCTTCCCCAAAGGAACTAGCCTTCATTCTCTCTCAAAACTGTAGATTTTGTAAATTTGTATTTTTGTTTGTTGCTCATGAAATCAGAGTTGGAAGAGACCATCAGAGTTGGAAGAGACCATCCAGGCCAACCGCATTCTGCCATTCAGGAACACAGAATCAAAGCACCCCCAACAGATGGCCATCCAGCTTCTGTTTAAAGACCTCCAGAGAAGGAGACCTCCACTCTCCAAGGGAGTGTGTTCTACTGTCACAGCTCTCACTGTCGGGAAGTTCTTCCTAATATTGAGCTGTAATTGCTTTTCCCATAGTGTTCTTTGCTCCGGGTTCTAGTCTCTGGGGCAGCAGAAAGAAGCTTGCTCCAACCTCAATAAGACATAGGATATGTTGTGTGCCTTCAAGTCATTTCTGATAGAGACCCTAAGGCAAACCTAACCCAGGGTTTTCTTGGCAAGATTGGTTCATTATTGCATTGAGTCTTATGCTGTATTTAATAGCTAATACCCCCTTAGTTTAAGTACAGTCTCTTCTCTGGGCCCAACATAAACCAAACTTGCCTTGGGCCTAGAGGACACGCTGAGGACAGTGCTGCCTACTTATCTTGTCTGTCCAGCTTCATGGAAGGAGCATTTCAGTTGAGCTAATCCTGCTAATAAGGGGAGTATGAAATGAAATAACGAGTCATTAAATAGATGCATGACATTACTTTCCTTTGTATGAGGCTACCTTCCTTTAATTTTAGTTTTTTATCAAGAATAGCTAAGGTTGCACTCTTTTTAATCACTATTTTTCTGCTTCCTGCTATTGACATGCCTTTGCCATTCACATTGTGCTGACAGCCTCCAAGTTTGTTTCTTGCTACCTTCCCCTTCCCCCCCCCTCCTGTTCATTATTTCCTTGAGTAGATTTATTAAACAGTACAGTGCAGTATATTACCTTTCCATGGCTCCCCCTGCCCCCGGCCTTATTACCTCCAATTGCTTCTCATTTCATTGCTTTTGTAGCATTATATCCTTGTCTTAATGCTATTTTAATAGAGTTCTTGTATCTAATTTCCTTGTCATTAAGTTATTGCTGTCTAACTCACTGAAGCTGTTGTCTGATGTTTCCCATTGGGGGCATCAACAAAATGTCTCTGAAATTGTTGTGCAAAACAGCTGAAGACAGGCAGAGCTTTCCTGTCCATGGCTTTTTGGCTACTAGAGAAACATACCCATAGCACAGTTTCTTCAACAGCTGGAACATGCTTTCCCTTTCCTAAATTATTCTACTTTCCTCTCTGCCCCAACTCAGCCATCAGTCATCTATAATACAGGACAGAGAGTTTACGTTGACTGTAGACAGCTTGTTCCTGTGTGTGAGGATCTGTGGGTAGGAATCAGCTTTTAAAGTAGTTACAAATAACATAGTTAACATGAACCTTGTTTCTTATTTGTTAAGAGAGACAGTGTGATGCAGTGGTTTGAGTGTTGGACTATAACTCTGGAGACCAGAGTCTGAATCTCCACTTGGCCATATTGAGCAAGTCACACTCTCCCAGCCTCAGAGGAAGGCAAAGGCAACCTCCCTGTGACCAAATCTTGCCAAGAAAACCTTGTGATAGGTTTGTCTTAGGGTCACCATAGGTTGGAAAAAGCTTGAAGTAGGGGATTACTCACACACAAAGATTGGGGAAAGTAATACTTTCTAGTTACTTTAAAAAGTTACCTTCAGGTGGCGTTTTAGAAGCAGTATGAGATGATGGATTCAAGGACAGGTTGTTGTTGTTCTTTTGGCAATTTTCTTGTTAGTGCTTGGGGTTTGTTTTTCTATCCCAACCCTTCATAGAAAAGTAAAGAAATTCAATGAAACCATAATGCATAATATACCAAGCAACCATGATAATGATAATGATAATGATAATGATAATGATAATGATAATGATAATGATAAATAGGAGGAAGATGGTAATAGCAATGAACTACTTGTGGGGAGGGCTTCAAAATGAATTACATAAGGAAACTACATACATGGAGAGAGAAATCCCAGAGGTTCAAGTGGGGTTCAGGAAAGGAAGAGGTACTAGGGACCACACATTACAAACATATGATGGCAAATGGAGTGCACCGGGGAATTCCAAAAGAAAATCAGCATGTGCTTTATAGACTACAGCAAAGCCTTTGACTGCATAGATCATGAAAGGTTATGGAATACCATTAAAGACATGGGAGTGCCAACCCATCTGATAGTCCTGATGAGGAATCTGTCCTCAGAACAAGAGGCTACT
>CM034703.1:263161499-263171649 GCA_020142125.1 Phrynosoma platyrhinos
TTAGTGGATTCTTGCTGCTTTTGGCCCTGTGGGATAAGGTCCATAGATTCTACATGAGATTGAACTCCTTTCTACCTGCATCTACCAAGCTGCCAACAGATAAAAACATTTTAATTGGTTAATCAGTTGCCTTTTATTGATTGACTATTGATAAATATGTATATTGCCAAACCCTGGGTAAAAACATCTTTCTGAGATACTGGAGGTGTTAATTAGCAACAGCTACATTCATTATTAAAAGAAAAAGTAAATTAGCAAATTAGCAAGGTAGAAGATTAACAACCAGTCCCACTAACCTACCCACAGGTTCTAGTAAAAAAAAGAAATAAGCTTAATCTTCTTTATAAAACGTATAACAATGGCTTTAACTTACAATTACTTGTACATAGGCAAATGTGTGGTCTAATGGAGGAAAGAGCTAGAAGAGGGAAAGTTGTAAATTACAATGATACAAGAAGACAATATGTGTTAAATAAATATATAAATGAAGTCAGCAAACTTGTAAACTAGCCATCAGTGAGTGTAAGCATGTAAACACTGCTAACTGGTAGGCATCCTGCTACTAACATTGTTAACTACCATCAAGTTGATTTTTACTTATGGCTACCCCATGAATGAGAGACCTTCAAGTCACCCTGTCATCAACTTCCCTACTCAAGTCTTGCAGACTCTGGGGCTTATGGTCTTCCTATTCTTCTACTGCCTTCTACCTTTCCAAGAATTATTGTCTTTTCTAGGAAGCCATGTCTTCTCATATGTCCAAAGTACAGCAGTCTCCATTTAGTCATCTTGTTTTTAGGGAGAGCTCAGGTTTGATTTGCTCTAGGACCCATTCATTTGTCTTTTTAGCAGCCCAAATGAGTTTATTTTCTTCCTATCAGCTTTCATCACTGTCCAACTTTCACAGTCATACCTAGAAACTGGAAATATGATGGCACGGACAATCTTAACTTTAATATTCAATTATATGTCTTGATACTTAAAGATCTTGTATAGTTTCTTCATAGCAGTGGTGGACCAGCTCAAGTTTGGACCACCAACCCTAGGAACACCCATGATTCCCTAGCACTGAGCCAGGGCAGTTAAAGTGGACTCAAGTTGTATTATTTCTGGCAGTCTGTAAAGGCCCTACGTTCAAGGTGCAGAAGCATTTTGCACTGAATTAATTAAGCAGAGGGAAGGGGATAGGGAGGACTGTTGCCCTTCCCAGTGGGCTCACACAAAAGCAAACTGCTGCAGCTTGTCCCAGTTTGTGTGTTATTTCTCATTAATAACTTCCCCCACCTTGGCCACATGTCCCAGCTTTCCTCTGTGAAACACTAGGGGTTGGCAACCTACAGCCTGTGGGCCGGCCCTGGCCCCGCGAGGCCTTTGGACTGGCCCCAGCCCGATCCTGCCACTGCTGCCACGCGTGCCACCGCTGTGCGAGTCATGGCCGCCATTTTGTTTTCCAAAATGGCAGTCGCGACTCACTCGCGCATGCTCCAGAGTACTGCACATGCGCAAATGAGTCACAGCTGCCATTTTGGAAGACAAAATGGCAGCCACGACTCACTTGCACATGCGCAGTACTTCTGGTTTACTGCACATGCATGAGCGAGTGTGCACGTGCAGCGCCATTTCCCCCCCCTCGGCCCACGGAAGATCTCCAGACCAGCGGACCAGCCCGAGGTAAGTAAAAGTTGCCTACCCCTGCACTAGAATGTCACAGACTAGCCTGGGTTGGCTTGGAGAGTTTTTGTTCCTACAATCTTCCTCAACTTGGTGTGTGTGTGTGTGTGTGTGTGTGTGTGTGTGTGTGTGTGTGTTGGGGGTGGAGAAGGCTGGGTCAAACCCTCTCTCCTTTCCTTCAGACCTCTTTTCCCTCAGAAAGTGCACCTCGGTCAAAGGAATGAGATACTTCCAACTATTAGTGGAGAGGACAGAGGACAACCACCCGTCCCTACTGTCCCAGTCTCAAACACACACACCCCTCCTTAGACCTCTCCTTGTAAGGTAGCCTCAGGGGCAAGAAAAGAGGGGCATACCTTTACGCAGGTACTTTTACCCTTTGTGTTTCTTGCCCAAACTGAAATTCTCTTTGCTTTCCCCTCTCAACCCCCACCCCACCCCCGGTAGTCTCTTGAGATTAAGGTAGGGCCCAGAGTGGGAGGAAAAGGAGGAAGAGAAGAGAAGGAGAAATACAGAGCTTTTTCTTTAAAAGTGACAAGTAACTGAGCTTGCTGGCTACTAGGGGAGCTTCCAGGTTCACTTTGGCTAGCCAAGTAACATAATATGTACTGGGTTGCTTTGATTAAACAAAACCTAATTATACATCACTTTGCACTTCCCACAACTAGCTAGAAACTTCCAATGCAAATTAAAACACATGCAAACAAGTAAAAAACCCAGTGTTGATTTCTATTCTTTTCTCCCTTCTTTTCTTTTGGGTATTGTTAAAGCCCTTCCCAGTACAGAGGTGCAGAGCTGGAATAAAATCCAGAGCTTACATACTGCCCCACTGACAGGGAAGATGAAGGCAAAGCACTTATTGGTGCTCCAAGTCTTTTTGTAGCACCAAAAGCACAAGACAGGAGCACAGTTATTCTTCTGAGGTGTCTCCAAAACCATATACAGTCAACCCTCCGTTCTCACGGGAGATCCGTTCCGGACACCACCACCCCCAAGAATGGAAAATCGCATATATTCAAGAGTGCCCCTCCATTCGCTGCCCGCGGATAGGCGAGGGACACGGATCTCAAGTCCGCAAGAATGGAAAGGCAACTGTATATTCATTCCATCCAAAACAACAAAAGGGTACATTTCCTTGGACAACAGCCCTCTGCATCAGATAGTATTCTTGGGTCTGGTCCCAGGGAGAAAGGTGGGTTGTAACATAAAAAAGAAATAAAATATATAAAATAATCTTTAAGATACTTTTAAAATATTTTGCTTCAAGGCTACCTCAGCCACACACATACACACACACACACACTCACAGAGGAGTTGGGGGGAGCACGATTTCTACTTTGTGCCTGAAAACGTCTTTTTCTGTCATTGTGGAGGTTGGTATTCTCTTCCATCCACAACAATGATCAAAGGTTCTCCAAGACTCACTCTTGTGCTGTGATAGCAAACCTCTTACCCAAAGATCTCAGTCCTTGGTCATCATTTGACTAAGGATCCCATCTGATTATAAGATCCCTCCCACTCTCCACCAGTGATGAAATGGCCACGGAGGAAAGCTATCACAGTGATGTGGTGAGTCCTGGGGGTGGTGACAGGGAGCCATAGTGGAGTTCTGCATGAAGAACTCTTATCCCACACTTGACCATGTAGGCAGTTAATATGCAGTTAATATGCCACTGGCCTGTCTATTTTGCTGGCAAAGTAAGCCATAAGGATTCTTGAAATGGGATGGAGTCATGGGCAGGATGTGGGTAGTAGCATAGGAGAGGGAGTCACATCATGTCCTACACCTGTTCAGTTCATAGTCATGACACTACTAGTGATGGTGCTCCCTTTACAACAAGATCAGACCTCCCATTGTCTCTATCAGTGGCTTCCCTCAAAACGCAAATAGTAGTTTCAGAAAGGGGAATTTTGGTGACACTCTGAACCAAAGGGGAAGGATTCATTCTCTCCATCCCCCAAGGCTTGAAGCTACTGAAGTTTTTCCATAAATGTGCAGATTATTTGCATTAATGAAGCACTGTTCAGTTGGGCCTTGGCAAACTTCTTGGGCCTTGGCAAACTTTTTTCTGGTATGAAAATGTACATTCCATTCCACTAATATTTTAAATTAACAAGGGATAATTTCACTCCTTTTATGGTATAACTATAATTTTTAGTTACTGTTATAGTTTTGAGGGGGGGAATCCTCACTAAAATGTTGGAGGAGAAATACTACATGGATCACAGCTTGTGCTGTGGTATCCTCTGCCTGGTTGTAGGTGTTGAACTGAGAACCAAGTGGAGCATGTTTTGTACCACAGGCTGATGGCTTGTAGCATTCAAATATTTTAAATGATGAAATAAAAGTAACCAAATTTAATTTTGGAAAGGAAAGCAAAGGATCACTTTCCAAAAAATGTAACCATCCCATTTGGATTATAATACCCAGAATCCATTGCACAACACGTGACTGTGCTGGCTGGGGGATTCTGGAAGCAATATTTCCAAACTCTGATTGTACATATGCCATAACTAACCTGCAGCTGTGGCCAAGATCTGCATGGGATATGTAGCTACAACCTGCAGCCTATGCTCCATCTCCCAATCTAAAACTGAACTAAAAAAATCAGGCCACTATAGGGAACAAAGGGAATCTGCAGTGCTGGCAAATAAGATGCTGAAGGATGGTGTGTCCTCTCCTCTCCTGTCAGCAAGCTGTGGGGTGAGAAGCAGAAACAGGGACCTGTTACAACTCCACATTATACCATGATTTGCTTATGGCAGGGGGCTGGACATGACATCCTTTAGCTCCCTGGTCACAAGTGGAGGCAAACCTCCTTTGCTCAGTATAGCTGCCTGGCTTTTAAAGTGGGATTTAAGAGTATTAGCAGTTGCAGCAATGGTGCCATGACTGTGAACACGAAACAGTTATGAGATCATAAAACGAGCTTATGATATCATAACTGCCTAACAGGATGCCAGTCTATAAAAGTAGCTAATTATATTTTTAAAAAGTAAATTTCCAAGACATGCTTTGAAACTAACATTACGGCATGGGGGTAGTGGGTTGTATTCTTTTTAACCACCTGGCTAAATGTTTTAAGCTAAAAGATAAATGTTTAAACAGTCACTCAGAAAAAAAGATTGCTTAGATGAGCATTGACCATTTCCTGCTCTTTTGTTGGAAGTGAAACAATCCTGTTGACATATCATGACCTATGTGGTACCAGTGAACTGAAGGTCCATTCTTTTCCTGAAGGATTTTTTAAAAAGGCAAGACATGTCACACTGGGAAGTATATTGGATCAAGAGTAGCAGCTGTCACCGGAAAACTGGACTGCCATTCCATGGAGTTAAATTTGCCATTAAAGTTTAAAGCAAATACAGGACTTCCATCCTAAGGCTGTCGCTCTGTCAGGCTCCATCTACATGGACTCCTCTCAAATGCTGCATCATGGCAAAACCTTCATTAGGCCAACCAAAATGTCATGAAATTGTGGGGAACCTTTTAAACCCTCCTAACTCTTCATTAGAGAATATGTAAACAAAGCATGGAGTGAAGGGAAAGAGCCAAAAACCTGTCTCATGTTGGCTTTGGAGTCAATGCTTTGTCACTATCTGTCAAGAACTGCCCCTACCACCACCACCCAGGAGTTCAGTGAACAAGTCTTCTGTATTGCAAACAGCAAAACTTTATTCCAGAAAGACCTTAGGTTTTAACAGGAAGACATCTGATGACAGAAGTCCCTTCATTCCCAAACATTGACATAACATTAACATTACTCCATCCATAAACTTCACAGGCTTCATCTGAATTCATTAACTAATTAAAACATACCAACCTTCTCTTCCACATGCTATCATTCACCCAGCCGTCAATACAGTTCTGATCTCAACTCTACATTCTGTTTCCCAGAAAATTCCTCCCCCACACATCTGTACATTCTTGCGCACCACATCTGCACATTCCTGCACTAGGCACCAAATACCCCTTTGAAACACCACCAATTATCTCCACGAATACTACACCCCTCATAATTCTTCTACATATCTAAAACACTACAATACCCAATTAAACATACTTATACATCACAACAATACCTATCTTATGACAGAATGTGCCAGATTCTGACACTATCTCAAGCAAGAATCTGGGAGGAGATATCAGACTTCCACACTGGTCTCTGTTTGGTTTGGTGCAGTTTTTAGTTTACAGCTAGGACTGATGCTCTAAGCACATTCAATATGTAATACATGTAAACTGTATAATGGCTTAAATCCAACTGCTAGCTCCAGCTAGAGTAACCCCATTAAACCTTTTGTTAAAAACCTATTGCTGAAATATCTCTATCCTACCTTCTATGGGATCTCAAGGAGCTATACAAAAAACAAACAAAAAACAGCCCAATTTGACTGGTTTAAATCAGTAAAAAATAATATAGACAGGGTATAAAGCAATTTAACATAAGACTCATAAAACCAAGTCAATTTAAAGCCATGAACATCTATAGATTTAGAATAAGACTTTAATAAAATCCATGTTTTCACTTGGTGCCAAATGAAGCCAGTGTTTATGCCAATCAGGTCCCTAAGGGGACATATTTCACAGCTGAGGCAGCACTGCAGAAAAGGCCTTCTTCATCTCCCATTTTGGCTAAATGTATATAATACACTAACACATTCATTACAGAAATACTTTCTGATGAAGAGGTTTGAAGAGCCATTTTGTAGCATTTTGTTTGGTTTGTCCTAATATGGCGTTAGGGACTGTCCATGTTGATGAAACCTAGCAGAATGACCCTTATTGCTCACTTCCACACATAGTTTTGTGTCAGGTGGTGAAACAATTCAATTTCAGTAATTTTAAGACACTCTAATTTCCTCCCAGGTTTTACTACCATTCAAATCTGAATATCAAGTATGGTCCAGGCAGCTGCAAATGTCTGACAGGTCTGACAAGTGCCCTTCCTTGCTAAACTCATTAGGTGGATCAACATGGACTGCTATAGTAATACAATTATTGTTGACACCATAACCTTGCACACTCTCCAACTGTCCCAATTTGGCAGGGAAAGTCCTGATTAATCCTAGTCCCAGTTTTTCACCTAATTTTAAAATGTCCCAATTACTCTCTCCTCCTCCCACTTTCCCTCTTTATATTCAGCCTACTTCAATGGCTGCAAACAAGTGCAAAGTGCAAAAGTAGTTTGCACTCCATTAACTCAGCAGCAGGGAGAGGAGAGGAAGGGGTGGAATCTTGCCCTTCCCTGTAGACTCGGGCAAAAGTAAACTGTTTCAGCTTCTCCTAACTTGTGTGTCCTTCCTCATTAATAACTTTGCCGTCTTGACCACAGCCAGATGTTGCTTGGCCAAACATGCCCATATTCATCTGTGCTATGAAGGAACTAGACAAGATCTTGATGTGTCAAGATATATAATTAAATACTAAAGTTAGGATTGTCCATGCCATTATATTTCCCATTTCTATGTATGCTTGTGAATGCTGGGCAGTGAAGAAATCTGATAGGGGGAAAATCAACTCATTTGAGATGTGGTGCTAGAGAAGAGTTCTGAGAATACTGTGGACTGCTAAAAAGTTCAATGGAAAGGTCCTAGAGCAGATCAGGCCTGAAATCTCCCTGGAAGCAAAGATAACTCAACTGAGCTTGTCATATTTTGGCCATACCATGAGAAGAAAGGACTCACTAGAAAAGACTATAATGCTTGCTGAAGTGGAGGGCAATAGGAGAAGAGGAAGACCATGTTCCAGAGGGATAAACTCAATCAAAGAAACCACCATCATAAATTGCAGGAGCTAAACAGGGTAGTTGAGGATAAGGTAATTTGGAGGTCTCTCATTCATAGGGTCACCATGGGGCGAAGTCAACTCAAAGGCAGTAAACAGCGACAGCAAATGTTAGAGGGTAAGTTGAAGGGTATGTGATAATGGGAAATACTGAATTTGGAAGAAAAACACATAAGTAGAAATGGAAGACACTACAATGCTCCTGCTCAGTGTTAAAGAAAAGACATTTATTTATTTATTCTTTTATTTTATATCCCACGTTTCTCCCAAAAATGGGACTTAGGGCAGCTTACAACATAGATAAAAATAATAATAATATGGATTAAACACTATAGAAAAAATCAATAAAAGTATAAATATAAAAGTTATTTGAAAGACAATTAATGTATGAAGTTAAAAACATTAAAATTAATTAAATGGCTATGTATGTACCATAAAACACCCATCCTAGTCAATTTCTAAAAGTCTAAGAGCACAACAATGCCTTGACAGCGGAAAGAGAGAAAGGACAGATCCATCCTGGACTCCACAGAGTCGGAGTTCTAAAGTCTAGGAGCAGCCACCAAGAAGGCCTTCTCCTTTGTTGCCTCTATTTGAGTCTGAGAGAGTGGTAGGACAGAGAGAAGGGCCTCTACAGAAGATCTGAGGGTTCTAATGGGTTCGTAAAGACTCATAAACATTAGCTACTCACTTCATGTACAAAGGAGGCTAGATTGGGGCAAATGAGTTAGTGAGCCTTTTGGTTTTGCTTCTTCTATATCTTGCTGGTTATGTGGAAGGGATAGCAGTTGCATGAGACTGGGTGGAAACTAGGGATATGGGGGAAAGATCTCCATGCTCCCAAATTTTGTGCAAATCTGATCATCTGTGCAAAATTGCGCTGCAAGCATTTTGCAATCCCCTCAAGAAATGTAGCCTCTGATGCAAAAACAAGATGCCAAGGGTGTGTGTATGTGTGTGTGCACACATGTGTGGTCACAGTTTTCATAAATTGTGAAAAATGCATTTTAAACAAAAGTCATATTTCTGCCCCAAACTAGTGTCCCTTTCCCTCTGTGTATGCACACACACATTGCAAACACAACAGGACAGGTTTATAATTCACAGGGACACAAACAATGTATTTAATGCTACTACTTTTACTAATTCATGCAGCAAGGCAACACTTGTCACATTGCCCAGTACTAAGGATTTTAGAGAAATGTGCTTTTGTAAAAATCACTTGCAAAAATGTCCACATTTTCTTGGAGACTAGAAAAGCCTGCTGTCATATTGTAGCTTGTACTGGAGGAAATTTCTGAAGTCATCTGACACTTGTTTTTCAGTTACCCCATATGCAGGAAAGAGCAGAGAATAGGATTCCTCTCTTAATCCCCATCCTTGCTGTCTTCCTCCCAGATGTTTGTGCTGCTGTTCCTAAAGGGGTAGGAAAGAGAAGTGAAATGATCCCTTTCCAGTTTCCATATGGCAGCTACTCAGAAGAAAACTCAAAAGCAACTGGCACAGCCATCTCCATCCTGGTGCCTTCCCGGTGTTTTGTACTACAACACCCATCACCCCCACCCATGCCATAACACTGAGCATGATAACTGGAGAGCAAAGGATTTGTAGTTTAACAGATGTGAAGTGTACCAGGTTGGAAAAGGCTGTCTTATTATTTCTTTGTCTTAGATCAATGATTTCAGATTAGGATGTGTGTTTTCCTGGCCAGGTAAATAAACCATCGGGACTCTCCAGATGTTCTCTTGTTTGGAAAAGTCTCATAGACACAAACTCAATTAAATAGGGATAATGAAAAGATGAGTTGTTCTAAACCAGATGTTCCTGAGTTCGTGTCGGTTATGTCTCCCAAATTTGTTTGAAGATATTTGCAACTTTTTAAATACACCATTAAGTTTCAGCACCCCAGTTCCATTCTTGTGTTCTTGTGAAGCTCATCCCTTCTGTAAAGGCTGCACTATCACAAAATGTCCCCCCAGGTCTAACAAGCCCCAAATCCTTCATTCATCCCTTGCTGGGCAAGTACGGCAGCCATGAGAATGAGAAAGATATCACTTTTGAAAATGTCTTTTTATTTTTCTAGAACTCTTGTAAAACTAACAGAAGCTATGTCAACTTCAGATATAATCTGATATTGATCCCACATCATAAGACTTGTTTTGATAAACTGGACTTCATGGAGTTGGAAGATGTAAGTGTTATTTCTCTGCTTCTCAGATAAATTTTCTTGATCTGAGGTTGTTTTATGATGATCAAATCACTGCCTTTCAGGCAACTAGTATATCATTATCACTTAATATTAATGATTTTTAAAACTGTTTGTATAAGGTTAACATTTTCCACTCAACTGATTACCAAAAGTGAAAGCATTCCTTCCTACCAAATCTATCTTGCTGAGTTAGGGCTGGGATACCATGTTCTGGCCCATATTAGTTGTTTTAAAAGATTACACAGTCTATAAGAGCGTTTTAGGGCAGATGTCTGTGGCATTACTAAGGGGGTTTCAGACTGCACCCTAAGGGGGGTGACGCTACTGCTCCTCAGATATCTATGTAAATACATTTAGGCTGTGTGTATGATATTCTGATTTAAAGGTATAATTTAAATTTTGCTGGTTGTTTATGTCACAACTATTACCATTAGATTCAGTGATATATGAGAATTATGATTTATGAGTAA
The DNA here is from genome assembly GCA_020142125.1 of Phrynosoma platyrhinos. Classification (NCBI taxonomy): domain Eukaryota; kingdom Metazoa; phylum Chordata; class Lepidosauria; order Squamata; family Phrynosomatidae; genus Phrynosoma; species Phrynosoma platyrhinos. Next base: position 263,171,638 of record CM034703.1, read on the forward strand.
CATTAGTACAAA
>CM034703.1:263171749-263193275 GCA_020142125.1 Phrynosoma platyrhinos
TTTTTTAAAAAAAAATTAAAAATATACATGCCCACTCTCTCAGCCCCAGAAAAGCCATGGCAAAGCCCTGTGGAGATTTGCCAAGAAAACCCCAAGAACAAGTAATAACAATAATAATCAATATCATCATGGTGGGCAGTGACGGGGGTGGCGGTGGCAGCAGGACTGGCCTGGGGCTGGTCCAAAAGCCTCGGGGGGCTGCATCCGGCCCCCGGGCCTTAGGTTGCCTACCCCTGCTGTATGGTATAGTATGGGAGGAGGCCACCATGAGTTACCACACCAGGTGACACGAACCCTAGTGATGCCATTGGCAAAAGTGTTATTATATCAACATGCTGTTTGTGAATAGCTATTTTGTGCAGATGTTGTCTTCTTAACAAAATTTTAGTTCTGTTCTTTTTAAAAAAAATTATTCAGTTTTAAAAATACATTAAAATTACAAAAAATATAAGAAGGAAAAGAAATTAAAAAAGAAAATAAAGAAAAAAGCAGCTTCTGATCTTCCTTTTAGCAGTTATATATGAATATAGTTAATAATGCCTCATTCTAATACAGTCTAATACAGTCACCCCTCCTTTCTCGCAGACAAAGTCCATGGTTTTGCATATTCACAGGCAACCTCTGTGAAAATCAATGGGGCACACCCCCATGGGCATGCCCCATTCAAGCCTATGGGGCTTGAATATTGCTGAATCTCCATTTTCACACACAAAGGGATCCGGAACAGATCCCCCACAAAAACAGAGGGTCGATTGTACCAAGTTCCTTTCTTTCAATAGCCTATTTTTTCTAATCATCAAAATCAAAAGTTACCAAGTCATTTTCTTTTTTTCACAGAAAGTCTATAAGGGGTTTCCAGACTTTTAAAAAATCTCACTAATGACCTTTCTCTAATCAAACAAGACATTTTATCAATTTCTGCTAAGTCTGTTAATTTCAACAACCTCCTCCATGATAGATAATGTTGAATTCTTCAATTTTGCACATTGACCAATCTTTGTTATATACTGAAATAATTTTCTGTGGGTCTTCTCCAACTGTAGATCCAACAATCCCTCCAAAAACCAGTTCTGGTTTTAATTAAATATTAATCTTTAATATGCTCTGCATTAACGTGTGTATTTGAATCCATTTTTAAAAGCATTTTCACATGTCCACCTCATATGATAAAATGTCCCTTTGTGGTTTTCACATTTCCAACATACATTAGAAACACCTTTATACATTTTGCACAATTTCTCTGGGGTCATATACCACTGATACATCATCAGATTTTCTGTTCTATTCTTTTCTGGAGAGATTTTCTGCATTATGGAAGAGAAAACACTAAAGCTGTGGCCAAAAACATAAGAGGGTTATCTGTGGAAGATGGTGACATCTGGAAACCCATCCACCCCGCCTCAAAAAAACATCCATAAGTGAGGAAGGATATTAGTGTGATAAAGGCTAGTCTGGAAACACTCAGAATCTGAAGAGCCCATAAAACTTAACAACTTTATAATTGTTGCAAATGAGATCTTTTCTCATGTTTACTATATATATCTGTAGATCTTAGTTCCTCTGTTGCCTTTGTTTTTGCAATGTTCCTTTAAGCCTTAAAGGAAGTTTAAGGAAAATACTTGTGTGATGGTGGGTTGTGGCAAGTGTTCAACTTTGGCACTCTGGTGGGATTTCATTTAAAGTGATCTTTACCATTCTGGGTGAGCAGGTGGAAAAGTCCATGTTAGTATGTTATAACAAACACACACAAGAAGAGTTGCGTAGGAACTTGACAACTTGCAGATTTATTATGCCATAAGCTTTTGTGCTTTAAAATTCACTACATATGATGGTGGGCTCCAATTTTAGATTTAAAACTGTTTTAAACTGTTAAATTGAGTCTACTTGTACACTGCCCAGAGATCCTGTGAGGCAGGGGAGAACATAAATATCAACATGGTCATCATCATTATCATTATCATCATCACCCACAAATACTTATACTAGAGTTTATCTATGCATCTTGAACGTAGCAGAAGACTCTGATTTATATATATATATATATATATATATATATATATATATATATATATATATCAGCTAGACAGAACTTGGAAGTAACTAGTTACACATAGCAAGTGCCATGTAATCCTCATACATTTGGATAGGAACAGTATGATACTGGCATTTTTATTTTCCATCCAACCACTCTTAGTAACTGTGTGTATGTGGGTTCATAAGGGGTCCCACGTATACTGTAGTCTTTCTACTGTGCTACTTGCTTTAGGCAGCATTCTGAAACTAGAATTCTTATGGGACTTTGTGCTAACGTAACCAGGGATTGTACTACTTTTTCGGCTGTTGCATAAGGAGGTATTCAGTTTCTGATATGGAAGTTGTTCCACAGTGGCTACCAGACAGTGCTCAGGCACAGCTCTGCTCCCCTGATTCAAAAAGCCACAGGTTAGTCACAGGGCACAATGGGAAAGCTATGTTCCACCACCACGAAGTTGACTGCCTCTGCCTTCATTCTCCAGCACCTGGAATTCCATGAAAGTATGCTGGCTGGATTTTACACTTCACCAACTTCATACAGGATATTTGCCTGAGTTTCTCCATGTGAAGGGGAATTCTGTGTTTGCCATCCAAGGTGATCTGCTCTGTAGTACCACTCTTAGATGTGAAGTGCTTAATAGCAATAATGCTTACAGAACTTTGAAATGTGGGGTATCTGATAGCTTACAGGTACCCATGTGAGGTGGGGGAAGAGCCTGTATTCTCTGCCATCCTATTATGCCATGGTGGCAGACGAAGAAAGATGCCCTGGACACCTAGCTAATGGGAACACATCTTGGGTGGTGCAGTTCCTGGAATGTCACCCCTGTGGCCTTCTCCCTGACAAGGTAATGCCCTACTTCCTCACTGTGAAACACTGCTAATGGTCAAGTAAATTAAAGCACCCATCCAAAGAGGAGAGAGGATGTACTTGGGAGTGTGAGCAGAAGTACTGTCTCACTAAATGTCTGATCCCCAGTTCCACCTGCCCTGGAGCTAATTCCAGCAGCTTGTTACAGCCAGCCTTCCCACACATTAAACCAGAAATCAGGACTCATTCTGAAGTCTTGGCTTGGATACAAAGCTTTGTTGTGAATGTATGCACTCACAGACCTATACCCTCATTTCACCACAGAACAGGAAGCAGGATGATCCATTTTATCTGATGCTGTTGAAAAATCCATGTGGTGCACTGCTTTTCCCAGTCAGAGGCATCTTGCTATAAATGAGACGTCGCATTGCAGCCAGGTCCGTGGGCTTGGCAGCCTGCCCAGCAGCGGTCTAAATCTCATTCTGCAGTTTGAGGCTTGCAGACAGCTATTTAACACAAAGAGCCAAGCTGTTATCTTTTCCCTTAGGGCTACCATCCCTTTCACTTCTCAAATGCCAAATTACAGTCTACATTTAATTTCAATGCCACAGGGAGCTACATGTCAGGGGAGGGCAGCATCTTCCATTTAAAATTGGCTACATTAGATTAACAGTGATAAAGTTGCAGGTGGGAAAGGCTGTGGCAGGGAAATCTAGATGGAAACAACTTCCTGTTTAACCTGTCATCTAATTCTCAAACTCATCAGAGAGCTTCTCTCCCTGTTACCTTGCACCACAAGAGGTGAAGATTGTCACCCTCTCTGGCACTGGATTATCACCAGGTTATGATATCCAAAAAGAGCCAAATTCTGACCAGTGGAGAGACCTACTACAAAGCAATAGAGAGTTTGAGTTAGTAGCACAACACTCAGTTTTACGGCCCTGCATGTCAGTGAGATATTTTTCAAACAAAAATGTGATTATTTTCTACTGCCACCATGCCTTTTTTTTTTTTTTTTTTTTTTGTCCTCTTGCTTGTTCTATAACTCAGACTCCCACCTGAATGCAAGAAAGTTGTAACCATGTCCATGTAGTTATTTATATGGCACCAGGATTTTGGATGACTGCAAGTAATGTGGACAGAAAGAAGATACTGATCTAAGAGTGTGTGATGGTGAGGGCTGCAGCATATAACAGCAATCCTAAGTGGTTTTTATGTCTGCTATATGGATAGTACTTTTCACAGATTGTGGTGAATGCAGAGAGGACAGCAGGACTACTCCAGCCCCAATATGTTTAGCTTAACATAAGTACAGACCTTGTCTGTATACATGATCTGTCAACCATGTGGTAGCTGTGAGATTCCTGTATTGAACAGGTGGCAAAACTAGATGACCTCCCAGGTTCCTTCCTGCACTAAAATAGGAATGTGATTCTGCCTCACATAGGAACTGTGCACATGTTAACGTGAGAGTCTAGAGTTCAGGTTTTACTTGCAATTTTAAAAATCTAATAAATTAACTGTGGTTATAATCCAATCAAGCTACATATTTTGGTCAAAGAGTTTTGGGAGTGCTTTCATGTGTCTCTGGGATTTAAAACTATTTTATTTGATTGTGTACCACCCACTCTTCTAAATCATATTGAGAATGGAGGAAACTTATTTGCTGCAGCTCCATAGAACAGGACCTGGAGGAATAGATTCAAACTAGAGGTAACAAGATTCTACCTCAATATTAGGAAGAACTTCCTGACAGTAAGAGCTGTTTGACAGAGGAATACACTCCCTTGGAGAGTGGTGGAGTCTCCTTCTTTAAAAAGATGCTGTATGGCCATCTGTCAGGGGTGCTTTAATTGTTAATTTCCTGCAGAAAGCCTTGGAGAGCTCCTTGGTTAGTAATGCCGGTGATTCTGTCGAAGCCCTAGTCAATACCTGGAACACCGATCTTACTAGGGCTATCGACATGATCGCTCCCAAGCATCCTTTCCAACCCGCTCCAAACTGTCAATTTTAGTTCACAGACAAACTTGGAAAGATGAAGCGGGCTGAACAATGACTAGAGCACACCTGGCGGAAAACTTGACTCCTATCTGACAAGACTCGTCATAGGAAATTTCTTTATTTCTATAGAGAGGCAGTACATGCAGTGCAGAAATCTTTCTCCTCTACACGTATTGCATCTGCAAAATCCTGTCCAGCAGAGCTGTTTAGGGTGGTAAGGGAACTTACCTTTTGCTTAACCCAACAACAGCCTGCTGTGATGCTTTTAACAACTAGTTTGCAGATAAAATCTCTCAGATAGGAGCCGACTTAGGGGGGATGCAGACGGGTGGCAAGCCAGACACTTAGGGGGGGCTGCCAGACACCTTGGTTGTGATCCTCCCTTTCGCCTCCTGTGAAAGGAGCACTTCCGCAAGAGGCATGGTGTGCCTCTTTGGCGTCTCTTCTGGCTCAGCGTGTCTCGACACTGAGCCGGAAGGACGTCATCGGAGCGCCCGTCATGCGGAAGGGCCATCACTCCGATGACATCCTCAGGAAGGGGATGGGACGCCCAGCGTCCAGCTGCCCCTCCCCTTCCTTGGATTGAGGATGGTGTTTCTCGCCGTTTGCATCCCCTATTCGATGCTAGGATTACAGCAGAACTGACTGATGAAGTGTCCAGTAAACCCGTTTTAGAGATTAAACTGGATCAGTTTGAGCCGGTGAGTACTGATGACATAGACAAGATCCTTGGAAAAATGAAGAAGATGACGTGCCACCTTGATCCCTGCGCATCATGGCTGGTCGTCCGGGGGGGTGATGCCTTGATGGCTTTTCTTAAAAAGATCATCAACACATCTCTCAGGGAAGGAACTGTTCCAACATGCATAAAGGAAGCAGTTGTTAGACCGCTCCTGAAGAAACCTTCCCTGGACCCCTTGGATTTGAAAAACTACAGACCAGTATCCCATCTGCCATTTTTGAGCAAGGTGATCGAGCGAGCCATCACCTTTCAACTCCAAGCAATTTTGAATGAAACCGATTTTCTAGATCCATTTCAAAGCAGCTTCAGACCTGGATATGGGATGGAGACTGCCATGGTCACTTTGGCAGATGACCTGTGCTTAAGCATTGATGGGGAAAGCATAACCCAGTTGGAGCTTTTGGACCTCAGCAGCTTTCAATATGATAAGCCATTACATCCTCTTGGAACACCTGGGAGAGTTAGGAATTGGAGGCACTGCATTGCAGTGCTTCTGTTCCTTCCTCTCAGGCAGATTCCAGAAGGTGATGCTCGGGGACAGTTGCTCTTCAAAAACAGAGCTTAATTGTGGCATCCCTCAGGGTGCCATCCTGTCCCTGATGCTATTCAATATCTATATGATGCTGCTGGGGGAGATCATCCATAGACATGGGGAGGGATTTTTTCAATATGCTGATGACACCCAAATATATTTCTCCATGTCCCGGTCAGCAGCCCTGATGACAGATGGCATTTCTATCCTTAATCAATGTCTTGAGGCAGTAATGGACTGGATGAGGAAAAACTGACTCAAGCTTAATCCAGATAAAACAAGGGACCCCCAAAACAGGCATTGGGCTACAATCTCCAGTCCTGAATGGGGTCACGTTCTCCACTAAGGACTGTGTTCACAGTCTGGGGGCACTCCTAGACTCGTCGTTTCACATGATAGATCAGGTGAATGCGACAGTCAGGAGCGCCTGTTATCAGCTTCGGCTGATATGCCAGCTGCACCCGTTCCTGGAAGTTAAGGACCTAGAAACTGTAGTGCAGGCACTGGTAACCTCACAACTCGATTTCTGCAATGCACTCTACATGGGGCTACCCTTACACCTAGTCCGGAAACTACAATTAGTACAAAATATGGAATCCAGGCTGATCACTGGTAAATCTAAGAGTAATCACATTACACCTATTCTGAAATTTCTTCACTGGCTGTCTATTGGTTTCCGAGCACAGTATAAGGTATTGGTGATGATCTTTAAAGCCTACATGGCCTGGGTCCAACCTATCTAAGGGATCGCCTTCTTCCATAAATCCGCCCCACATTCTCAGGTCCTCTGGGAAGAACTTGCTGCAACCGACAAAAACTAGATTGGCGGTAACCTCCCAGAGAACGTTTTCTGCCACCGCGCCAAGATTGTGGAACGCCTTGCTGGAGATCCGTCAAATAACCAACTTGGACAGCTTTTAAAAAGCTGTCAAGACGGATCTCTTCCGGCAGGCCTTCCCAGAATAGATCACTCCACCTTAATCTGTGCTCCTCCCTCATTATACATCCTCTCTATATACCTAGTGGTGCTCCCAAATGCATGCTGTTTTTAATTCCATGTTCATTTTAATATTATTTAGTATTTATTCTTTTAAAGGGGGGGTTAATTGTTATTATTGTTTTATTGTTTACTGTAGGTATGTTTTTATTTAAATTGTCTCTTATATTTGTAAGCTGCCTTGATTGCCTTGGCAAAAGGCAAGATATAAGAATAAAGTTATTATTATTATTATCATGTCAGAATGGGGTTGGACTGGATGGCCCTTGGGTTCTTTTCCAACTCTATGATTCTATGAGTTTAGAAATAATTTTGTTTTTGCAGAATTCTGAAGTTGTGATGGATATTATCTGGAATGCTAGGACAGTGGTGCATGGGATGCTAAAAACAGTACAGGGTGCTTTTAGTTCAAGGGTGGGGAGTATATAAAGGGCTTATATAAAGGGCACCATTTTACTGTGCCATTGCATTTAGTGGGACTTGAGCATCCATGGATTTGATACTCACAGGGGGTCTTGGAACCAAACCCTAGTGGATACCAAGGGCCCACTGTATAACATTTTGAAGTGCAAAGTTTTTTATGCCTGTGCCAGTGCAATGGTCATTATTCAAACAAAGATATAGATTCTTTCCAATAAAAACAGGAGGTGCAGAGAACACATTTTGGATTGGGAGAGCAGAAGGAGCAAAGGATTAACCTCCTTTGCTCCAGATTAGAGGGCTTTCACCTGCATTCCAGGTGACCCAGACCTCACTTTGGACACTGTGTCCAGTTCTGGGCAGCACCATTCAAGAAGAATATTGACAACTGGGAGTGTGTCCAGAGAAGGATTGACCAAGATGATCAGTAGTCTGGAAACCAAGCCCTTTGAGGAACAGCTGAGAGTCAGGTATATTTAGCTTGAAGAAGAGTGAGAGGTATTATGATAGGCATCTTCAAGTATCTGAAGAAATATTATGTAGAAAATGGACCAAGCTTTTTTTCTGCTATTGCAGACTAGAACATGAACCAGTGGATTCAAATTATAAGAAAAGAGATTCTACCTTAAGAAGAACCTACTGATGATAGGAGCTGGTCAATAGTGGAATAGGCTGCCTTGGAAGGGACTGAACTCTTCTTCTTTGGAAGTTTTTAAAGAGAGGTTAGAGGGATGTCTTTTAGGAGTGCTTTAGCTGCATGGCAGTGGGTTGGATGAGATGGCCCTTGCAGTTCCTTCATATTCTGTGTTGCCACAATCCTGTAATTTGCTAATCAAAGCACCACGTCCAGTGTTATCTTAAGTGCACAACCTATTGCTCACTTATTTGGAAAAGTAAAACCCATCACATTGAGGAGAGGGTGTATTTCTGAATAAGCATGCCATTTTTGAAACTGTAGTATATGAAAGAAGTGTACAGCACCTGCATGTGATCATCTCACTGAAGATTTTAACTTCTGCTGCTCAATAGAGAAGGCTGTTGTTTCACCTACTGTGTGTACTTGTCCTTCTCTTCCTGTGCACCCGGACTCCATACAAGCACTTTGTCTTTATGCCAAAGGATTTACACCATAGGCAGCTGCTGCTCTTCCCTACATGGAACCTGGCAGGGTTTATACTGGAGGAGGGAAAAGTCATCAAGTTTCATGGCAGTTGAATTTCAGTAAGATAAATGTCATGGAAGAAGACTTTGCCACTAAGGCTGTTTGAAGCACATTTAACTTCAGTTAAGAAAAGAGTTTCTGAATAGCTACAGCTAGAGTTTTAATAACACAAAACTTTCTCAGCTCACCAGGAATTGCTCCAGTGACTGATCATCTGTTTACTTCTCACTTGTATATGTAGTCTATACAAAGGCTGGGAAAATTACTTTTTGGACTAAAGGTCCCAGAATCCCCAGCCTGCATGGTCATCCATTTCTATGCTAGCTAGAGGATTCTGAGAGTTGTGGTCCAAAAATGCAAGGGATGCAGTGGCTCAAGTGGTTAAGACGCTGACTCTGTTAATTGCAAGATTGGCAGTTGGCAGTTCAAGGCCCAGGTGCTGCATGATGGGGTGAGCTCCAGTCACTAGTCCCAGATTCTGCTAATCTAGCAGTTCAAAAGCATTTAAATGCAAGTAGATAAATAGGTATCACTTCGGTGGGAAGGTAAACAGAGTTCTATGCAACCATGCTGGCCACATGATCACAGAGTAGTCTCTGACAATGCTGGCTCTTCGGCTTAGTAACGGAGATTAGCGCTGCTCGCTATGGTTGGACACGACTTGACAACCTTGTCAACGGGGAATACCTTTACCTATTCATATGGTACATACACCAAAGCAAGTAGAGAAATTGGATGTTAGAAACCATCACATGGGCATATAAGGAGCCCTGATGGTGCAGTGATTAAATGCCAGTATTGCTGCCAGTACTGCAGTCACAATCCCAGGGCTCCTAGGTTCACTTAGCCTGCATCCTTCCATAGGTCGCTAAAATGAGTACCCAGCTTGTTGGGGGCAATTAGCTTGCACATTGTAAATCACTTAGAGACTCCTTAGTTCAGTATGAAGTGGTTTAGAAATGTAACTATTGCTATTGTTATATAGTTGAAGTATAATTGTAATATGGTAGAAGTTCTCCAATTCTTGCATGCTGGTGTGTTCCCAGACCAAGTCAAAAAAGCAAATTGGTCATAGACAACCACTATTCTGTCAGCCTTCGCTTCTGCAACCCCATAATCTGCAATAAGAGAATGTTAGTGTTCTGGCCTACATTGCAGGGACAGCACATACCCTACAACCATTCTGATTAATCCTCTGTCATCTCACTTTTTCAACTGATTTCAAACTGTCCCAGGTTTTCTCTCCTCTTCCCACTTTCAACCTCTCTTCTTGGCTTACTTCAGTTTCTCCAAACTGAGTTAAAAGTGTGAAAGTAGTTTGCACTCCTAAATTCAGTAGAGAAGAGACAAGAGGAGGGGATAGAATCCTTCCCTTCCCAGTAGGATCAGGGCAAAAGCAAACTGCTGCAGCCTCTCCTAGCTTGTGTGTTCTTCCACATTAATAACGTTTACCATCTTGACCACAATGAGATGTTGCTTGGTCACCTGTGTAGTTTTGTGAAGTACTTAAAAACTCTGCAAGAGATCTTGGATGCTAGAGTTCAAGAGAGTATGTTAAAGTTTTCAGCAGAGAATTCTAAGTACATGAAACCTAAGATACATTTTAAATCTAATTGTGTTTCAGTATTTGAATTGGTCTGTGCATTAACTGTATTTTGTTCAATCTTGTTGTGAGCTACTACAATTCTATTGGAGGCAGAAAAGCAGGATATAAATCCTAATAAATTGGTGGTGATGATGATGATGCAGCTCATGTCATCTCCAGAAGGGTGCATTGCTCCTTGTGTTGCTTCTCCTTTCCCAGCTCATGCCCCATCATTCTACAACAAAGAAATGAAATGATTTATAGGCACATGATCCTAAAGACTCCTCCATGTGGGAGGTACAGAGATTAACAGCTTCAGACAGACACAGTACATTAAACATGTTTTCAGCAATCATTGACTATTTATTTAGGCAAACTGTAATTCATTATAAGTAAAATATTTTATCTTGGAAGCCCTCATTGCCACTAACTCTTTCTCTCTAGCAGAAATCATGCTTGAAAGTCTGAATAAATAAAAAGGATAAATAAAAAAACTCAGTACTATGGATCACTGGTAAGGGTCTAGCTTACTACCTCCAAGAGATGTTGGGAATGCCGTGCTTGGCATGTCTGTCTATGAAAGCACAGTGTCAGTAGTTAGGCATGATGATAACACAAGAATCTATTTGCATGGTGTGTTTTGGGAATGGCAACTTTCATGTTGATATCTTTGAGGAATCCAGATGTACATCTATAGTAGTTTATTGCTATACTAGTGACCCTTCCCATTTCCTGTTGATGAGCATATCTTCCAATTTGTCCCAAGAGGAATCACAATTTTTTGTTCCTGTCCGGAGCAGCATATGTTTCCTAGCATACTGAGGAAACTTGCTCCAGAAGCATGTGAACTTCTTACTACCTCATTTTTCTTTGCAACATGAAGTTAGACCTGTGTACATGAATATGCACATGATTTGTAAGTAAATTTACTTTTTATTTTACTCTCACTAAAGACTTTGTCTTAGTTGGGGAGACACATAGGGGCTAGGAGAACAAAGGTAGACCTAATTTCCTGCTCACATATATTCTGCTGAATTTAAGGGGCTTTGTAGACCAGCCCAAAGGGCCGGCCTGGGGGTGGAGTTGGGGCAGGGCAGTCTCATGCCAGCCACCCCAACTCCATCCTGATGCCGTTCTGACACTGTGCGCCCATTTGCACGGTGCACTGCATCAGGACGCCCTACTGGCGCAGTGTGTATACACACTGAGCCAAACGGACATGGAAGAGCTGTGGTGCCAGCCCTTAGTGCAGCCTTTTGCCACCCCCAAAAGGAGTGGCATTTTGCCGCTCTTTTGGGGGTGGCAAAAGGGAGGATTGAGGCTGCGGCATGGGGTTGCCGTAACCGCTAGCAGGGGCAGCCCAGAGCCACCCAAAACAGGCCGTCTGTAGAGGCCCTAACTCTGCTGGTGAGATTAAACAATCTCTCCCATTTTGTTTTTTTTCCCCATTAAAACCCAAAACTTTAACAGTGTGTGCATACAGTATTCTTGCAAAAGGGAGTCAATGTCAATTGTGATCCATACATATTGGATAATCTACATGAGGTTCTAATGGTTTGTCCTGCCCTGTAGGAACTATATGACTTCCAGTATTTTATAGATTAAAATTGAGATGTTCTTATGTTTTTATAAGGGTGAAGGCAGTCAGTAGACAATACAGATCCTATCTTTGTCAGACAAGCATGAAAGCCTGGTCTCAGCACTTGCATAGGAGTGAACCATACTGGTCTATTGGTATAAGAATTCAGCTTGTTTCCTGCATTTACCTCCTTTGGCCAAAGCTGCTGGTGTGGAACAATCTCCACTAGGGATCTCTCAAGATTCTAACCTGAGACAAGCTAAGGATCATGTCCCAGGTAGCCACATTTGAAAATGAAACTGGAGAGTGGATCACTCTAAAATTTTCCCAGTTAGGAACCTAGAAAGTTTACTTCTGTCTAGTCACATCACTAGACCATCTAGCTTGATATTGTCTACACGCCATTCTTCACCAACCTGAGGTAAGTCCAGATGTTGTAGACTTTTCCAATGCCCATCCCTCTCATCAAGCATGGGAGGGACACATGTTGGTAAAAGCTGGTTTACACTGGCTGGCAGCTGTTTTCTGTGGTTTCAGACTGGATTCTGCCCCACGACCCACCAAGAGATAGCAGAAACTGGGACTGCACACCTGAAAAATTATGTGCTGTACCACTGAGCTATTGGAGTTTCAGATGTTTGTTTTAACACTAGATTTTTTTTTCATAGTAGTAGTGGTTTCCTACAGGTCATATGTATATATAGTGACCATCAGGACCTGCACCCAGGGTATACCTTTGCCATCTGACATCATACGATCTCAGAGGGAGAGAAGGGCCCAGCCAGCTCCATTGTGCCTGGCCTAAAGTAAGAAGATGAGCCCTCCCTCCAGTCCATCTACCAAGGTCCAGGCCTCGAAGGGAGAGAAGAACCACTGGACCTGATCCCCTTCCTCACTACCATTCTCTTCTCCTTTTGTGTCATGTCTTTTTGGATTGCATGCCTGAGGGCAGGGAACTGTCTAAATAACTATTTGTAAGCTGCTCTGAGAGCCTTTGTGGCTGAAGAGTGGGGTATAAATACAGTAAGTAAATAAATAAATAAATGGCTGGTTTTACTCAGAACTCATTTGCTATGGTTGGAGTACTTTGTAGCCACTTTAGGTGCATCTACACTGTAGAATTAGTGCAGTTTGACACCACTTTAGGTGCTGTAACTCCATCCTGTGGAATCCTGGGATCTGTAGTTTTACAAGGTCTTTAGCCTTCTCTGCCAAAGTGTGCTGTGCCTCACAAAACTACAAATCACAAGAGTGGTATCAAGCTGCATTATTTCTACAGTGTAGATGCAGCCTTTGCTTCTGCTTAAATTGTGAAGAGCAGTAACAAATGCAGTACGTTAAAAGTACCAGTGTTGATGCAGGCAAGGATAAAGCAAGGGTTAAAATAAGAAACAGATGCAGGAGGCTACATTACTGTCTCCAGCAGTGGAAATAAACAGAATCACTCTACTGCATGAAGAAAATTTGCCTGCTAGATACCCGTGTGTTGCACTGGGAAACAAGGAAACACTCCCACTACACCTGGTTCTTGTTCCAATTTTCTTGCTCAGCCTAATTTAAATCCTAATTTAAATCCCTTGGCACTGAACCCTGCTGCATCTGGTTCAGTCACAGAAAACAGCAAGTTATTAGATGCATCATAATGTGCTGAGATCTGCTATATATAGAATAAACAGTTTGTAAAACAAAACAACAACAACCACATTGCAATTAAAAACACATTAAAGGTGTGACATAGGAATCATGATGCAAGGATTATTACTCTTAAAATCTTGGAACACCACTGTGTTCCTTCTTTGTGATCCCCTACCAGCACTTACCCAGAAAGTTATTATCTGGATTAAATTAGCTCATAAAAAGGAAAGAGAGAGGGAGAAGGGAAAGCAAGCCAAAGGCTTCCTTTTAAGATAGAACAAGATAATTCATGCTCCAGTTTGAGGCATGGAGGGGAGACGAGTCTTATTTGTTCTTATTAATATTCTTCTTGCTCTCAGGTGCTGGATGAACAAATATCTATATCTCTCTGCTGTCCTATCCAAGATATAAACAGAGAGGTAGAGCGTTATTGCACCTTGCAGAAGCTGCAGTTGTGCAAACCATTTCACTTCAATGAGGCCAACAAAAAGTCCCATGGAGGTTATGCAGTAACTATGCTTGTGGTTTACTGCTTGCAAGATATCATGTCCCCATTGCACAGATGGAGATAACAAAGAATTGCAATCAGCAACTAACTCACAATTTCTCAGACATAGCTTTTTTGGCATTTTGGGGATGACTCAGGTCAGGTGCAAATTGGGAAGTCTGGATTTTATTTCCATCTTAATTCTGACACTTCAGAGCATCACTCAGTCGATCAATCCTATGCATAGGATTAGTCTATGGCTGATCCTGGGAATCTACTACACAGTCTGCCTCCAAAAAGACCACATTTTGCTTTTATTTGATAAAATATCCATGGAGATGAGTTGTCCCACTGGCAGCCCAGATACTGATGCCACAGGAAATTGTGCTGCTGGGGTCATACTTGGTTGCCACTGCTGACATGTAACAATGAAAGGAGCTACAAATGCCCTTCACCCAGGAAAAATTCAGTTGGCCACTCAGTTTCACAAGCTGCATACCTACACAATCCTAAAAGACCAGTCTTCACCAGCCACTTCCCTCACTCTAAATGGAAAGGGGGGGGGGGACACTCTCTGCCATCACCATCAGGAAGAGCATTTCATTTTTTATTCTGGGGGGGCAAGTGGGTAAACCAGAGGGTGAAGATCCTGTCATCACCAGGAATGGTGCCAGAATAGACTTTGGCCCAGGATTGCCATCTCCTGCCTCCAGAACATGCATTCTTAATTAATTGCACTTGAATCCCCATTCGACCCTGGAAAACCACTGTGTGACTTTGAGCAAGTCACACTCTCTCAGCCTCAGAGAAAGGCAAACTCCCTTTCAACAAATCTTGCCAAGAAAACCCTGTGATAGGCTTACCTTCAGGCTGCCATAAGTTGGAAATGATTTGGAGATACACAACAACAAAAATGTTGGATATCTGTCAGCCCTATGGCTTTGCTTCTCAGCCACTTAGGATGACCATGTGTCCTGATTAACAGAAAGCGGTGTTTCAGAGGGCATTCCTCTGTTTGAAGGTGTCCTCTTTAGTTTGAGGGTCTGTCTGGTCCTTGTTCATTTTAGAGATAAATAAATGGAACCTTAACTGTTACAGATGAGCTGTGTCCCAAATATAACTTTCTCCACCTTTCTCCTACCAAAACAATAGGGCCACTGTGTAGGGCTTGTGCAATGAGGATTTGTGAGGGGTTTTTTTTACACAAACTGGTGTATTGTATGGCTGCCCCACTGTATAATGTCATCAGGAAGGACAACTTTTGTTTCTGAGTTAGTTGTAATAAAACGTATTTAGAACAGTCCAGCCTGCCTTGGGTCTGTTAATGATACACTGAGCACTCTGGCAATGTAAAATCGGTGTTGACATTACTGGTTTATTATCAGTTAAAAATAACAAGTTGAAGGCTACTTGTTGACATGAGAAAAGGCTGGCATAGCTTGGAGAAAGAACAAGTAGGAGGGAGAGAGATGAGTGTGAGCTTAAAACCACCACCACCACCGCACCCCGAAACAAACTGTTTGGTAAACATCTGACTATTAAACTGCCCTGCAGATCTTTCTCTCCCCTCTACACCCCCCTCAATCCACAGGCACTTACAACACCTCTCCAGCTGTGCTTCACTGGCACCCATGAGATTTTAACCCTAGCTCAAAGAATCTGTAAATACAGCTGTGAAGTTTCAGTAAGATTTTAATTTGGATAGTTGTTCCAATTAGACCAACAGGGCTGCATTTCCCGATGGCATAAATTGATCCAAATCTCAGTAATGTTCAATGTAGCAAAACCAGTTAACTCCAGTGGACTTTTGAACCCAATAGCCTTCCTTTTCCTTCTTTTGAAACTATTTTGTACCCCCCCCACACACACACACACACACAAAGAGAAAAGAAGAGAAGGTAACCTTAATTGGGGAGAGGAACACAGATACGGCTTAACTAGTACAAATCAAAATGGTGCTATTAGCATGACTGAGCCCATGCACATTTATATCAGCTGCAAATCCAAGATATGGTGTGTGTAGATGACTAATGTGACTTGCATAGGCACTTTGTTTTTGAATGGGTTTCTTTTTTTTGCTTCTCACCCTGAGCTGTCTGCAGAGGCAGATGGGAGCACCTGAAATTTCCAGAGCAAAGGAAAGAGTTAAGAACTATCTATGAATAAAATATCACCATTCCAGACAGACACACACACACACACCCTCTTCAACGTACTGCAAGCTTCCCTTCTATATAAGATGCTCAAGTCCCTTTTAGGAGACCTAAGATGTGCAAGGTTTTTGGAGGGTCCAAATCTGAAGTGCATTTCTTTGCCAGAAAATTGTCCAAGCGTACTCTTGATTATGCACTTCTAACTTGATTTATATACAGGAGTTTTATTCTGTACCACTGTTTCTGTATTAATGAATCAAACCCTAATTTTAAGAGGCTGGAAAGGGAAAGAAAAGTTTCATGCAAAATCCATTTGCTGGTACATCTCTCTCTCTCTGTGTGGCCCTGCGTGTGCCTTTAATTCCCTGCTGATTTATGGTGACCCCATGGATTTCATGGATTTTTCCTTTCTCTGAAAATTATAAGTTTATCGCACAGAACTGACAAGAATGCGAATGGAATGGAAGGGAAGGGAAGGGAAGGGAAGGGAAGGGAAGGGAAGGGAAGGGAAGGGAAGGGAAGGGAACAGGGCAAAAACGCATTTTACTGCACAGGGGAATGCCACCGATGTCGCCAGGAGTCCCCAAGATGTTCCCCAGCGGCTCCTGGTAGCCAATTTTTGAAGGACAGTTGTTCTTCAAAACCGGCTGCCAGGAACAGCTGCGGAATGTCTTGGGGGCTCCCGGTGACACCAGTGGCATTCTCCCGTGCAGTAAAATGTGTTTTTGCCCTGTTCCGTTCCCTTCCGTTCCTTTCCATTCCTGTTCCTTAAGTGCCATGCGATAAGCTTAATAGCCTACAGCATCTGGTCTTCATTGGTGATCTCCCATCCAAGTACGAACCAGAGCTAACCCTGCTTGGCTTCCAAAATTAAACAGGATCTGGTGCCTTTAGGGCATTTACATACCTACCTTCAAATGTTGGGCTGTTTCAAACTATTCTATTTGTTCCTCCTGTAGCCAAACTCCATTTGGCTGCTCCTGCAGATTTTCTAGTCATATAGAATCTATGACATGCCCAACACCTTTGTACAATATTCCAATTTATGCTATGAGACAGAAGTAAACAAACTGTGGATGTAACACAAAATAAGCCAAATTCCACTTTCACTTCTCAGCAAAGGCACAGTGAGCAGAACTGAAAGCAAACACCATTGCTTCTAATGAAGCAGCAATGGGAGCCCATTTACTGTAATTTTATCCTGGGTTTAGGGTCATGAGGAGCAAAATCCCTCAAACACAATGTCTCTACCTCACAAACAAGGAGGTGATTCACAACTGGGTCATGTTCCAAGTGGATTGTTCTGAACACAGATTTAGATTCATTTGTCATAGTACTGTAATATGCACTTTACTGCATTAATGTTTAAAGCCATGCCATCTTCTCATCTGAAACAACAATGGGAGAGAGATTTGAAAACAGGTCCTAGGCACAGCTTTTAAAAGTATCTTTTCAAAGTTTTAGTCCCAAGACAGTACTGTTCTGCACAGATAGCTGCACACATGTGCCTCAGTTCAAACTAAAACAGACCCATTAACTCAATGGGATTAACATCAGTGATGAACCATCATTCAATAGTGGTTCAATGGGTCTACTTTAACTGGGACTACCAATAGGAGTCACATTAGGTAGTTACAGCTACTACCTTAGCCCTCTACCATTTGACTCCATCTTGGACCAAAGTGGCATTTCTCTTAGAGTAACAGAGCACTGCCTCAAAGCAGGATTTAACTGGTTCTGGAAGAAGAACCCGAATCAGAACAGTGATTTTAAAGGATATTTCTGGACCAAAAATTCTAGCATGCAAAAACAAACAAACCAACATTTAATTCTTACTTGCCTCTCCATGGATTGAAGCCAGGGACAACAACAATTAACAGTCAAACATCAGTTAAAACACATCAGTTAAAAGGACAAATAAGATGTACACATATTAAAACAATCCACATTTAAAATTCATCACTTAAAATCCACAATTTAA
Source organism: Phrynosoma platyrhinos (assembly GCA_020142125.1). NCBI lineage: Eukaryota > Metazoa > Chordata > Lepidosauria > Squamata > Phrynosomatidae > Phrynosoma > Phrynosoma platyrhinos. The sequence continues at coordinate 263,189,869 of CM034703.1, forward strand.
AAATCATCTGGGTAAGCCAGAAGAGGTTGCTCTTTAATCTCTTTTAAATTTGGGCAGTGTATTTAGCTGTTGAATCTCTTCCAGCAGGTCATTCCACAGTCAAGGGGTGGCTGAAGAAAACAGTTGCCAGCCTAGTCCTGGCATGAATCTATGTACGTTAAGGGTATATATATATATATATATATATATATATATATATATATATATGAAAGCTTTAAGAATTAAAAAAAACAACTACAATACAACAATAAAAACAATTAACAATTAACAACCCATTCACACTAAATATAACACCTATTGACAGATGATACAATCATGTACTCAATATATGCAACAATGACATAAAATAACCATACACTTATTCCCCTCACCAACAAACTATAAAACCTAGCACAAAGTGACTTCCTGAACTTTGTACTGATCCATTTTACTCTTTCTTATTTGACCTGATTGAACATTATGTCCAAACAAAATACCCAAACTCATCAATTAATATACTAGAGTGCAATCTTAATATTGCATATATCCTTAATTCCTTAAAAGCAATATTGACTTTGGGCCTGAACAGACTTCCATAAATAATCAAGCTTGAGGCCACTAGCTCAGTGCTAGGGAATCATGGGAACTGTAGTTTATTATTAGAGCTCTCTGATGGAGAAGGCTCAATGTCTCAGAAAAAAACTACGATTCCCATGATTCCCTAGCATTGAGCCAGGACAGTTAAAGTGCTCTCAAAGTGGATTATTTGTGGCAGTCTGTTCAGGCCCTTATTCTACTTTTACCAGCATAACGAAGGATTTCTTTTTTTAAAAAAAAAAGAGTTTCATTAACTTTAAAAATGAACTTTATTTATTTATTTATTTATTTATTTATTTATTTATTTATTTATACCCCTCCCCTCTGCATAGCAATCGAGGCGGCTTCCAACATAAAAATACAATACAGCCCCAACCCTCCCAACCCTTAAAAATTTATTAAACAAACATCTAATTTAAAAACAGTTACTACAATTTAGCCAAAAGATTCCCAATTACTATAAATTACTATAAAACATTAACATATATTGAGTCACATTCAATTCAACATGCATCTATACATATATGTTTATATATTTTCCCATGCATCTGCTTGCAATAAGCTAAACATAAATATAAATAGAAGCATACTTCTATTATATGCCATTTTTATTACATTCTTAATCTTCTATTACACACAGGTTTATTGTGAAAGCGAAGTGGTTAGGATACATTGCCTTCTCTTTCCTACTTGACTATATAATGTTTCTCTATCACTATCTTCTTTCCCTCTCCACTTTTATAATAGGAAAACACTAATTTTCCATTTTCTTTCTTTCAATCATTCTTCTAATGAGCTTCTCTCACTGCTATCCTAGGTCTCTTATCCAATTGTTTCCCATTTGTCTATATATAATTAAACTTATTTGATTATCTCTCCTAATTTCTATAAGAGTAGTACGTTCTGTATATTCTGATATTTTTACTTTCATTCTTCCTTCTAATAATTTTCAAATCAAATATTTTCAAATCAAATAAAATCAAATATTGATTTATACATTGTTACAGTGGACTTATACATCATTATATTCTGTCACCTCTCTCTTCATATTTCCATTCATTATTCTCCATCAGTTAACAATCTATCAATTTTTAAACCCCATAATTAAACTCGACGTCGGACCCCATTTTTGTTTCAAATGTATTTCTGCCATTTCCCATTCTGCTTCATAGTTTCCCATATTCCCTTTGGATAGTCATTTTGTCAATTTGTCTGCTTCTGACATTTCTAGGACTTTTAGATACTATTCTTCTATTTCTGGGATTCTGTCTTCTTTCCAAATCTGTGCATAAATGATTCTTGCTACTGAAATCAAGTAAAAGAACATCCTTCCATATTTTTCTTCTATATGTTTTCAATGATATTCCATTTTTACAAATTCAAGTTTTAATTCTATTTTTTTTAAAAAAATCTTCTCTAATTCCTTATGTATACTTATCCAATATTTCTTTGCCTTTTTACATCCCCACCACATATGGAAAAAAGTGCCTTTCTCTTTTAGACATTTCCAACATTCATTTTCTTATTTTTGTACATCTTAGATAATTTATCGAGAGTTAGGTACCAGCAATAGAATATTTTATAATAGCTTTCTTTAATGTCTTGACTTTTTGTATATTTCAATCTCTTTGACCAGGTATATTCCCATTTGGATAAGTCAACTGCATAGTCTATGTTCTGTGCCCAAGCTATCATATTTGGTTTCACTATCTCTTTTTCTTGGTCTATTTTCAATAGGAATATATATATATATATATATATATATATATATTGACAATAAGTCTTTATTTTTGGACTGTAGCAATTTCTCTAATTCAGTTTGTCTAGCATCTATGCTATTCGTCTTATTATCTATCAGGAACCTTTCTCTGATTTGTCTGTACAAATACCAATGAATTTTTATTCCCACTCTGTGCATTTCCTCTTGAGTTTTTATTCTAAATTTATTCTCATGAGTTTCCAAAATGTCTCTATATCTTATCCATTTTTTTTAACATTACCAATCTCCCTCTCAAAGAAGGCTTCATGGGGAAATGTTTCTAATGAAATTTTCCATCTCAATTTATAGTTATATTTTATCCAAGTGTTTAAAAGAAATCTTCTAAAAAATATGGTTTTTGAAATCTTTGTTTACCTTTTCCTTGTTATAGTATAAATATGCATGCCATCCATAAATTTTCTGTGAGCCTTCTAAATGTAGGAGTCTTTTATCCTCTAGTTGGATACAATCTCTTATCCATATTAAACAGCTTGCTTCATGATATAAACGCAAATTTGGGAGTGCTAAACCTCCTTCCTCTTGCAAATCTTGCAAGGTTTTAAACCTTACTCTTGTTTTTCCCCCCACCCATATGAAGTTAGAGATGTCCTTATTCCATTTCTTGAATGGCAATTCATTTTCAATTATAGGTATTGTTTGAATTAGAAATAGTACCTTTGGTAGTACCATCATTTTTATAGTCATGATTCTGCCCATCAATGTGAGTTTCAAATTCTCCCAGTTTTTAAAAATCCTTCTTAATTTTAATCCTAGTTTTCAAATAATTATTTTTAAAGAGATCTGTATTCTTCTTGGTTAACTCTATACCCAGATATTTTACTTTTTTGCTTATTATAAAGCCAGATTGTGTACCCAATCTCCTTTCCTCCTCTTTTGTCATATTTTGGTTGATATTTTTGTTTTGTCCTTATTCACTTTTAATCCTGATACTTCCTGAAGTTCTTATAAAATCATATTAAGAGTGTTTATACTACTCAATGGATTGTCAACAAATACAACCAAGTCATCAGCGAATGCTTTCAATTTACATTCACATCCCTTATATTTAATT
>CM034703.1:263207722-263220202 GCA_020142125.1 Phrynosoma platyrhinos
TCCACAAAAAGGGAGACACAAGAGACTGCAGCAACTATTGGACCATAGTACTGAATTCCCACACAAGCAAAATCATGCGCAGAATTCTGCAACATAGACTCCAACCATACATGGAGAGAGAGAAAACCCCACAGACCTGGAACACCTACTAAGGGAGATCAAAGAAGAAAGTGTTAAGGCAGGCTTAATGCTGAACATAAAGAAAACAAAAATAATGACTACTGAGGACCTTCAACCTAGACAATGAAGAAATAGAAATAGTAAAAGAACTCCCATACCTGGGATCAAACATTGATAGAAATGGGGACTGCAGTCAGGAAATCAGAAGAAGACTAACAATGGGGAGGATGTATATGAAAGAACTAGAAAGGATTCTAAATGCAAAGATATACAATTCAGCACAAAAGTCAGAATACAAGCCATCATATTTCCTATTGCCATGTATGGATGTGAGAGCTGGACAGTTAAGAAAGATGACAGGGAGAAAATCAATTCTTTTGAGATGTAGTGCTGGAGAAGAGTGCTGAGGATCCCATGGACAAATAAATGGGTCCTTGAGCAGATCAAACTGGAAACCTCCCCAGAAGCCAAGATGACTAAAATGAGGCTGTCATACTTCGGACACATCATGAGAAAGGAAGACTCACTGGAAAAGACAATAATGCTGGGGAAAGTGGAAGAAAGTAGGAAGAGAGGAAGGCCACATGCCAGATGGATGGACTCAATTTAGGAGGTCATGGGTATTAAGGGGTTGCAGGATTTAAACAAGAACAGTGCAGGAAAGAGGGTCTTGGAGATGTCTCATCCATAGGGACATCATGAGTCAAGAGGGCAGTTAACAACAAATTTATACCAGATCCTGTCTGATCTTGGAAGCTAAGCAGGCTCAGTTCTGGTTAGTACTTGGATGAGAGACCACCAACGAATGCCAGTTGCTGTAGACTATATTTCAGAGAAGGCAACTGGCAAAACCACGTCTGAGTATTGCTTGCCTAAGAAAATCATATGAAATTCATGGGCTTGCCATAAATCCACAGGTAACTTGAAGGCACACGCACAACACACATTTACATACTCACATGTAAAAAGCATATTCTTTTCCCCATCCACTGAAGTCCCCTGAAGAGGCCTTACTGTGTACTACTCCTTTTCCTCTGGTTACAACTGAAGGATACAGAGTAGAGCCTTCACTTTGGTACTTAGCCACCCTTTTGAACATCCTCCCATGGAACATGGACACTTTTTTCTATCCATTTTCCCCCTGCTGATTGGAAACCTTCCTGTTTGCAAAATGTTTTGCTGACCTTGCTGGTTTTGGACTGTTTGATTCTCTGCTATAGTTGGTTCTTTAATATTCTTTGTGTACTTATTTCAGATGAATGTTTTAGCTTAGTTTTAACGTGCTGAGTTTCAGATTTTATTGTATGTCATTTTCTGTACTTTATTGCTGAAAAAAGCTATTCATTTAATAAATGACTGAATAAATACCTCCCGTGTCCCTTCTATCTTACACTTTTGCTGCCAAATGAGATTATCTGTGGGATACAGATGTATTCTTTGTTGTACATTCAGATGTATTCTTCTTATGAGGAAACAAGGTTGTCATCAGGTCAGCAACTTGCTGTCAGTGGAAGAAGGGAGTGGAAGGAATCTTAGAAGAGACTTGGAGTCTTTCATACTGCCCCCAGTTATACCACTTTGATTCCATTTTAACTGCCATGGCAATATTCTAGGTCAGGGAATCCAGGGGGTTGTAGTTTGGGGAGGCACTAGAGCTCTTGGACTGAGGATTCCAAATATCCCCTCTAAACTGCAAATCCCAGGATTCCCAAAGATGCTGCCATAGCAGTTAAAGTAGAATCATAGCACTTTAATTGTGTACTGTGAAAGGGCCCATGGTCCCCAAACACACTCCTACTTACCCTGCCACTGGAAAAGTTACTTTTCTTGACTATGGGCCTTTGCAGACTGCCAGAAATAGTGCAAATTGAGTCCACTTTAACTGTCCTGACTCAGGGCCTTTGCAGACTGCCAGAAATAGTGCACATTAAATTGAGGCACTGCCCTGGCTCAGTGCTAGGGAGTCATGGGAATTGTATTTTTTTCTGAGACATTGAGCCTTCTCTGTCAGAGAGCTCTGGTGCCACAATAAATTACAGTTCCCATGATTCCCAAGCACTGAGCCAGGGCAGTGCCTCAATTTAATGTGCACTATTTCTGGCAGTCTGCAAAGGCCCTCAGTGCTAGAGAATCATGGGGACTGTAGTTTATTGTGGCACCAGAACTCTCTGACAGGGAAGGCTCAATGTCTCAGAAAAAAATACAATTCCCATTATTCCCTAGCACTGAGCTAGGACAGTTAAAGTGGACTCAATTTGCACTATTTCTGGCAGTCTGCAAAGGCCCTATAACTCCCAGAATCCCCTAACCATGCATTAGTTACAATCATTTGGTGCAATTTATGACTTGTTTGCCTCAGCAGCTGCTTCCAGCCTGTGGAATCATAGAGTCATAGAGTTGGAATAGACCACAAGTCTCTTGAATTAAAATTGCTTTTAATTCAGGGGTGATTTATTATCACAAATTGTTTAGCTATATTATAATAGCATCCCTTCCTGCATTTATATCTACATGTTTTTAAGTTAATGATAACATGAGCCACCTTACATCCTGGTGTTGGGAGGAAAGTAAAATAAATAAAAAATAAATAAAATTTACCATATAAAGTACATTGTATTTCATTTCACTCTTTGCTCCTTTTCATTACTTTTCTTGTTCCACTCTTTTTACTGATTAGGATATAAATTGAACCAGGTCCCATCTCTTTACTTTTTTGGACTTATGACACCAAAGAAGTGTTTCTGAGGGTGAAGCAGCAGGATCTGTTAACATGGATTGTGTGCAGGAAGGTTCTAGGGAAAACATCAGTCTAGCTCAGCAGCTGATGCCTGCAGCATAGGGGTGCTACCTAGATTCTTTCTATAAATAATTAATAATATGTGCATAAATGATTAGTGGATGTTTTAGTAAATGGGCAATCAATGGCTAGTTTGTTACAGAGTCTAAGAGCTTGTTTCTAATATTCCACAAGAGAACTTGTTTTTGTTATTAAGTTGGCTTTCACTTAATGAATGAGAGACCTGTGAGATATTATGAACAGCCCTACTTAGGTCTTGCAAGCCCCAGGCTGTGGCTTTCTTGAGTCAATCCACCCGTAATGTGATCTTCCTCTCATCCCTACTGTCTTCCAGTTTACTAAGCTATTGGGGGGGGGGGGGGGAAGAGAAGTTATGTTGTCTCAAAAAAGATCACATCTTACCTTGGAAGCAAAGCAGAGTCAAGCCTGGTTAATACTTGGATGTGGGACTGCTAAGGAATACCCGATGCTGTAGGATAAATTTGAGAGCACAGCAATGGCAAACCGTCTCTAAATATTATTGCCAATTGCTGGGAAGTAGCAGTAGTGTGGGGATGTGGTGGTGAGAGATAGATATGGGTGTAGAAGATGGATGTAGAACAGTGGTGGGGAACATGTTGCCTTGGATGTTGTGTGACTGAAATTCCCATCATTCCTAGCCAATGTGCAAGCTGTTTGTGAAGAGCCACTCCTTCACCTAACTCTTTTTTCTCATTTGGCAGCCCTATGGGTATTTTTATCCCACTGTTGCCCCAATATGTGTTGTATCAGACCACTTTTATGTATATCTATGGGTTTACTCACCAATCATGGTTTCTTTATTTCTTAGTAGTGTGGATAATAATTCCATGTTCTAACAAGCTTGTAAGTGAACAACAATAAAACTTTATTTGAATGATGGTTAACAGTGTTCGATTTGTTACAATGTGGCATTCTATTGTTCTTGTTATACTTTGTTACATAATATTCAACTCTAAAGAACAATAGTTACTAGTCTTTAGGACTCTTACACCGTCCTTATTTACTGTGGTCTTTCCAACCTTATTTCTGCACTAGCCTTCAGGCTGAATCTGAGAAAGTCTCTCCCTTGGAGTTCTGTCCTATAGCTAAGTCCCTCTCTTCTGAACTTTAGCCCTCACAGTCCCTTTTATTCTGGACAGTTACCCATCCAGACCCAATCTGACTTCAGCTGTCAGCAACGTTCTTATTTAACATCTCCAGTTAAATGTTGCTAAGGCATGTTCTATTCTGCCTTCTCTTCACACTGTTGTCCAGCAAAATCTGAAGAGTTATGAGTAGTGAAAACTAAAGCCCTATTCAGGGGTTCATCTGAATAGGTGTATACAGGAGTGATATCACACCTGATCAAACAGACCCTGATTCTATGACTGTGGACCTTGCCCATTCAAGCCCTATCGAGATATTCACCCAAATACATGCCCAAAAAAAGTGCAGCAGGATCACGTCTGCAGGGGAAGATTTGAAAGAGTTTACACAAGAAGAAACTTTTATATATATGAATCTTGTCCATACATTTGTGGAGTATTGAATAGATAGTATTACAAACCATACAGTCAGAGCTCATAATATTTATCCAACTCATATGTGGTTTCATTCCCTTTTTTCAGCATATACATGTCAAGCTGTGACCATAAAGTGTGATCTCTTTACACACCTTCAGATGAACATTTGAAAATAACTTTACTCTGAGATAAAAGGATCACACTATATAGCAGTAATGGCAAACCTTTTAGGCACTGAGTGTCCAAACTAAATAGCCTTCCAGCACTGAGTGTTATCCCATGCCAGAGGCAGGACTTCTGGGGAAAAGGGACTTCCAAGGCAGGACTTCTCCTTCCCTACACACATACACACACACACACCTTCCCGGGCCTTCAGCTGCCTCTTCCCGGAGGAAGAACAGGTGCATGTCTATTCCTCCTCTTCCCCACTCTGTGTGCCAAGGAAAATGGCTTCGTGTACCATCTCTGGCACGTGTGCCATAGGTTCACCAACATGGGACTATAGTCTTAACAGCGACAATGGTATCAGTTATCTTCAGTGAATATTAAACCAGCACTGACCTCATTTTCCTTAAAGTGTCAGGTTGTACCTATGTGGAGAAGAACTTGATGTTCTGTTATCCGATCTAGTGATAACTCAGGGCTACTTCAGAAAGTAAGGTGCTTGCACAAATGTTTGATGAGTGAGTGCAAAGATATACAGTAGGCCCTCCACATTTGTTGTAGTTAGAGGCACAGGACCCCCATGAAAGTGGGAAACCTGCAAATTAAAAAACCACTATTTTTTACCTGAGAGAGCACCTCTCTAGGATTCTCTAGGTCCTCCAGAACAACTCTATAGTCAACTTCTGGCAGAAGTTGAATCTCTAAGTCCTCCAGCACAATGTCCTCTGCAGGACATTGACCATAAATTCATGCTGGAGGACCTAGAGATTCCTAGAGATGACATATTAATCAAATATGTGAATATTTATTTATTTAGAGTATTTATACCCAGCTCTTCAGCCACAAAGGCTTCCAGATAATTATTTAGACAGTTCCCTGCCCTCAGGCTTACAATCTAAAAAGACATGACACAAAAAGAGAAGGGAATGGCAGTGGGGAAGGGGATCAGGTCCAGGGGTTCTTCTCTCCATCTGAGGCCTGGACCATGGCAGATGGACTGGAGGGAGAGCCACCCTTCCTTCTCTGGCTAGGCCGGATGGAGCTGGGCCTTCCTTTTTCTCTCTATGTGCCAGATGCTGGCAAACCCACAAAAGTCAAAGCCACAAATGTGGAGGGCCAACTGTAATAAGTAGATAAACAAGCAATGCGTTAAAATACAGCAGTTGCAACCTGGGCCAAACTTCAGGATCCTGATGATTGCACACTGTGTGAATCTGACCTAAGCCGAACTGTTCCCTCAAGTCAGAGCAAGAAATGAAAGCTCCCAGGAACCCAAGTGGCTAAATTGTACCAGTGTCATTTAGCACCTCCTATGTGCTTGGTTCAGGGAATCCACTCTCAGTTTTAGTATGAAGGAGCTCTTCAAGGTGCTGGACTTATTTTTGCGACAGGGTTTGGCACCTTGGAGAATTCCATTCAAGTTCAGAGTAAAGCCAGGAGTGGATTCTAGAAGTCACTCACTTTCATTGTATTTCTGTCATAGCTAGCCAAGGTTATTTTGGCACAGGTAACAGAAAACCTTACAAGGACCTCCCTCCCTTCCTGGCACTTAAATAACAGAAATAATAACAAACGATAAACAAGATTATAATAAAGCAAACAAGAAGTTTGAGTTTTCCTTATCCAAAATGCTTGGGATCAGAGGTATTTTGGACTCCAGATTTTTTCAGATTTTCAAATATTTGCATATAAATAATGAGTTATCTTATAAATGGGAACCAAGTCTAAACACAAAAGTTATTTATGTTTCTTATACACCTTATACACATAGCCTGTAGGTAATATTAGACAACATTTTCATGTGCATGAAACGTTTCTATACATTGAACCATCAGAAAGCAAAGGTGTTGCTCTCTCTCTCTCAGGCTGCATCCTCACTGCAGAAATAATCCAGTTTGACACCACTTTAACTACCATAGCTCAGTGCTATGGAATCCTGGGATTTGTAGTTTGTTGTGGTGACAGAGCTCTCCAACAGAGAAGGCTAAATGTCTCACAAGACTACATACAGTTCCTAGAACTCCATAGCATCGAGCCATGGCAGTTAAAGCAGTGTCAAACTGGATTATTTCTACATTGTGAATAGAGCCTCAGCCACCCATGAAAAAAGGTATGATTTCTGTAGCATTTTAGTTTTCAAGATAAGGAAAACTCAGTCTATAATTACTTCTGGCCATTTCAGGATCCCCGACATCTGCTGCCGAAGGTGACCACCTCCCTCTTATGGATGAGATGGCCACCATGAGTGTGTTCCTATCCTGCCCTGACTTGTAGGCTCAAGGGTCGCTTGTGGTGCAAGGTGGCACTGCTAGTGCTAGAATAGAGGCAAAAGGAGTATGGGAAGGCCACAGAAAGGCTGTCATTAAGGGGAAGGGTGCCCTATGGAGACGAAGCTCTTTGCTGGGGACCCAGAAAGGGCTGGAGGGCAACAGGAGCAATTTGGTGGCCGCCTGCAGCTCCATCCAGGCCAGCAGGTGTCAGGGAGAAGCTGGCTGCCAGCACTTGTTTGCTTGCTTGCTTGTCTACAGGGGAGGGTTGCATGTGCAGCTGAATAAACGCGTACAACACAATTAAGCCAAGTAAAGATTCTTTGATTAAAAGGAGAATCTGGGCTCATCTGTTTGTGTTTGAGCTGCCTAATCTCCTTCCCCTATTGTGCCCAGAATTAAGCGTCTGGGCTTTCTGTTTCTAAAACAGCGGGTTGTGAGTGGCAAGGTCACAGAACAATCCACAGACTGCTCAAGCCAGCCGGGTGGAAGAAGAAGAAGAATGCCTCATTGAGATGGAAATGCAGCCCTGGGCGTTGCAGATCTTCTGGGACCCAGCGGCCCTCCAGTGCAGGTGTTCCCCTGGACACCTGCCCACGCCACCCAAGGCCCAGATCCCCACCTTTTCTGCTGAAAGGAAACAATGCAAAGGGGCTGGGTGCCTTTTTGTGTGCTTGCAATGGTGGAGGGGGTGGCAGGGAGGGGGAAGGAGCAGATGGGTGATCTGGCAATCACAACACTCCTTCCCCGGCTCCAACTCCCCCCCCCCCAATTAATGGTACTTATTCTGTCCCCTGCCGTCTCCCATCAGCCATCAGCTGATGGTCTCTCCTCTCTGGAATCTCTCCAGAGCCATAGGGGTATGCATTATTATGTGCTTATAAGTCAACTCTGATATGAGGACCCTTTCCTGGGTTTTCTTTGTAAGATTTCTTAAGAGGAGGTTTGCAATTTACATTCCTCTGAGGCTGAGAGTGTGTGACCTCACCAAGGTCACACACTGGTTTCCATGAATGAGCAGGGATTCAAACTCAGGTCTCCCGTTGCCCTAATCTAACACTCAGTCTATACCACACTGGGGTCCAACACAAACTGCAGAGATAATCCAGTTTGAGACCACTTTAACTGCCCTGGCTCAATGCTAGGGAATCATGGGAACTGTAGCTTTTTCTGACACATTGAGACTTCTCTGTCAGAGAGCTCTGGTGCCACAATAAACTACAATTCCCAGGGTTCCCTAGCACTGAGCCAGGGCAGTTAAAGCGGTCTCGAATGATTATTTCTGCAGTGTGTTTTGGACCAGGCTTTCTTTCAGTGTGGTGTGCTCCTGGCTTTTACCAGACTGAATTGGTTTATGCCCAATTATTTGGGAGGAAACTCTATTGAATATAGAGAGACTTACTTCTGAACAGAGAACTGGCATTGTGTAGTGGTTTGACCATAGGACTATGAGTTTGGAGATCAGAGTTTGATTCCCCACTCAACCATGGAAACCGACTGGGTGACCTTAGGCAAGTCACAGACTCTAGCTCCAGAAACCTCCAGGATAGGTCTGCCTTAGGGTCACCATAAGTGGGAAACAATTTGAAGGCACACAACAACTTTTGAGCAAGGACAGTTCTGGGGAGGGTTTGGGGGAGGCAACAAGGAGCCTAAAATTTAGGAAGAACTTCTTGATGGTGAGAGCTACTCAATAGTGAAAATGATTGTTTTGGAGGGTGGTGTACTCTTGTTCTTTGGAGGTCTTTAAACAGTGGTTGGACAGCTATCTATCAGGAGTAGTTTACATATGTATATCTGTGTGGCTGGGTGTTGAACCAGATGCCCCTTGAGGTCCATTCCAACTCTTATGATTTTGTGATTTTATGAGATGAATTTTTCAAGTATATAACTTTAATGCTGCCTGTTTGGCTTTCTTTTTCTGAAAAGTTGCAGTGGGTTGCAGAAGAGTCAACAGATTTCTCTGCATAACCTCTACTGATGGAGTCTCCATCTTATTAGATCCAGTTTGGTATCACATTGGTTAGTCCCAACTAGAGTAGTTTTTTTCAGCCAGTTGTTGAAAGATGAGTCAATTTATAGACTCCATGGATTTACTCTAGTCAAGATTAACAAAAGAATTTAGGCCTAGATGCCTAGTTACCATAAAAGCACCAGGCCCCACCTGATCTTGAAAGCTAAACAGGATCAACCCTGGTTAGTATTTGGATGGAAGACTGCCTTGGTAGGCTATATTTCAGAGGAAGGAACTGGCATTCCTTGCCTAAGAAAATCCTATGAAATTCATGAGGTTACCATAAGTCAGCAGGTGACTTGAAGGCATGTATGCATGCACACACACACACACCACTTGCCCCTTCCCATTTCTAAATGTTTGTGGTTATTTAGAAGGAAGGCACTGTTCCCATAAAACAACACATTCATATATTATCATCTGGGGAGGTAAGGGATGGGCAAATTGCAGCTCATTACCCCCATGTTCATCCAACCCCACTTTTGTAGCTCCCCCCAGATTATTATTTTTCAAATTGACACTGCACTTTGCTGACAATGTGGGACACAGCTTGTTCACCTAGGAATATCCTCTGCTGTTTCCCCACCCCTCTGCCCTGAATATTGTCCTCCTTTCCTCTGGTGCTGTCACTGCCTCTGAGTAAACAGGCGTAGGATTTTGGAGTCAGATACTAACCACCCAAAACTGGTTCGGTGCCTGTGCTTTTCAGATATTTAAACTGTCACATTTAACTTAAAGTGCATTCCGGTTTGCAGACTCAGTACTTTAGGTCTTTTTCTCCCAGAAAAGAAATAATAAGAATAGCATGTAATATTTATAAAGCACTGAAGGAAGAAAGTGCTATGGAATGATGATAAGCCACAGTCTCGCACTCAGTAAGACAAGCCTGGGAAACAGTGGCAGGTTGGAGGGCCAATTTTCTGGTCCAGAACTCTCCAGGGGCTGTACAAAATGCCCAGAGTGCCAAAAAACAAACAAACCAAAACAAAAACAATAACAGAAAACCTAGATGCAGATCAAAATCCATAAGGGGAGAGAAGAGGGCAGAATCTTGCCCTTCCCATTAGGCTCAGTGGAAGCAAAAGAGGCAAAAGATAACTATGGGCCTAAGCAGACGGGTGGCCATGGGTCGTCCTGGGAAGGTGCGCCGTGGGACCGAGGCATCCCCATGCCTCGATCCTGCGGCGCACCATCGTCGCCCCTGGAAAGGAGCACTAAAATAGCGCTCCTTTCATATGTCGCCGAAAGTGCGCCGCAAAACATTGCGGCGCACTTTCGGCAACTTTTCCGCCGCAGCGTGTCCGGACGCTGCGGCGGGAGGTCCTCCTCAGAATGCTGGCCATGCGGAGGGCCGGCGGCTCCAAGGACGACCTCGGGAGGGGGAGGGGGCGCCGAGTATGCGGCTGCCCCTCCCCTTCCCTGCGCCAAAGATGGCCCAATAAGCCGTCTGCTTTGGCCCTATTTCAGCCTCTCCTGGCATGTCTGTTCTTCATTAATAACTTTTGCCATCTTGACCACACTCTGATGTTGTCTGGCCACATGTGTCCCCACTTTCATCTGTGAAATGTTGAAGGGTATGGAAATCCAGTGTGCCGTAGTGTTTTGAGCATTGGACTACGACTCTGGAAATGAGGTTTTTATTCCCCATTGAGCTATGGAAACCCACTGGGTGATATTGGGTGAGTCACATACTCTCAGCCCCAGAAAACCCAGTGATAATGACACCTTACAGTTGCCATAGTTCAGAAATGACTTGAAGGCACATCACCACCACCATCACCACCACAACATGGACATCAACTTCTGGTTCTGAAAAAAAAATGAGTAGTTTTTTTCATGCTAGTACTGGGGGGGGGGAGTTTCTTGCAAATTATTTGAAAGGTGAATCCCCACTCCTAGAACCTCCCAGGAGAAGCAATTTAGTTCCCCCTTTTTGGCCAGAAAAGGTGGTTCAGAGAATCTGGAAGGGGTTGGCACCTGAAAAATAGTCTGGGGGTGGCACATGTGGACCTAGGGCCACACTTTGCTCAACTCAGATCTAGGAAGATGAAGAGGATCCCAAAAGGACACCAAAGAAAAGGTAATTTAACAAGGTTCTTGTTGTGGGTGATTTGCAACACACCCTTAGGAAAGGTGTTGGAATTGTGCAGCCCTCCAGATGTTGTTGGACTGCAGCTTTCAACAGCCTTAGCTAGCAAGCCAATGGTAAGGTATGTTGGATATTGCAGTCCAACAATATCCAAAGGGCTGCATGGTTCTCATGTACCCCAGTTAATGAAGAAGATGCCCCCAGGCCAGCCTTTTTGGAAAAGCGAGTAGGCAATCATTATCACAGGTGGGTATTTCTTACCACCACCCCTTTGGCATAAACGAAAGGGAAATCCCTTACACCAGGTCCAATGTTGGTGCAGAGTAATATCATTAGCAGAGATGTGGTCATGATCTGGAGGATTACAGAATATAAATATAAGTGAGCTTCTCCCCTGGGATCCTCATCACTCCACCTCATTTGAGCTGTAATTTCAGCATATAATGGCTAGAGGAACAGCTACATCATCAGACCCCTCAGCTAGTGAAGCTCAAGTATTGGATTGTTAATTTCCCTTTTTTCTAGAGTAAAAGGTTTCACAGTGGCCTTTTCCTAATGATGAAGGTGCTCCACCCCTCTGAACATTTTGGGTGTCCCTTTCTGTACTTTCCCCCAGCCCTGTTGTATACTTTTTCAGAAAGGATAATGAGAATTGCACAGAGAATTCTAAATACAGCTGTGGCATAGATTTGTTTAATGGTGTTGTTATATTGGCAGATCATATTTTCAGTCCTTTTGGCCTGTGCCAGCTGGGCACTATGCCAGTTCTAACTAATTGCAAAATCAGTTTAATTTCTGTTAGTAGGACAAAACTGGCTAGTAAAACTGGCTAGTGGGGGGAGGAATCTCTTTCACTGGTGTAAGGAATGGAACATTGCATGTTGCTAAGACAAAGTGAAGTGCTTTCCTCCTCTTAGTCTAGTCACAGTCAACAAAATGGTCATCTGAACAGGGCTGAATCAAGGAGATTATAGTGTAACAAGAAACAGCCCTGGCTACATCCCACCCTATATAGGACCAGCAATCTGGAGATGTGTTTTCTTTATCTTGGTTAGCTTACTTTCACCCTATTTCAGTAGTGTGTTCCTAAGATGAGAAGAACAAACAAAGATGCAGTGCACCAGTAAACATAAACCATAGCCTTGACCTCTTCTTCCTTCCTCTGAGAATAGCCCCCCCCCCCGCCTCCATTGGTACTAACTGTGGTTTAAACTAGAGTTGCCATACGTCCCAGAACACCAGGACAATCCCGGATTGAAGGGTCTACAAAATATCCCGTCTCGGCTTGTTCCAGACCACATTTTCTGCCTTGTTTCAGGCACCATTTTGTCAATCTCCAGTTGGACTGGAAATTGACAAAATGTGCTTGTCTGGAACAAGGCAGGATTGGCTCTTTTCCTCACGTGACCAGCTGTGGGCCTTCCCCGGCCTTGGACTCGGACCTCATTCAGCTGTGGGCCTTCCCCGGCCTTGGACTCGGACCTCATTCAGATGCCTCCTTAATG
>CM034703.1:263220302-263241593 GCA_020142125.1 Phrynosoma platyrhinos
ATCAGTGGTCCCCAACCCCTGGTCCGCGGCCCGGTACCATTTGTTCTGAGGACCGGTACTGGGCCGCGGACCGGGGGTTGGGGACCACTGGCCTAGTGGACTCACAGGGTGCCAGAGTCTTTTTTTAAGACCACCACCACCTTTCCCAAGTTTTTTCTTGAATGCCCTACATTTTGTCCTACATTATTTCTTACATTTTGTCCCAGTTTTGTAGAAGAGAATTATGGCAAACCTATGCATAGGCTTGCTATTTTTCCTGGGAAACTGGGACAATCATAGATTGGAGAGTCTATAAAATGGTCCCAGCCAGCTGGGCATCATTGAAGCAACAAATCCCAAATTCCTGCTTTGTTCCAGACTGCATTTTGTCAGAGATTGACAAACTCCCTTTCCCGTCTTATTCTTCTCTGAAGAGACCAAAACAATTAAAATCAAAGGCAGGTGATGATGGCCCTATTAGCATCAGAGAGGGAAAAGGATAGCCTCCAGCAGTCATGGCTTTACATCTTGGATGGGCAGTGAGCTTGAGACACATTTTCACCTTCTCTCCCCCTCTCCTTTTGGACTCTTTCTGCCTCAAAGAGAGGGGAGGTTAAAAACAAATAAAGGCAGGTAAGACAGGAGGGGAGGAGGGGAAAGAAGAAGAAAAAGAAAAAAAGAGGTGTAAGTATAAAATATCCACTTGTCTGCATAGTATAAGCATATTGTGTTGTTTCCAATTCAGATGGCTTAACTTATGGGATAGTGGTTTGGTTTTTGGAGGACAGTAAGCAGGCAGGGATGGGGAATGGAGTTGGTGGGAGGCTTGCAGGGACTAAAAAAAAGGGGGGGACAATCTTGAAAATACTTAAGTCTTAAGAGAGGGAAGTAGAGATAAGAAGGGGGGGAATGCTTCAGAGTCTGGTCTGTCATCTGGCTTTTTACGCTATCTCCCTCTAGAATGACAAATAAATAAATACACCACAATCCTAAATAGGTCAACTCAGAAGCAAAATTCATTTGGTTTGCTAGGACTAGCCTCAGAAGATGGCAATCTCTCTCTCTCACACACACACACCAAAGAAGCTTGCCAAAAGAACCCTATGATAGGTTCGCCTCTCATAGGGATTTGGATTTCTCTGTTCCAAGTCCAGCATTTTAAACATAGATCTGTACTGTTTTTCTGTCAGATCAGTTTTAACTTTTAAAACGGTACAAAGGTTAAACATAGTGGAAGAAAAAAATGCAAACAGGAATGTGCTGAATTTGCATACTCAGAATGTAAATTAGAGCCATTTGCATAATTAGAATATTTTCATAATATGCAAATTAGGTGCCTGGATTTTAAGAAGTGACATACAGGTTTAAACTGGTTTAAACTGGAATGGCTTCTGTACTGGTGTTGATTATGGCTAACACTAAACTTGTGGCAGGACCCGGGGTAGTTACTTTTTTTAGACAATAACTACCAGAACCTCAGTTACAAGCTGAGAGGAAGTAGTTTCTGGAATTGTGGCCACTAAAAATATTCCTCTTGCCTTTGATCATGATTCCACTTAAATTTCTGGTTTCAGATTCTGGTTAATGAGGAAGCCCATGCTGCCAAGAAAGGGGAAGGGAGTTTTAATTCTTTATTATATTTTTAAATAGTTGAGCCAACACTATTTGTTGGTTTGAACTGTGGACCAAGGCTCTATTTGTGTTTTTTCTGCTGTGCTAAGGAGCCAGCAAAGTATCATCAGAGCCACAATGTGTAGTGGTCTGGAGGTTAGAGCAGGACTCTGGGACATCAGGGTTGAAATCCCTTTCAGCTACAGAAACCCAAGGAGCTGCTTTGCATAAGTCACATTCTCTCAGCCTAAGAGGAAGGCAATGTCAAACTGTCACTGAAGAAATCTTGCCAAGAAAACCCTACAATAAATTCAACATAAGTCAATCAATTGAAAGGCACACAACAACATATGTCACCTCATTGGATGACATCCACCCAAATTTATTCTGTAACAATGTGGTAATGCTGCATGCATTCCTCTGGGGCTGGTTTCTAGTCAGTGAAACAGAGCTTGTAGGGGAAGCTGTGTAGTGGTTGCCCTGGACCCAATCGCACAAGGTGAAATGCTTATCAGGATAGTATCCAGACACATACACAACATTTTAAAATGCCACACAAAGCAAGATTAATCATGGCTTGAACAGCACAATCATAACTTCCAAATGTCATTAAAATGCTTGCAAAATATTTAGCTCAATAAAAAAAATGACCAAAGAAGCTGCCATCTGGTTTTTAAATATTTATTTATTGCTATGATACAAATGAGGAAATTGCAAAGGGCTTATCTCATACAAGCCACCACTTTTGGCACACTTCTGCTGTGATACACTCAAGCCATTCAGGGGCTTCTTGGCCATATGAAACTCTTCTTTTCATCCATTCTACTCAGATTCTGAATATTTTTGGGAGGTTTGCAGTTTTTGGACCTTCACTGGGAATACAGACACTGATAGTTCTAGGATCATTTTCTTTGAGTAGTTTGATGAAGAATGAAAGGGAAGAGGTAGAATGAGAGGGAAACAAACAAGAAAGTGACAGTACTCTTTGTTGCTGTATAAGTTTTGAGATGGGAGAATCGCACACACAATTCTAAACAGAGTTGATGGCAGTATTCTGGGAAAGCAAAAAAAAAGTAATTTTCCAAACTCTGCCAAATTTTAGAAGAAAAATTGTTGGATGTCATTTACATCTTGACAGTGTTGTTGTTGTTTTTGCATTAATGTTATGAATGCCTTCCCCACATACCTGTGTTTGTTTTAAAGCTGTGCACCTTAAGTGAACAGTGTATTTCTGCTTGGCTTCACCTCTAGACCAGAAAGGGGGGGGGGATCCTGCCAGAAGATGATGGCTTTCTGCCCTTGCAAGGTGCCAGGATTTTCAAATAAAACGATTCAGAATTCCTTTGGGATCTAGTTTTGAGCAAGCTCCATTTACCTATAGACCAAATTAATTCTGTATGTCAAACAGAAATGGCTGTTTTCATCCTTGAGGTGGAAATCCATCCTCATTTTTGTTTTACCTCAAACTTTAAAAAGCAAAGGTTAAGTATAATGTTTCACCTTTTTTCCCCCAATTTCTCCTGTTATTTCCTGGATGTAAATAGCTACAAGGCATCAAAGACTGGGGTAGATTGTATGCCATGGGAAGCTACATAAAACTGGTAAGCTTGCAACCATGTGAAGAAAGCAGAAGGAGTGACAAGAAATAGGAAGAAGTTATTTAGAGAAATTCATAATGGCCATTACCATACAAAAAGGCACAAATTCATCCATTTATAGTGAGAAAAGCAGTAATATAATGTGTAACTGAATGTCTAAAATTGCGCCAGAATGTATTACATTAAAGCGGTCCAACAAATATAATTTCCTGGGCAGTGTACAATAATAATAATAATAATAATAATAATAATAATAATAATAATAATAATGTTTAAACCATAAGATGTAGGATAAAACTACAGGTGGAAAGCCAATTTAAAAAAAAGATAATTGAAGGTAATCTGTTTGTGTCTATTTTGAAGAGTGACTGATGAGAGATCTCTTTAAAATGTGAGTTGCATTAACTTCTTTATTCCTAGAAACAATTTTCCAACCCCCAGCCCTTTCTTAATCCCATTTCTACTTTTTGCCCTGCTCCCAAGAAAGGCTGCTTAAAACTGTTGTACTTCATGAGTATCTATAACTCAACATTTCTATAGCGTATACCCAATATTTCTTTTGTCCTCCTGTACCATGTCACCTGTGGTCAGAAAGCTTTTTGAGTAAAAACCTGCTTAACAGAAATGAAAGTGGGATAAATGCTCATCTTATGAAAACCAGCTCTTCTTTCAACCTCCTCTCACCTCTATGGGGGAAAAAAAAGTCATTTGTCTGTAGCCTGAAAGACCTTGGAGAGTGCTATGTGAACAGCTTGTGTTTGATA
Source organism: Phrynosoma platyrhinos (assembly GCA_020142125.1). Classification (NCBI taxonomy): domain Eukaryota; kingdom Metazoa; phylum Chordata; class Lepidosauria; order Squamata; family Phrynosomatidae; genus Phrynosoma; species Phrynosoma platyrhinos. The sequence goes on from CM034703.1 coordinate 263,224,255, forward strand.
TAATAGGGACAGCTTATATTATAGGCAAAGAAGAGACAGACCCTTTTACTCCCTCTCTTGCTCTTGTATACAATACACCTGTCCTGCAAATAGAGCTGGGAAAGTTTCTGTTTAAATGTAATTCATTCCCATTATACTTTATGAGGGTCTGAAAGTAATTACTGCATTGGGATGGCAGAAAAGTAACTCTTTTGTTGCTCATTGCCTTTTTATTATTTTTGTTGCAGAGGAGGCAAAGAAACTATTAGAGTTTCCAAGAGAAAGGTATAAAACCTGAATCAAGGCCTGGCAAAATGTCTCTAAAATGCCATTAAAAGATAACTTTAAAAAACAACTTGAAGACATTACTTGTGAATCAGATGGAGTAACTGCACTCCATGCATGACATTACTTTTGAAATATAATGCCATGTAACTTTGATGGGACTCTCAAGCAAGTACTGAAGGTGATCACTTGCTCCAGATATTTATCTGTAGCATCCAGAGGGGTAGAAAGCCTCTAAACATGGAGGTTCTGTTTAGCTATTATTTTTAACAGCCATTGATAGACATTTTGTCCATGATGTTGTCTGTTACTGTTTTAAAGAAATCTAGTGATGAACTGCCTAAATACCCCAAAGGCATTGGATCCTGTCTGATCTTAGAAGCTAAGCAGGGTCAGCTCTGATTAGTACTTGGATGGGAGACTACCAACAAATGCCAGGTGCTGTAGGCTGTATGTAAGAAAAAGGAACTGGCAAACCTGTGAGTATTTCTTGACTAAGAAAACCCTATAGAAATTATGGGATTGCCAGAAGTTGACAGGCAGCTTGAAGGCACATACACGCAAGCACAGTGATAATGACTTCTGGATGTGTGAGGATAATGTGTGAAGAAGTGCTTCTTTTGTTTTGTCACTACAGAATATTCTCTGGCTTTTGTTTCCTGGCTGAAATATGGTTTTCCCAACACTTGTGAAACCTAACTGGGAAAGATAACACAGTGGTTAGAATTTTGTATGGTTTTCACTTGGTTTTCACACACCCCAAAGTGTTTTGGGCAATGATTCTGTATAAAAATACATGTGGGGTTCTTTGCATGAAAATTGTAGGGTTTGGCACACACAAAAACACACACACTGATTCCATTTGTGAAAGAGTGCTAGGTTTTGTGCAAAAAACAGCAACCTTGCACAAAATAAATGCAGTTCTGAAAACAACCTTAAAAGCCAGTAAACTTTTTGGTGTGTGTGGTGTTGGTGGTAGTTGTTACATGGGAACAATGCAAGAAACAGCCATCTTGCACAAAAAAGCTACAATTGCACAAAGAGAGCAATCTTGTACATACAAACTATGTGGCTATCTGGAAACAGTGTTTTTTTCACTAAAATGTGGCTCTTACACAAAATCACAATTTTTGCACAAAATTCCCAGTGGCACTTCTGCACATAATAATTATTCAAAGCACTTCAGGATACACACAAACCAGGTGAGAACTGTGCAGAAACATTTGTTTTCTCTGCAGTGGGTAGAAAGGTGCACAAATTATTCACTCTCACTTGTGAGGACAAAATCTTTGAATATTTGTATCACTAGTATATAACCAATTGTACCTGATGCTAAGTATTAGATGAAAGGTGCTCTCCTTTTTATTCTTTGTATGCTATTCAGTTTTGTAAGTTTCTGTCATGTTCCCCCTTTATTTACCCAAACTGTAGTAGAGTCCATAGACAGGGCTATATTTCTGGCAGTCTGCAAAGGCCCACATGGCTGACTCTCATGGGGAAGAGTCAACTGAAGATATGCTGTAGTTGTGTTCCTTAATAATACACTTTTCTTAGTCTTCCTCTAAATGTGCAGGCCAGGCGTTTATATGGTGACACATGCACACACAGTACCAGGCGAGTTATCTGTCTCTAACAGTGCTCCCCATGCTGTCGAAACTGAAGACATATGCTGCTTTTTCACACTGTGGAAACAACAAATGTTCCCTTTTCTGTGTGATAGCTGCATCCTCATGATAGACAGAAGCGGAGCAGATTTTCTAGGCCTCTGCAGAAATAAGAGTCCATGGGTGCAGAGAAATGGGCCAACTCTATAGCCTCAAACTTTTTTGGTGGGGATAGTGGATAGGTGGATTCTTTGACTGACCTGAGAGGTTGAGGTGGAAAGCTTTTTAATACAAAAAAATAGTTGAACTAAATTCTGAGTTCCAGATGTATTGCAGAAAACATTCAGGAGGAAATCTCTCTGTACTTTGAGGTGGTCAGCTGTTTATTTTTAATATACCCAATGTGTTTCAGCCTCTGTGAGAAAACAGGAATACTCCATGGTCCTGTGTTTTGGAGAGTGTTTTCAGCTCCAGTGATTTCTTTTGAAGGCCCCTAAAGAAGGCCTTTTCTCACTGAGGCCCAAACATGTTGGGCATTTTAAAAATACTGAACAAAAGTTGACCATCTCAGAGCACATGGAGCTTATCTCCTCACTGTTTTCTGTTTTTCAAAGTGCTCTTCAGTGCTCTCTTCACTACCAAATGCATTGCAAGTTTATCCTCAGGAGAGATGTAGGGCCACCAGACTGAAAACTGGAGAGGGCTCCTGTGTCTTTAACAGTTGTGTAGAAGAGGTAATTTCAGCATGTATTATTCATCACACTGTCAAGTAGCAAGCAACAGGTCCAGGAGCCTTCTCCACTTTTCACTTTGACAACCCTTGTTATTAGTTGCTTACACTTTAACATTTCCCAGGTGAAAACTGGGAGATGTGTGTCCTGGGAACAGCAGAGTGTGGTCAAGATGGCCAAAGTTATTAATGAAGAGGGATAAGCTAGGAGAGGCTGCAGCAGTTTGCTTTTGCCTTTTGCCTTTGCTTCCCGTGAGCCTATTGGAAAAGGCAAGATTCTATCTACTCTCTTCTCTCCTCCTATAGAGTTAGCAAATTACAAACTACTTTTGCACTTTGAACTCAGATTGCAGCAATTGAAGTAAGCCAAGGACAAAGGGAGAACATAACACGAGGTGAGAAAAATGGGGATATTTTAAAAAGCAGCTGAAAAAGTGGACAGCAGAGAATTATTTGGGACTGTCCCTGCCAAATTGGGAAGATATGTACTTGGCAGTTGTTGTTTTTTTACATATATTTAACCTCAAATTCTAATTTTGATATTGCCGTTTGAGGCCTACACGCCGTTCAACATTTCACAGATGAAAACCAGGACATATTTGGCCAAGCAAAAACAGAATGTGGTCAAGATGACTAAAAATTAATATTGAGGAAGAAGACAAAGCTAGGAGAGGCTGCAGCACACATCAATTTAAAAGAACAAATAAAACCAGTACACTTTAAAACAACAAATGCATAGCTGAAACCTGCACAGTAACACTTGCATATCACTATAACAATACATGTTTAAAACAAAAGCTAGAAGCCCCAAAATCCATTGACAAAAGCATCTATTTTCATGAACTGAGTAGACAGTGGCTTTCAGAGCAAATGAGATTTTCACATTTTTATACTACCTTTCCCCTATGTATCAGAGTATGTGAGCGTCAAAACCCATGTGAGGAAACCCTTAGATGAACACATAACTATAATGAAAATATAGATTAGGTGAAAGGAACCAGAAATATATTCTCATCTAGGGCCTTCACATCTCCTCAAGTATTTGTAATAGTTTCCTCATGATCTACAGTATCTGGATGGCATCATTATCAATCTGCTGCATCCCAGCATTTTCTGCCTTGACCTTCCATGTTTTTTTAGGTTTGATTTGTGTCCTTATTAAAATAAATAAATAAATAATCAACAGATAATCTAGCAGACACTGTTGAGTTTTCTAAGGTTCCTGTTCGTTTAATTTAAATATCTCCTACGTATTAAATTAAATACTTATTTCATACTGCTTATTGCATGAAATACTCCTTATTCTTGAGGAGGATGGTTGGGAAATTAACCTATTAATTATGCCTTCAGTAGACTTTCTAGGTGCCCCAGTCATTCTAGGATGGGGTTTTGCTACAGTCCCAGCTTCTTCCTTATACAAAGAAGCACAAAACCAAGAAAAATTAGGAGGATCAAGGAGAATGGAAATGGCAATTGCAGTTGAAATTGAAATCCCCCATGCCTACTGGTTGTGTATAAGCCTGGCTGTACTGTTGGGTGCTGTTGGTGTTGGATGGGTTCCTCTCAGCCTCAATCTGTGCCCCACAATGAGCCATTTCTGACTGGTTGCAACTGTCACTCCAGCCTAATTATGCCCCTGATCTTTTCTTCGCTGTAATTAATATACAGTTAAAAGGAACAGATGGAATTTCCCCAAGACTTCTGTGTATTTGTGCGCCTGCCACATGCTGTGGAATCCTGACAAAAATTAATGTGTGAAACTAGGCTGTGTAAAAAGAAAATAATCACAAAATAGTTGTTTTGCTTTAGAATTTTGTAATGAGTCAAGTCCTTTCCTTCCTCGCTCCTTCCAAAAACAAATCACACAGGCTATGGAAGCAATCATGATGAAACATTGCACATGTACAAATGTTACTGTTATTAACGCTTTTGAAGAGTTACTTTTGACATAATCATCTCAAGGAAAGTTAGTTGTTATCATTTTATTCTTAGCTTAAATCTTGAAGTTGTTTTTAAACTTCTTTTTCATGGTTGGTTTATTTTTTTAAAAAAAAAATGGTATGTATTGTTAGGTACTTCAAGCATCTCAGTTAAGGGAGAAAGTGTTGATAAATTTCACAAACCAGAAAAGCCTTTTCTCAAACTTGACTTCTCTCTACTTACAATTTTTGGCCAATTAACTAAAGGAATGGACATGCTCCTCTCATAATTAATAAGGTATAAACTCTCTTTCTATTTTCTCCTGTAGACAACACGTTCAGTGGAGGAAAATGTCATAACTTGATATCATACTTTCCTTTATATGTCAACTCTCTTTCACACTACGAACATATAGAGCAGGGGTAGGCAACCTTTTTGAGCCGGGAACTGGGTTGCTGTCCCTCAGACAATTGGGGGACTGAAGCACCAAAAATAAATAAATAAATAAATAAATAAATAAATAAATAAATAAATAAAATATATGCATGCACACTTTCTCAGCCCCAGAAAAGCCATGGCAAATCCCCTGTGGATATTTTGCCAAGAAAACCCCAAGAACAAGTAATAACAACAGTAATCAATATCATCATGGCAGGCGGCGGCGGTGGGGGGGTGGCAGCAGCAGGAGGACCGGCCTGGGGCTGGTCCAAAGGCCTCGGGGGGCTGCATCCAGCCCCCGGTCCGTAGGTTGCCAACCCCTGATATAGAGCTATGATTCCACTTTAATTGCCATAGTTCCATTCTATGAAATCCTGGGATTTGCAGTTTAGAAAGGGGCACTGAGCAAGATAGTTCCTCCAGTGCCTCCCTATAGTACAAACTCTGGGATTCCATAGGATGCAGTGATGGTAGTTAAAGTAGAATGAGAGTGCTATAACTGTGTAGAGTGAAAAAGACCTCAGTCTTTACAGTTACTTCCATATATTGGCGTGAATTCTGGAAGATGGGAGTAAGTTTGCTTCTTACTGAATGATCAGGTAAAATTTGGATTGCATCCTTATATATCAGAAGCTATATGATCTGAAGGCTTTTTTTTTTTTTAATCTTCCCCCATCTTCCCCACTAAGAATCAGGCCACTCATTGCCCAAAATAGGCACTGGATTTTGTATCTAAAATCCAGAAAGGATCCAGATATTAGAAATATGGTAGCAGTACTTGGAACGAATTTTCACAGGCACAATGAAAAGGCACAATTCTCTTGTATAAGAGGAAATGTAGAGTTACAGCCCAGGTGACTTGGAAATTAGTTCCACTAAAAAACAGAAATAAAGGTGCCTTTCCCTTAAAGAAGTATAAAGCCACAGTAAAACACACACACAAATCCCCTTTCCCAGGCCATCTCCTCTTGTACAAGAATTCAGATTCCTTCCAAGCTTACCAGGCTAGCCTAACCATGGTTAGTCATTTTTGTGCCATTATTACTCATTCTGCCTGTGTCTTAATAACCCACAGTAATCAGTTTCCAAGACATTTTGGAGGTATTGTCTCTTGAATGCATGCCGACATGGATCCCACATTGACAGAATCATTTATGTGGCTCTGGCAGCTGCTTGCTTGCCCCTTCATTTTTAGCTTGAGCAGTCTGAGGATGTGGACAGGATTCTCGGAAGCCATGAAGTCAACCATTTGTGCATTTGACCTTTGAGCAATCCTGGCTAGTTAAGGCAGTCAGAGGGGGAATGATGGAGAAGACAGAGAAGGCTATTAATGCTGCCCTAAGAGAGCGAGCCCTGCTGTTCAGCCTGAAACCTGCTCTAGTTTGTCCTCTGCTTAGGAGGTCAGCTCTAAGCCAAACTGTATTGGGCAATTGCCACATATTTTTGTCTTATGTTTACATTTGAGCAAGATCCTTCAAGGATGTGAGGGTGACACATGCAGTTGTGAACCATTTCCAGGACGGTGCTGATTGTCTTATTTCTATCTTCCATCCAAGTCAATATGAGGCGTGAAAGACCCTTGACTACCCGGTGGATGATCTACACAGGGAGTTGAACTAGGGCAGGGGTAGGCAACCTTTCCCCTTTAAGGGCCGAGGGACTTCAGCTCCCAGAAGCCTCAGCCATGTTGACCAATAGTCCCATGTTGGCCAATAGCTCCTGGGATTCTGGGAGCTGAAGTCCCTCGGCCCTTAAAGGGGAAAGGTTGCCTACCCCTGAACTAGGGGAATGTTGGCTTTGTGTTGAGCTGAATTCAACATGCTGGTATTAATTGACAAAGCCTGAAACAGTTTGGGGACAGGATATCAGATAGACCAAATGAGTCTGCCTGAAATCTAAGACCACCAGCAGATATGTGTCACTTGTTCCACCAGTCCATGAGGCTAGGGCTGTGGGTACACATGATAGGGCAGGGATCTCCAGACTTTTTGATCCGGGGGCCAGTTCGCTGGCCACTAGACCTTCCAGGGGGCCAGAGGCATGCACGCAGGTGCATGACTCTGTGTGCCATTTTGGAAGCCAAAATAGCATTTGGCGGCGGGCACGAGAGGCGGCGGCAGCGGTAGGAAGGCCTCGGTGGGTCGAGTCCAGCCCGCAGGCCGTAGTTTGGGGACCCCTGTGATAGGGTTTTCTCTCTAACAGCACTCATGAGAAAGGCTGGTTCCATCCCTTCTGAGTTCCCAGCAAACAGTGAATACTGTGTTGTTTCATATGGCCTTTGGGTTTGAAAATTAGGGGTGTCTGCTCTGGTTGTCTTAAAAACTGTTTGTAGAGCTATTTCTTTTTTTAAATGTCTTTCTTTTTAAATAAACTGTTTTTAGAGTTATTTTTAAGATGAACCTTGATTCCCTCCCCATTTTTAAAGTTATTTATTGCTTGTTTTAATTTTTTAAAACAAAATTTTTGTCTGTTGTGCATTGTCTCAAGGGTTCTTGTGGGCCAAGAGGTAATAAATACATACCTTAAATAAATAATAATAATAATATCTTAGTGGCTTTCATTACTATCAAATGTTGTATCCTCTTAGATCATCTGTCTGGGTTGGGGTTTGAGGGCACCATACTATGGTGGCTGTAGCATTGTCTAGAAAGTAGATTTCAGAAAGTGGTACTGTGGGGGCTTCTGCTAAATATTGTGTCTATAGTGTGATGCAGGTTTCAGTCTCATCCCACAAGCTCTTTAATGGGTCCTTTCACATGACCCAATTATAACTGTGTCATGGCTGCATCTTAGGGAATCCTGAGGTTTGTAGTCTGGTAAAGTCATTAAAGGAGCTCTCTGTCTGAGGACTTTGAATGCCCCTCCTAAAATCCCAATCTCAGGATTCCATGGGATGGAACCATGGCTGTTAAATTGGAGTTCTAGTGCTATCATTGTGCAGTGTGAAAGGGCTCAATATCTACATGAAACTAGTGGGACAGAGAATGTGGGGATTTGGGATATGTTTATTTAAGAAACCAAAAGTTAGTTGCAGTGGGATATGCTGAAGATTCAACACATTTCTCTGCATAACTTCTACTGAAGGAGTCTCCATCTTATCAGATCCAGGTTGGCACTGTGTTAGTTAGTTCCAACTAGAGTAGATCCTTCCAATCAATTGTTGAATGGTGAGTCAACTGATAGGTAAATCCCATTGATTTCATGGATTTACTCTGTTCAAGATTACAGTACACTCTTAAAATGCTGCTAATCCACTTTGACTGCTCTGACTGCCTCCTGTTGCATTTTAGGGTTTGTAGTTCAGTGAGGTCTAACAACTCTGTGGCTGAATATTCTAAATGCCTCTTCCTGAACTACAGGTCCCAGAATGCAGCAGGAGGCAACCAGAGAAGTTGAAATGGATTAGCAGCGTTTAAGAGTGTAGTGTGATAATGGTTTAAAACAAGATTTAGGCCTAAGACTCCATCCTTTACACAAAGGGGGTTAACAGCTTAGGAAACTCTAAATCTGCCCAACAGTAATCCCCCCCCCAAAAAAAGTAACATTTCTGAACTCTGAAGCCTTTAGATATGCAGTCCTCTGAAATGAAAACCTGGAGGCCAGGCAATCCTACTCCCCACCCCTCTACACATTAAAAGAAAGAATGAGAGAAGGCATAAAACTGGGTTCTTTAGCTGTAACTGAGATATAGGCAGTGCTATCTCTGCACTTTCCATTGTCCTAAAGAAGCTGAAGCCTTCTGCAGTTTTGGCAGAAGGCCTCAACTGGGACAGCTGAAGTACCAGAAAAAGCTGTAAAATGTGGTTTACTCCTTGCCCTGCCCATGCTGGCTGCTCCTTTGCTTGTCAGCATAGCTGTGATGTAGGAGTCCGTCACCCTTTATGCTTTTATTCTACATCCCTCCTCCCTCTTCTGCCACCACCACCCGGCTATCTGAGCCCTGCCAACTCCAGCAAGCTGTTCCATTCAAAGCAATATTGGGTGCCAATCGATGGAAAAGAACCAAAGAGCTATGACCTCATTCCCCTTTTAGCTGCTGGGTCATTTGTTTCTGTGATGTAAGCTGTCAAAATGTAGAACTGCTCTTTCAAAGGTGAATTCATTATCAGTGGAAAATTTGGTACAGTCAAGAAAGAGCATCTCAAACAGAAGATCTACTGTTATTCTTAGAAATAAAGTAGCATTTGATGTAGTTCAAGTAGCATCGTTTTGCTTTCTCACACAATTCATGAGAGTTAGATGTTGGGCTGCATGCACCCCATGGGCTGCACTTTGCTCACCTCTGTTTGGACCGGATGGCTCAGGAGTTATATTGATTTTGAAGACTCTTATTCTATGTTAGCAACAATCCCTGCATTATGTAATGCATGCCATCGCATCTCACATGTGTGGCCCTATGAAATCTTTAAATATGGGTAAGATAGTCAGTTGAAATATATAATTATCCTCAAGGCACCAGATCCCATCTGCTCTTGCAAGCTAAGTAGAGTCAGCCCTAGTTAGTACTTGGATGGAAGCCCACCAACAAAAACTAGAGTGCTGTAGGCAATATTTCAGAAGGAACTGTCAAAACCACCTCTGAGTATTCCTTGCCTAAGAAAATAAATTGACAGGCAACTTGAAGACACACACACACACAGCCTTGTTATATAATGCAGTCTAGGGGAACATTTGGACCCCCAGGTGTGAGTGGACTGTAACTCCCATCATCCCTAATACTATAGACAATGGTGAAGTATGCTAGCATTTTAGCTTGCAAACTTTTTTTTTTAATTTCAACTTCCAATAGTCATGGCTATGTTGGCTGGGATATTTGGTGAACTGTAATCCATAAAGTAACTTTCCGAAGCTCTGCCAAAAACATATAGAGGGCCACATGTTGCCCAGCTCTGCTGTAGTGGGCTATAGAAAACTGCTGTGATGAAATCCTTGTGGTCTGAGAGGCAATACAGAAATATTTTTAAAAAATAAATAAGAAAGATCTTTTTTCTTATTTTCCTCACTAAAAATTAAATATATTACTCAAACAGCATTATGTAATGTGGAGATCTAATCAGCTTCTCAGGTAATAACCAAAAGCAGAGGTAAGGCTTAACATGTTTTTTCAGAGTATCATAAAACACAATTAGTTTAAATGTGCTCCAATCACAAAGGGTTTAGAAATAGATTCTGAATAAATTAACATCAAAGCAACCCTGCAGAGAAATGATTCCATTTCAGTTTTAAATTACAAAGAGTCACCAAAGAAATAATTACAATAGTTATAAAAGAAATAGAAATTAAAATAAATCCTACTTAATTAAGAAAATGACCCCTTTTCCATTTAATAGATGAGTTGCTGACTTTCTCAAGATAGTGCTGAAGGTATAATCTAGTCTGGGGAAAGCCATCAGGTATCCATCAATAATCTTTTTCCTTCAAGCAAAAAAGATTCATTTCTATGCCAAACTGTTTGCAAGCTACAATACAGGTTGTGAAACAAACAGCGGGAGGGGATCCAATGGCGCATTTAGAACAGCAATTCAGCCCATCTAACTTAATTTGGATTTACTGCTGAGCAGAGCCTGGGAAGTTGTTTTTGAGAGGAATGAATATAACGATATGTTGAAATCATTTCTAATGGCAGAGTGGTGGGATGATGGTGTAGAACTGGGACCCAAAGCATCATCCTATGAATGCTAAGTTATGGACAGCTTCTTTAGCATGTCACTGTATTCATCCTAGAATCATAGAGTTGGAAGAAACCACAAGGGCCATCCAGTCCAACCCCCTGTCATGCAGGAACTCCCAATTAAAGCATCCCCAACAGATGGCCATCCAGCCAAGGAAGGAGAGTCCACCACACTCTATCAAGGTAACTTTCCAAATCCTCCTCCTAGGCAAACAGGCTAAGGACTGAGGTTCATGAATCCATGTCTGAAACCACTAGGAATCTTTTCTCTCCATTTTCAATTCTTGGCCCAGGTGTCCATTGGTTCCAGCAAAGCAGTGAGATTATCTTGTGCAGTTAATATTTCTCATAGCAGTTTCTCAAGATTATACTAAGAAGAAAGATAATGTAGCAATTATATACATACATACATCTATCTAGATGTCTAAATATACTAGATACCACACACACAAATGCATTTGAATGCAATGCTTTTTAGTATCCTCAAGTAAAGACTAGACTACATATTATGCCAAATATGAAATTAGCAACCTGTTGCTCAAAAAAGTAAGGGGGACTTAGAGACACCATCAACAGTGATAGTGTCTCCTTGATATTTGGGGGAATGTATTAGCTCAACAAAGGCCTGTGAGAGGTTGGGTAACCTTTACGATCTTTTGCACCTATGTATACCTTTGAACAAATCTTGTGACTTGGTGGCACACCACCACCACCACAAGGATATCAATACTAACAGCAGAAAGACTCCAATTTTGATTAATAAAAAGAGTTTATTTAGAAATGTGCAAGGGTGTACACAGACACACAAATCCAATGCAACCTCAAGAAACACACAGAGAAATCAGGAATCAGGGAGGGTGATAATTACCAGTCCTAAAGAGAGGGTTCCACCTAATGGAAATGGAGTGGGGCTCAAATAGCATCTGAGGATTATAAAGAGAGCAGAGCACCAGTTGTTATGACAGAGGCTCAGTCTTTTGCAGCCTATAACATCCTGTAACAGTCCAAATTGGCCAGTGTGGGACCAATATTTATATTTGTTTCCTAGCCTCGAGGGGTACTTGGTGCAATCATACAATGTATCAAAGACTTGATGGTTATGGAATGACTGATGGTTTTAACTTCGGAGTAACAATGTTTTGATTGTTTTTATTGAATTTGAGACGACTCCTGGATGGTGGGATAGGAGTTAATAGGGACACAGGAGTTAATAGGGACACAGCCTGGGATGAGAAGGATATTGGGACTTTAACTACTTTGTCCCTATTGTGGGACAATATCCGGAAAGCTGGGGAGGAGGATGAAGCGATCAGCAAACCCATTACACCTTTATTTAGGCTATTTAGAACCTCCACATGTCTTCAGGTCAATGTGCCTTTACCATGGGAAACTTCATAGAGATCCAAAGGTCATTGTGACCTCTTAAAAACATGCCTGGCTTGAGATATCAAAATGTGAAAATATGAAACCCCATATACAGTGCAAGAAGGGTGCTAATAAACACAATAGTGGACTAAAACATTTCAGCACTAGTCATAGGCTCAGTTTCCTGATGAAAATCTCTCTGTATGTGTGCATGTATGCACGTGTGTGTGTGTGTGAGTGTGTGTGCGCGTGCATGAAAGAGTTAAGGTTTGGTCAGGTTCCATAGATTGGGAAGGAAATCTTATCTCCTCTCCCTGTATGCTGTTTTTGCCCTAATATAGTTCCTAGACATTACTTGTTAAACATTGGCCAGCATCCTGTTACTTACATATACAAGTGTAAGTCCACCTTATGCCTATATATGTCTTTCTTTGGTCATTGTGGAGGTTTGTATTCTCTTCTACCCATTGCAAAGCCTCTCCATCCCGGATTCATAGTATTGTTGCAATAGGCACCCAGGTTGGCCAGTCTATGGCTGAAGGAGAGCATGGTGGACTGAAGAAGCGTCTGGTTATGTGCCTGTAGTCAGGCTACATCATTTGCCGAGACCTCCAGAGCATCTCAATAGAAAATGCCATCAGTCTCCATCTGGCTAAGAGGCATAGTCAGATGCTTCTCCGATCCCATTTCCCATTCTCCACCAGCCACAGCATGATTATTTTCTATTACAGGAAAATCATGGGCCCTGGTAATGGTGAACAGAGAGACACGACAGTTTTTCTGCCTCCAGAATTCTTATCCTATGCTGGAGAAAGTGGGATTTTGGTCTTTTAGTGTAATGCAGAGGTAGGCAACTGTCAGAAGCTGGGGACCACACTGACCTCCAGAGGCTCTTAGATATACTTCCTCCACCATTGCCCCATCCCCAAACTTGCCCTAGTTATGTTATGTTTTGGGCACCCCTGGGCCATTTTAGAATCAAGAGAGGACTTTTAAAATAAGACATTACCATAAATTTGGGGGGAGGGAGGTGCTGGGGGCCCAGGAGGCCACAATAATGGCACTTGGGGGAGGCAACACTTTCCCTACCCTTGTGTGATGTCTACTTTGAATCCTAATTCTCTGTATAATAAGACTCAGGCTTTGGAATGGAGAGACAGAGGAGCAAGCCAGCTGCATCTTTTACTAAGCATGTGCTTGACCATAAAGCTATGTTGCAGGAATTTGTATGCATGTTGACTTTAGAACTGGCATGATACAGTGGTCTGAATGCTGGATTAGGACCCTAGACATCAGGGTTCAAATTCCCATTTGGCCATAGGAGCTAACCTGGGCAAGTCACACTCTCTAGGTCCCAGAGGAAGACAATGGCAAATCCCCTCTGAACAAATCTTACCAAGAAAACCCTGTGATAGCTTCACCTTAGGATCACCATAAGTTGGGAAAACCTTGAAGGTATACAACAACAACAACAACGTTTGCATTAAAAAGAACATGTGGGGGAAGAGAGTAGCAAAACCCAACCACTCATTGCACTCTGCTTCTTCAAGCCATTTTTCTCCAAATTCTCTCTGATAATAAAAGTGCATAAGAAGAAAAAATGGCTTAAACCAATGGAGGATGGTAAGATAAGTGTATGGAATGGATTCTTTCTCAGCTCCCCTGTAAACTCCTTCTTTACCATGAAAATGGGCAATCAAATGCATGTCTGTCTTAGCTTGGGCTCTGAACAAATGAGCAAATGGCACATGACAGGCACACCTCTGCCTAATCAGGAGTCATAATATGACTTGGCTGGATTTTTTTTTTAAATTATGTGGGTAGTCAAGTTCATACTGTGTTGATATCCTTATTAGGTGAACCAAGGGTGTGTCCACATTACACAGATGTAGTGCTTTCATTCCATTTTAATTGAAATGGTGCCATCCTATACAGTGGCATCACTAGGGTTGTTGTCACCCAGTGTGGTGCCCCCTTCCCCCTCCCTCCCTCCCTCCCGCTGCCTACTCACCTGTCCTCCATTCAGCTGGCCATCCACCAACCAGCAACAACTGGAAAGGGCTGCCAGGGGCTTGGCAGCCAGACAAGTGAGGCAATGAAGGGGAGGGGGGGACAGAGCTTGTTGTTGGGCTCCCCCACTGCTAGGCAGCAGGGAGGCTGGCAGGGGCATGTGTGCATCTGTCACCCTAGACTTCTTCCCTGCTGTCCTGGTTCCCTTGGTGAAGGGACCCAGGACTGTAGGGAGGCTAGCAGGGGTGTGTACTTGCCACCCACGCTGACTACCCTACTGCTTTGGCCCCCTTGGCGGAGAGAGCCAGGACACTGGGGGAGCCAGCATGTGCCCGCCACCATTTGGCGGCAGTGCCACACACACTTGCAGAGGGCAGAGGGCCAGACCAGGTGTCACCCTCCTCTGTGGTGTCAACCAGTGTGGGTTGAATTCCCTGCACTCTCTTGATGATGCCACTGATCCTATGGAATTGTGGGATGTGTAGTCTAGTAAGTCATTTAGAATTCCTGCTTTGAGGGCTCTACTGATGTAGTTCAGGGGAGTGCACTGGAGAATTCCTATTACCAACTAAGCTACAAAGCCCAGGATTTCAAATAATAATAATAATAATAATTTTATTTATATCCCGCCTTTAGCCATGGCTATCAAGGTGGCTTACAATTTAAAAATACAATCCCATATAATACAAAGGACATATCACACACCCCCTTAAAATATATTAAATCCATAACAACATTAAAATTTAACTTAAAACAAAAGTACAAATCTAATACAATTAGACAGGGCACTCTGATTATAAAGGAGTGATCTAATGGCGGGGGAGAGATTGTGGAAAGTATCATTCTGGGAATGCCTGCCAGAAGAGATCCATCTTGATGGCTTTTTTAAAAGTCATATGATAGTACCACAGTAGTTAAAATGGGATCAAACTGCTATAAATGTGCAGTGTGGATAAATACCAAAAGTTGCAAACTACATCACACTAGTTTTCAAAGATCTTAGGTATCATCAACAAGGAAATATGGTTTTAAAAATGCACGCAGGGGTTGGAAAGAAACAATGTTTTTGCTTATGTATTAGCTGAATAAGAAACAGCTTATGGGAATGGATACCAAGTGATACCTCAGCCCACTCCAAAGCCAGCTTGAAGAGCAGTGCCCAAAAAGTAAGGTACAATTGTCCATGTGATGTTCTGCATAGTTTCCTTCACATTTGAATTGATGTTGGCGGCTGCATGTTAATATGTCACTATAGCATCCACTTGGGCTGCAGAGTTCCTGCTGTGCTAATGCATCATTTTATGCCAGGCACTTGAAATGTGACCAGAGCAATCTGGAATGTTGTATGCATTGTCAATGTCCAGTATGCCTCTGAAGCTGGGGAATATACATTTGTTATTGTTATGCCCCTTCAAGTTGACGCCAACTTATAGCAATCTTTCTCTAGGGTTTCCTTGGCAAGATTTATTCAAAGGAGGTGTGCCATTACCATCCCCTGAGGCTGATTGTAACTTGCCTAAAGTCACCCAATAGATTTCCATCCCTCAATAAGGATTCAAATCCTGGTCTCCAAGAATCCGAGGAAGACAAAACCTTTGAGTTAGTGGATAGACTTGGATTCCTTTTTCTCTATGGAAAGAACTTATCCTGCTCCCTTCCCTGGCTAAAAGAGCCGAATGGTAGGATTTCAAGTGTTGTTTTTTTTAAGTGCTATAAAAATAAAACCATATGCACGGAGTATAACATTTTGTAATATTTTGTGGGGGTGCGTTCTCTAAAAACGTACAGCCTGTACTGTTCCACGGACACATTGTCCCAGTTTGAAGCAAGCTGCCTCCAAATTGAAGGGAAGGGAGATATTCCCTTCCTTATCAGTAACTAAATGCAGGTGAGATTCAAATCCTACCACTCTTTATAGCTGAAAGACAGTACCAGGGGCCACCAACAACAGTCAAATAAAACTGCAAGAGAGAAGACCCAGAGAAATTTGGTGTAAGTCAGTGTTTAGCCTAGCATGTCCATTTTAAATGTGCCATCTGACTACAGTACGAATGCCCAATCAACAACCAATGCAGACAGTGTCAGATGCCACAGGCAGGTCTTGGGGGAATCAATCTTATATTTTCCCTTAAATACCATGTAGATTTGTGCTGGATTTTGGCTTTGTCAGAGGTGCTTGAGTGTGACGCACCAGCGCATCACAATAGACGCAGCATGTGCAAATGAGAGATGGTGGAGGCAAAGAAAGGGACCCATAAATATTCATGGGTGAGGGTTCCCTGATCAAAAGGCATAATTCTGTTTTCTTTTATAATATATCTGGTTAATACAGACTTAATGAACGAATGAATAATAAATTAGTCCAATTTTGTTTTCTTTCTTTTCAGAAGTGCAGGCTCAAAGGGGGACTTTGTACGAGTTTGATTGATAGCCCAGGCTTGCTGGGAAATCTGCTACCCAATTGTTTATTAAATATGAAACAAATGATGGTGCAATCATTTTAATCTTCTTGTGGCAGCGCATGCTGGTGGCAATAATAAAATGCAGGAGGATGAAATCCTTACCTGGAGGTCTTCTCTGCCTTGTGTGTATTTTTCTTAGCAGAAAGGGAATTGAAAGGCATGGGGGAGGGAGGGCTTAAGGCTTTCCCTGGGCATGACACAATAAGTGGGTTGAGTAAAAACAAAGATCAAAAAACAGCTGAGGGTGTGTGTGACCTATTAAGTGAGCACACCCTATTTCCTTTTTTTGGGGGGGGGGTCTTCTTTTAAAATCCCTGAAACACAACACACAGCAAGTGTTTCCTTATTAGATAACTGAATAATCATGGTTCCACTTGGGAGGAAATGTAAATTCAGAAACAGCATGAGGAGCTGTTTCACCGCCACAATATCTCTGTTAGGGTTCCTGTATGTCCGCACTATATATTTACTGTGGAACTGCTGCCTTTGGTTCACTTGTTATTTATAGGGCATCCACACAAAGTTATGATTGAATCACTGTCCTCCAAACCGCTGCCCTTGTGTCTCTCTCCTCCATCCACACCACTACTTCATATCCTCTGACTTTCTCAATTTGGCAATGACAGTCCCAATTAATCCTCTGTCATCCAACTTTTTCAGCTGCTTTTAAAATGTCCCAGTTTCTCTCTCCTGCTCTCATTATCCCTTGCTTACTTCAGTGGCTGCAAATGGAGATCAAACTACAAAAGTAGTGCTAATACTATAGTAGTTTGCACTTAATTAAGTCAGTAGCGGGAGGAAAGGAAGGATTGAAATCTTGTCCTTCCCTGTAGACCAGGGGTAGGCAACCTAAGGCCCGGGGGCCAGATGCGGCC
>CM034703.1:263263449-263277531 GCA_020142125.1 Phrynosoma platyrhinos
AAGGGAGGAAAGTGGCCAGGATTGGGGGGGGGGGTTCCCCCTGTTTTTTCCTCTTTAGGGCTTTGGGGAGGAGCAGTTGCCTCACACTCTGCTTTCCTTCTCTTTCCGTGGGTTTTTACTTCTCCCAAAGGTAGCCTTCTGGGGAAAGCTCTTGAAAAAAAAACCTTTTGCATTTGGAGCGGATCTGGAGCATCTCTTCCCAAACTCCTGAACTCAGTGCCTGAACTCCCAAACAGTGTAGATGGGGATCCTGATCTTAGTGTGCCTTTTAGTTTGGTCCTTCCTATTAAGCAAATCACTTTGGCTTGATTCCCTTTAAATCAAAATTACAATCTGACCCCTTCCTCTCCCTGCCCCAACCCCATCTTGCACCTTTCTCTCTCTTTCTCTACTATGCAGATGTTGCCTTAAGAGACCTTTCTGAGCATTTACTTGACTATATATTAACACTCCGCTTTCTTTTTCTCTGTCTCTGTCTGTGTCCCTGTCTCTGTTTTCTCTCTCTGTATGTGTGTGGTCCATAAATATCTAGAAGAAAGAAAACACTTCCCTGGGTCAGTGAGGGGCAACTGCTCTCACGTACTGGTATCACCTATTACATACCCTCCCATATTGTTTGTAGCCACACCGTAGAGAAAGGTCTGTCACAGTTTTCTTCATGGATGGCTCTTTCTTGGAGGAATGTTTGCCTCTTCTTTTTTTGGTGAGGAGAGTGTAGATCACAATTTAAAGCATGACAAACAATGCAAATACTTTCTTTCAAAGGGGGAACATTCTTTCAATGTTCCCAAGTTTTGTGAGTATTCTAGGGTCTGGAACTAAATGAAAGCCTTTATTGTTTAACCTGATGTAATTCATCCCTGCATGGGAGAACCTGCTGCCTGATAACCAGTCCATTCCAGTGAGCACTGGTGGTAGGATTTGTGCATGCGCAGGCACCCACTGCATCAATCAGTTTCTATCTCTGTGCAATGAACACTTGGGATGGGAATATTGTCACGTATGGGTACTCCGACATACATATGGTATACTTCAAAGATATAGCCGTCTTAGTCTGTAGAATCAGTACGTGGAGAGATCGTGTAGCACCTTTGGGATTTACTGAAAGAAAGAAGTTGGCAGCATTAGCTTTCATAGACTTCAGTCTACTTCCAAATGCATCTGAGGAAGTAGACTTAAGTGTACAAAAGCTCATGTTGCCTTTTTTTTCTTTCTTTTTTCTTTCACTTAGCCTCAGAGGTGCTACAAGATCTCTCTACACTCTGTATCAGTAAGCAAAGCACATTGAAGAAGAGCCCCTTTGAGAATGTGTTAAGTCTTTAATATATCAGGTGACTAAAGCTACACTTTGCAAACTCTGTATTTCCTGCCCAAAACCAGATGGTGCATGGGGGTCAGGAATAAAGCTGGGAACATTTGTTTCTTAGCTTACAAAAAGTAAGTGGAGGTAGTGGTGTGTACTTTTGTCAAGCCTCACAGCAGAAAGCATATTGTCCATCGTGTAATTTTGCCTTCTCAAACCACCTTGTCGCTACAATTCCACCCTGGTGACCACCAAGGTTGAATAAATCTTGCTAAATAGGAAGGGGGTGCAAAAGGCCAACCCCAAAAGGACTGGGAAGTGTCCAGCCCTTTTTGTGTGATTTGAGACTGGTTTGAAACAGAGACCAGGAGGAACAAAGGACCTAGGGCACTTGAGACTGCTGCTAGCCAGCTGTTCTGTCACTGACACTATGGACAGTGCCAGAGATGGCTGGCTGAAGGCTAGTGGTCCATAGGCCACTCTGTCTGTGTCAGAAATGAGTGAGTGAAGGAAGTAGTCCCATAAACCTTCAGCATGCCTTGTGGAATTATATTGATTTCTCATTTGAGAGATTTGCAATGACTTGCTCAGATCTGGCATGCACTCTCTTTGCTAATTAAGAAAAAAGGTGTTGGGGTGGTTCCCCCTGCCGCCACTTTTGGAAGGGGAGATGGTATTTGAGAATCATAGATTATAAACGGTAACACACACCACATAGTACAACAAGCAAACTTGAGGGCCAATATCTGTTTCATTCCCTGTTCTCAGGATTTATATGGGATCCTGATCCATTCTCAAAGTATGAGTTGTGATTCTTACATATTGGTAAGGGAAATCTATTCATATACCTGCAAAGCTACCATTTTCATTTTCAAAGCAGTGACAGGAACCGGCTAATATATATTTGTGCAAAGTGACTGCCTTTTGTGTTTTTATTAGTTCAGCTTGTGTGTCCTGTGTCACCAGATTTGATCTTGAATTTGTCAATGTTAACAATTCTGATATTTACATCTTTTGTGTGGCTTGAACAAGGAATCAGTCAAATGCTATTTCAAACAGCTAACCACTGAAGTTGGACACACAGAATGACTGGGAAGTGGAAGAACAATTACGGGTGTTACTGCAGTTGCTACAATGCCATTTAGACTAGGTTGCTTTGGAAAACAAACCTAATGTAAAAGATAAAACAAGAAACCTCTTTTTGCCTTTGTTTGTGCCATCCTTTTTGAAACACCCTGTATTAGCTGAAAATCCATGCTCCCAGAATCTTTTGTTTAGTTGCTCCATTGTGACTTCATGAACACTTTCACCAATGTCATGAGTGCATGATAAATGCTACTTAGGGGGAAACTATCCATATTATTCACTTTGAGGCAAAAGAACAAAATTAATGTTTTAAAGTTTGGCTCAAGGTTTATTTACTTTTTACTGTAGTAAAATTTAGAAATGTTTGTTAATTTATTTAATCTAAGGTTGTTTACAGTATGAAGTTAAATTACTCTTAAAACAATATATACTACAGAGGTTTGTTTTTGTTTTTTAAAAAAACTCTCTTTTTGCACCGGAGACCTTGTTTTTAGTCGAGATATCTCTGAAATCAGCCTGCCCATTATACTAACTTGGTTTTACAAATAAATTGCCAAAAGAGCTAGCCTATAATGCTTTTTTATTACTGTTCCTGGCAATATAAAATTCCCTTTTGATTGCTCTAAAGATTTTTCCTAGCCACAATCAGCCAGGAAAGTAGTAATTCACAAACCATCGTTGACCTTACTGAAGAGTTGTTTGCTTTTGTTTGTTTTATTTGGATCCCACATTCCCTTTGAGCAATTCCAGCTGGTGGTTTCACCTATAACTTTGAGGCGTGTGTGGCTGAGAAATTGTAACTAATCGACTGTATCACCTCTTAACTAAGTGGGAATTGGGACCTTGATCTCGTCCAGCCTAGGATCCAATATTCTGTCCATAGCATCACACTGACTCCGCTGTGTTACACGGGACAGGCTGGCCCCTATAGCCATTATACCTGTCTTTTTGCCCCACTTAGACAGTGCTTCCAATGAGAGAGATGCATTACAAAAGCATATCCTCACTAAGAGGACCACAAACATCATTTATGATTTACAACAGTTCAGTTGCTCAGAGACAGGAATATGTGAAGACCCTATGGATATCATAATTGCTGACTGTTGTTTGTGTGCCTTCAAATAATTTCTGACTTATGGCAAACCTTCGGTGATACCAAACAAAACATTTTTGTTCTCTGATCATCCCAGTACACTTATTTTATTTAATACCTATTGATGATACATCCAAAGATGCATTACTGGGCCTAATAAAACCCAGAGATGTTGTTTTGTGCCTGCAAATTTTAATGAACCTGGAACCAAGCATTTAGAGGGCAACCCACTGGAATCAATCACTTGTTGAAGTTCTCTTTTTCTAGTTTGGTCCCTTTTCATGTCTTCCTATAATTTTCCAGACATTGCTTTTCCTCATCATTTATCTGGCATTGGTTTCATCTGACAGCGTCCTTCCTCCTGTTTTTGAGGACCATTTTCTGTCTCTTACTTGCACTTTCTTTCTCTTTAGCCTGCTTGTTTCAGCTGAAAAATTACTCCCCTAAACATCATCTCACCCCACCCTATCTTTCTGGTAAGTATTTTCTTCAGAGGATGTGCCTACATATCTTAATGCAAGAACTGACATCAGGTCTTCTGTTGTTTTTCTGTCTGTGCTCTATGCCCAAGAGAAACATGGGTTCTTCACAGTGGAACTTGTCACTTCCCCAAATGGCATAACCTGATGAAGAGAAGGTGGGGGTTAGCATAGGGCACAGCATATATACCGCACCAAAGTATCTTGCAAGGATACAGAAGTGAAGGGGTACCTAGGTGGCTGTGTATGTTGTATGTGCTCTTGTCTTGCTCATGTCACATAGTTATAATTTCCTGCTGTTTTGCCTGGATGTGTATTTTAAAATTTGCATTGGTATATCATCCTGTGCATCTTAAAGACCTGGCACCAGTGTTTCAGTATGGGTGCCTGGAGGCTTTTGTTGATTTTCTATGTCAATGTCTTAGTACATTAGCACTACCTTGATCTTCCAGTTAAGAGTGATCTTGCCTTGCGTTTTTAGGGGAAGATATGCCTAACTTCAGGACTCTGCAAATTTAGCATCTTTTAAAATCAAACTTCAAGCTAATAAATTTGAATATAGCTATTTTTGTCACTCACCTGCTCACCCTTCCTGTGTTCATGTATCAGTGGTCTTTGTTTCTTTGTTTTATACTATCAGTTGTATCTATGTTAATGGTCCAATATACTTCACTGCTGCTTGCCTTGTATCTTGATGTTTTGTATTCTTGCTTTGTGATGTTGGGTGTCATGTGTACCTCTGTAGTCATGTTTGTCCTGCACGTACTGTGAGCAGAACTATTTGACATGGATATAGGTTCTCGAGAGAGGATCCCATTCCACTTTGGTAGATCAAATCGGAAAAATAGTGACTTTGCTTTGAAGCTGCTTCCTAACCTTTGTTATAGTGTCTTGTTTATTAGTACTGAGGCTGGTCTTTGTGATCTCTGACTAGTTTTAGGCTGTGTGTTATTAATACAATATGGAGGAGCTAAATTAATTTTATGAGATGACTGTGTGTCTTCAGATAAATCAGTAAAATAGCAGCCTGGTAGAATCTGAAGATTGAGATAATAACCCTTTGTTTTAAACTTGAAGAATGATTGAGTAATTCTATCATTACTCTTCATCTGAAATAGAAGCTGGGTTGGGAATATCAATAAGATTTTAATGAATCTCCTGTCATCACTGTGAGACATGGTCTCTCAAAATTAAATCAAGTATGCTAGATTGCTGATGTTAATGGTGTATATGTGGTTGAAAGAATGACCATTATCTTCATACGTTGCGTTCAATATTACAGCTGATCCATTATTCATTAGTGCTTCCATTCCTTTTAAAAAAAAATCCTGTGTATTTGGAGGCAATATCATGTTAGACACTAAGAACATTCTTGAAGCCAATGAATAAAATCACTGACAGTCCCCTTTCCCGCCTCAGCTCAGTGAGGTCATCCATGAAATAGTTTGGATTCATGGGGGACAGTGAGGGATCAATCCTAGATTATAAGGCCACTAGTATTTTGGTCTCTGCCTTCAAAAGATTTAACTAGAATTGAGTCTAAAGGATGAAAAGCAAAACAACGCAGACTATTTTCTTCTTTGTACGAAGTGTAACTGCTGAGCTGTCATTGCTGTGGGGAGCCTTTTGTGAGATACTATCTCATTGTCTGTGGAAGCTAATACCTGGTGTCTTTCTCCTGCCGTCTGGTTCTCTACTCATGGATAGCTCAAAGAGGAAAAATAAAGGACAGGGGAGGAGAACTGGCTCAGGAATGTAGACAGGTCAGACTCCCTCCTAGCCTTTAAATCCAAACTCGTTCATAGAATCACAAAGGCTCTGTGTATATGAGTATGTAAGAGAGAATATATTTGCATATGTTTTAGTACTCAAAAGCAAGAATTTGCTATTTTAGAATAACAAAAACCCAGCTTAAATGCTTCTTTTAGATTTTAAAAAGGTTAGCTTTGAGCACAAAAAATGTAGCTTTGTGCATGTGCTGGAGCTGAAATGTTTACCTTGTCAAAGTAATGGAAATTATGTTTTAATGCCAATATTCATAACTTACAATTAGTACCTTCAAAAATGAAATTAATATTGTACCAGAGGGATGCTGTGATATGTTAAATGGTGCTTCCCCCCGCCCCCATGAAAGTTTGGATGCTGTGATTTTATTTGACATTAGTTTTATTTATTTATTTCAGTACTACAAAGGCTAGCTTTCTAATTAGCAGTGCTCGATATGCCTTTTATGTCTACTAAGGCTGGATTTGCATCCTTGCACATTAACACACATTTTACACAAAATATCCTATGCCTAATGCCTGAGTCACAGAATGCTTCCTCCCACAATATATGTATTTGTAATCACTTTGACCAATCTCAGTGGCAATTCTAGTGTACCTCATGGATTAAGTGCTGTCACTCAAGATGACTTTGGATACACTGTGCTTGGGGTTTTTTTTATTAGTTTTTGTTTTTTGAATCCAGTTATACCGGTTTCTGCTTGCCTATTTGTGAATTATTTTCTCAAAAAGTTTCTGTAATCTATATGACTCTAGGAACATGGGCTAGAGTTGTATGATCCTGTAAAACTTGTAGCAAGATTAATATTTTTTGCAAATTTCTCAAGTGCAAATGCTTAAGGAGGTTTTCTTTTCTGCTTTTGCACTGGTAGTAAGTTTTCTCCTATAGTAGCTGGTTTATAAACTTGTAGCAATAAACCAGAAGGCATGACTATTACTTGGATTAAAATGAATTTCTTGGTTTTCTGCAGTTGTAAAATCACAAGGTATCTGCTGTTTCAGGGACAGAAAATTACAGACTTTTTCTGGACAAATTTTAGTCCAGTTCAGTTTGGTCTTTAGGCATTTTGTCATCTTCATAAGCTTTAACAAATACAGTACACTCTCCCAAATTTATTCTCCTGGCATTTTTGTACTTTAAAAAAATCTAGTTATGCATACTGAGCCTTGCCTTCTTAACATAAAAAATAGAGCAAACATTTTAAAGTTCTGAATATAATGTGAATGTGTTGTTTTTTCTCTGTTGTATCAAACTTGGATCTAGGGGTACTCACAAATGTACCTACATGTACTTAAAACACAAATCTCTGTTCATATTCTCTGACATAGTCCTCTTGCCAGGTAGCTTGTTTGCATAACCTGTGTTTGCTCAGTCATAGAATTTGTTGCATTGTGTTTGCCTTTTTGTCCCTTTTTCTCAGCACTCCCTCCTTCCTCTTTTGCAAGTGTACTCTTTTCAATGGAAACAAGGATATCATTAGTATGGGAGAAGTTCAGCAGTGTCCACACTAAGAGATTAAAGAATTTAGAATGAGTTTAAAGATATGATAAATTCACAACTACTATTTATGCCATGGTGGGCATAGGTCTGATATGCTGCAGCTTCAAATCAAGCCATTTCTCTTATGTCCTTTTCTTTGCTCACCTTTATCCATCTCTGAAGCCATATGTTGGAAATTACTTGAACAGCAACAACAAATGGCCACAACAAAGTGGAAAGGCTCACTCGCAAGAGCTGCTCTGGATTTTAATCTGAACATTATAAAGCTGCTATTCAAGATGCTGGACCTATTTGGGTTAGGGTTCACCATTTTGTATTGTCCTTTTAATGTTTGGTCTAGTATGCAGAGCTTTTTCATGAGCTCAGTGACATGGAAGCCACCAGCTGACATTATCATCAGGTTTGGGGGGGGGGCATGCAAAAGAGAACAGAGCTCTTTGTACCTTTAAGAGTTGTGACTGAAGTTGTATGTTTAGGGAAGTATACCCAAGCTCACATAATTTAGGGACATGATACTGCACAGCTTCCTGAATCACTATGCTATTGTCACTACAGACCAGTCCGCTCACTCCCAACCCTTTGCATACACTTGGTCTTTGTGTGCTTCTCTAAATGTGTATAAATGTTTTCATTAAAACTGAACAGCCTAACAGCACGGTCTTGCCCATGTTTACACAATTAAAAGGGCTGGACAGCAAATCAAGTCTTAATATTCCCTAGAAACCCAAAAATGCACGAACTGAGGATGTTATACTTTGAATATGCCATGAGATGGCATGACTCATAAGAAAAGACAATTAGGCCTGTTAAAGTGGAAGGCAGTTAGAACAGATGAAGATTACATTATAGTTAAGAAAGCTACAGCCTTAACAAGGTTGTTAATAATAGGATATTTTGGAAGTCTCTCATTCATAAGGTGTCCATAAATCAAAGCCGACTTGATGGAAAGTAACAATAAGAACAACAAAAGTCTGGGTTCAGTGGTACTTACTCCCTACTAAGACTACCAGCTATGCTTACTTTTTAGGGCATCTTAAGAACTGCAGTACATATTTTGAAACCAGAATTGATCTTTTAAAGTAGGAGTACCACTGAGATTTTTCCCCCTCTTTATATATATATAATAAACTCCCCATCACTACAAAAGTGGATGGTTTTAACATGTTTGTACCAAGAATTTGTCAAGCCCTTTTTCAAGCTGTAAGGTAAATAGATATGTAGATTGTGTTTTTTTATTGCACAGCATCTATTCTAGGCTAAGGCTTGACTAGCTCCAAATTATGCACAGTATCAAATGAAATTTGTCTACACAGTAGGTAATCAGAAACTAAATTAAAACAATGGCTGTAGTTTCTGCCCTTTCTGTAACTAAAACAAAGATTAGAAGAATGGTATCCAGCAGCATCAGGAATTAACACAATAGTTTCTGCTGGGTGGCAGCTGTAACGCACTTGTTCCCAAATCATGGAAGAGAATGGGAGCTTGGAAAGTTATTTTTAAAAAGTAATCTGTTTATGCAACTTGTTACAAAGCCCAAATGAAAGTAATTTGTTGATTTAAATACATAATGTATTACATTAAAAAATATTAGGAAAAATAAAAGAATGGCATAAATGTTGAAAAAATTACTCAGAGTGCCTCTTAAAATGCTCCACAATATAAAAGTATCTAGAGAACATTGGCTGTAGCATGCAAGCAAATGTTTACTTTGTTTCCACTTTTTACATTACTATCTAAATTGAGTTTTTATACATTTTAAAACATAACTTCATTACAAAAAGAGGGATAGTTAGTTACAAATAACTATGTTGTTTATAACTTGTTACTACCAGTTCTATGTTAGCTATAGTTCATATATGTAATTCATGTCTTTGAAACTGTGGGCAGCATGCAAATAGTGAGATCCTCCCCACATTTTGGTGGGGAGAAGCTCAAACCTTACTGGGGTCTCATTTTGTGCCAATAACCAGATTACTATCAAGCAGACATTTCTACACTTCTGTTCTGTTCAAGACAAAACTTTCTTCAGCGGGGGGTGAGGGGGCAGGCTGCTAAGTACATGCAACATTAAATGCCTTTTGCTGACAATCTTCATATATTTTCCATTTTGAGGAAACCAAGGCACCACTGGACTAGTGATATATCTTGTGTTATAGATTTAGCTCTGCACTCATTTGTCTTAAACTCAGATGAGACTTGCTTCTGAATAAACACATAGCCAGAAACTAAGCTGTAAAACTGGCTAATACTCAAATGGGATCTGGTCCATGTATTCATTATTAATCAACCAATCTAGGACTGAGCAAGATGGAACTTTAACTTGGAAAGTCTGGGTTCAGAAACTACTGCTTTCTTTATACATCTGTCCTTCCTTTTATAGGATTTGGGAAAGCATGGACTTCTGTGAAATTTCTATATTTCTTTCCAATTCTCTCATTTATCTAAGGCAAGAATCCAGTATGCAAGACTGATTTCAGATTTTTTGGTGGGAGAGCCTTTTCCCCAGGGGTATTACTACATTTCCATATATATATAATGTTGCCATGCTTCATACATTTTCTCTTCTGGTCTTTTGAGTTCTCTTCTCCCAATGACCAGGAAAATCACTAGGTTGGTTTTTTATTTGAAATTTGTTCCATTGATCTTTAAAATATCAGTGACCTTTGGCTGTTACTCACAATATGGAGGCGTTTAGGCCATGCCTGCATGGGCCAATTAAACTGGCTTCCCTCCATCCTCACCATGACCTGTCTACATGCCAAATCCCCAATTCAAATGCAGACTGTCTTCACAATGTGAGGCCAGATCGACACCAAATCCATCCCATGCCTACCTAAAATGAGCTTTTAAAACTTGCCTTTTGCAGTGACACTGGGCAGCTGACTACAAATGCATCATGCTGTGCCACCTGGTGCTACTGCCACTGGTGTGAATTACTCCCTCTGAGGTCATAAGGTGGCCATCTATGTGATCAATGCTGGGCATCTCATTTCTGATATCAGAGGGAATGACTTGTGCCAGCAGAGGCAGCAATGGACGATACAGTGGGACTTGTGTAGACAGCTGCCCAGTGTCACTGCTGAGTGCAGAGGTAAAGGGGAATCCAGGGCAACTCTATGGCCAGAATACTCCAGGATTAGTCCACAGTATGCTGGCCAGTGTGGATGAGCCCTTAGTTTATTTTTCCACTTATTTAACTAAGCTTTTCCAAGCAGAAGAGTCCTACACTGAAGACTGGCAGGAGGAGACTACAAAAGACAGACTCAGGTTGCATGTAGATATATTACTATTTAAATGGTGCAATTGCTCTGGAAGTATATAACATGTTTTATTCATCTGAAACATCTCTTCTCCAGAGCTGAATTGAAGATGCAACATGCCTGTACCAACCATGGACTTGCCATCCGCAGTTTAAGCTTCCGTGGATGGCAAGCCCTGTCTTTTTAATGGATGCATGCACACATGGTGGTGCAAGCAGGATCGTGCGCCCATTAAAAAGAACGAGACTTAAGGTCCCGCATTCTTTGCTATGTGCAGTGGAAAGTCCAATGCAAAGGTGCACTATAGCAGCTGTGTGTGTGTGCGCGCCTTCAAGCAGTGGTGTCATTAGGGGGGTGCAGTAGTGTAGTCTGCACTGGGTGACACCCCAGAAGGGAGGTGACACCTGGTTGGACCCTCCCCCCCCCCATGCCATCCCTGTGCTCCCCATACACTCTCCACACGCAATGTCTCATCCTTTTCCTCATCAGAAAAAGGACAGGGCGGCACGGGGAGGGAGCACATGCCATCCCTGGAAGCCTCACCCCCACACAGTGCAGGGATGCCATTACCTTCGTGATGACCTCCAGGTCCCTTAGGTCACCTCTGGGGCATTTGAAGGGCAAAACCATTATCCAACCCTAATACAATGAGCACACATGCAGAATTTTAAGAAATAAGAATGAGCAGTCCACTTGAAGTATGGTACAAATATACCTTCATGCTGCTTGTACTGAGTCATAGGCTATCACCTCTTTCAAAACAATTGGGGGGGGGGCAGGCTGAACAAAATACTTTGCTGGCTGGTGCTAAGCAGTAAATGCCACCCCTCATTCACCCTATTGCTTAGGATGCACAGTATCAAAAGTCAGGCATGATATTTTGGCCCATCCATGAGGGAGGAAATACCAAATGCACCCATACTTAGCACTAAACATGCAGTAGGAAAACGTTAAATGAAGTTTAAAATTTCCTGCCCTTCCATGATATGCAAACTTTGCAATCTGAAAAGACTTAACTGTATCTAATGATAACTTTGGCTCTGAAGCATTACATCATTGTAGAGCTTTGTATTGTCCTATAACTCACAGTGGTGTGAGACTCTCAAAGGATTAAATGCAATACTGATAAAAGGAGAATACATTGCATTTATGGTGGGGATAACTATAGTGCAGCTTGAAATACTGAATTGGTTGTTTTGAGCACTCAAGGAAAAAGTATTTGTGTCAAATAGTTTCATGAAAACCTCTGGATTGCAGCTGCCAAAAAATAGGAAACAAAAGGTTATAGATAGCTGGGGAAGAGAGAGAAATGTCATAACATTGTTATATTAAACAACAGTGCATACACACCCTGATAACAGTCTTTAAAAAGAATAATAGAAATATAAAGATAACTAGGAAGTGCAACTGGAATTGTCAGGGTAAGGCAAGCTTTCCATGTAAATAAAAGCTGAAAGGATTAGCACTTTCTGGTTCAGCTAAAGAAACAGCTAGCATTCTGTTCATATTAATTTATTTTCACTCTTAACAGCACAAGTTGTGGCTGGCACCTCCATGATTAAAGCAAGACCCAGCATCTGGCAATTTCCCATTCCAAGCATTGCTTATTACAAGAAATCACTGCTTTATATTTGTGCTGAGCTTGGAAAAAGTACTCTTCGGTGGGTGTGGGGGGAGGATTACAGCTGATAGAAGCTTGGGGAAAATTTGGGTATTGTAGTCAAAAAGGTCACTTTCCCAGGATCTGGATTTCTAGTGTCCCCCATGGTTACTGAGAGGATTCTTTTCAAAGAAGCAGCCATGTTAGTCTCTTGCAACATAAAAAGGAGAACAGAAGGAAGAGAGTGGGATGCCCAGCTAAGTGATCGATGCTGGGCACCTGGTTCTGACCTCAGAATGAGCAACTTGCTGCAGTGGTAGCCATACCAGGCAGCACAGTGAGATGCACACAGCCACCTGACATTGCAGCGGAGGGCATTGCAGCGGAGGGTGATGGAGAGAGGTTAGGGCAACTCTGGGGCCAGAATACCCCAGGCTGCTCCAGGAGTATTCTGGCCAGTGTGGACACTACCCAAGACAGGATTCTGTACATATTGCAATAAAACTAGGTCCATGTTAATGACCTTGTGGTGTTAGGGTAGGATTAACTGTTTCTGCTTTAGCAGTTCTTCAGGTGAGGTTGTGTTCTAGTGCCAGTGCATTGGTTTTGTCCTTGTGACACCTCTGGATCACTTACTCTTAGCACTGAGCTGTTTTAGGAGTGCAGTAGCTCATAGGATCTGGCTGTAAAAAGAGATATGGCTGAAGTATATAAAACTGTGATTATAGCTTAAAAGTGAGCAGGGTTCAGTCGTTTACTTTTCCATGTAATGCTAGAGCTAAGGTGATTCTCAATTACATTAACTGTTAATGGGTTTAAAACTTTTGATCTGTGAAACTTGCTGCCATTGAATTAAGTAATTTATTTTATTTAGTTCTCAGACAAATGATATTTCAAAGAAGCTGGCAACAGTTTGACTCATACAGCAGTAAAGATCAGCAGTGAAACGAATAATAATAATAATAATAACAACAACAACAACAATAACTTTATTCTTGTATCCTGCCTTTCTGTCGTGACAATCAAGGCAACTTACATAGAGTAAAATAAATTTAAATAAAACATACCCTACAATAAAACAATGATAATCATAATAATAATAATTAACCCCCCTTTAAAAGAATTAAATACAATACTAAAATAAGAACATAGTATTAAAATAGCGACTGTTCTGGACAATAGTGGATGTATAAAGTGGGGAGAGCACAGAGTCAGTTGGAGTGATCTATTCAGGGAAAACCTGCCGGAAGAGATCCGTCTTGATAGCTTTTTTAAAGCTGTCTAAGAGCCGTTACAGATTGCCAGAAATAATGCAGATTGAGGTCACTGCCACTTTAACTGTCCTGGCTCAGTGTTAGGGAATCATGGGAAATCTTTTTTTTCCTGGGACATTGAGCCTTCTCTGTCAGAGAACTCTGATGCCACAATAAACTACAGTTCCCATGATTCCTTAGCACTGAGCCAGGGCAGTTAAAGTGGCCTCAATCTGCATTATTTCTGGCAGTCTGTAAAGGCCCTAAGCTGGTTATTTGATGGATCTCTTCCAGCAAGGCAATCCGTAATCTGGGAGCAGCAGCAGAAAATGTCCTCTGGGAGGTTACTGTTAATCTGGTTTTTATCGGTTGGAGTAAATTCCTCCCAGAGGACCTGAGGGTGCGGGGCGGATTGTTTGGAAGGAGGCGATCCCTTAGATAGGTTGGACCCACGCCATGTAGGGCTTTAAAGGTAATCACCAATACCTTATACTGTGCTTGGAACCCAATAGATAGCCAGTGAAGAGATTTCAAAAGGGGGGTGTCTATTATTATTATTATTATTATTTTAATTCAAGCTATGTTTTAATTAAATCTATTTTACTTCATGTAAGCCACCTTGATTGTCATGACAGAAAGGTGGAATACAAGAATAAAGTTATATTATATTATATTATACTATAGGTGTAATATGATCACTCCTAGATTTACCAGTGATCAACC
>CM034703.1:263285128-263299712 GCA_020142125.1 Phrynosoma platyrhinos
CGAAAAATACGGTATATCACTGGTTTGTAGTGCAGGCTCTGTGGTTCAGCTGCATATTAAGGAACATGTGATGTACATATACATAAGTCAGTTACGCAAACATTTATATTAACTTGGTCTGTAGAGTATCATGGAGACACAACCCAAATTTATCTTTAGCGCTGTTTTGTTGAGCAGTATCAATGTTCTGATTCTGAGCATGCTTAATAGTCATTCTCTCTTCCTAGGTAGTTCTGGAAAAGGTAGTTCTATGAGACATGGACAATTTAGGAATAATGTAAAGGTTTAAATACAGCTAAACGATACCGAGATAAAAATAAGACTATAGCAGAGAGCAAAAACTCTTGAATTAGATGCATGGAAATTTTTTTTTGAAAGATAAAAGAAATGAGTTTTGATGCTGCCTTTGTGGATTAAGTAGGCTTTGAAGATGAATTTGAAGGTCTCCCCACTGAATCAAGCAGGAACAATACACTCCCAGTCTCTTGGCATTTGCAATGAAAAGAAATACCCACAGAGTAGTCTGCTATATTTGGCACCTTGTTAGTCTGAAGAGAGGCTACCAGGTTTGTTGCCAAATCTTTCCTAAAAACCAGCTTGCTTCTATTCCAGCTGGGCATTCACAGAAACAGACAGAAGTGTCCCATGCTTAGTAACTTACTTGAAGAGCACTTCTTATGGCACAAAAGTCCATGTGGTTTCCAAAGTGTTTATGTGTGAGTGGGGGAACTCTTTGGAAGGGGCCCATATTGTTTGGAATAAGAGCTTGGAAGAGTTACAACTAGCAGTATCCCCTAGGGCAGGGGTAGGCAGCCTTTCCCCTTTAAGGGCCGAATAACATTCAAAGAGGGACAGGATCAAATTGTCAATGAGCAGACAATACAGTGAATGGTAAAAAGGCCTGTAGGGGAAAAATATACACCAAAGTCATTTGGAAAGGGACATAATGTATAGATGTTTTGACACTAGCAGGGATACCTAGATTGTAATTTGAAGGTTCAGTGACAAGAAATGTAGATATATCTTGGTGAATTGGAGCTAAACAGTTGCATATGGTTATAACCCTGGATACAAACACCATTGTGAGAACAAGGTGGAATGTATTATTCTCAGAAAGGACACAATGAGTCTAATAAATTAGAATGCTTACAAGAAACAAACATCCAATGAAACTGCTGTAGGTGACAGTAACAGGCCTGAAAAACAACTTTGGTATTGGTGACATATTTTCAACTTCTGACCAAAATTTTTAGGATGGTTTTGAGATAAATTGAGAAGAAAGTGCTATAATTATTAATGGATTTAGTTACCTTAACATAGATGGAGTAAATGCATGTTCAGATTATAACTAAAGGGAAGGAAGAAATATAAATATCCTAAATCTGTGCTTCTAAGGCTATATAGAGAACCAACAGGTCTTTTTCCTCTCTTATGTGCCAAGGACAGATGCCATATTTGCTCCCATTGGCTGCAGTGGTTTCTTTGTTTCCCATAAATTCACTGGGGACCAGCAGCCCATAGCTTTAATGGACTTAAATTAGTCTATAAATCACCACTTCGAGTAACATTGTCTTAAATTACTGTATTTTAGAATAGTTTAACATAGAACTAACCAGAGGTGAGGTGGCCTTAGACTTACTCCTAAGTAGTTGTGGATTATACAGGAAGTCTTGGAGGAAACTGATTATTTGGGTCCATGCCAATCTGGTTTCAGATTTACTTTGATGGCAGAAGGAGTCTTGATTGTCCTGCTGGATGAGTACAACCTTACTGGTTCTTCTGGACTTCTCATTAGTTCTCAGTAACATCAGCTATGGTATCCTCCTGGAATGTCTGGCTAGGTTGTACTTAGGAGCATATGGCATGATCCATCAGCCCTCATTAATGCCCAGCATTAGTGAGGTGCAGAGGATGTCATAGATAGGTATCAAGTCAGTGGTGTCACTAGGGTTGGTGTCACCCAGTGCAGTAACTCATAGTGTCATGCCCCCCCCCCTTGACTCATGGTGTTACTCTCCCATTTCACACCATTCAGACTCCTTAGTAATACTCTTTTGCATCAATGTTACTTGTAAATTGTAATTCCCATATACCACTGAATGTAATGCTAATAGTTGTGACATAAACAACTAGTAAAATTAAAATTATACAGTAGGCCCTAGTTATACGTGGGGATCCGTTCTTCCCCCCCCCCCCATATGGAAAAAAGCCACGGGACCTCAAGTACTGTTGATTCTAACAGCTGCGTGGTGCCAATGGGCACATGCACTATTTTGTTCCCCCAGGCTTGCCATCCGCATGAGCTCAAGTCCACAGATGGCAAGCCCATGTATGGGGTGTGCACACTGTACCTTCAAATTACAATATCATGCACACAATCTAAATGTATTTACATATGCATAGTGAAAGTTTGGTTAAAATGTGATGTTTTGAAAGAAAATTTAAAAGGAATAAAACATTTTTTAAATTTCAAAAAAATAATGTAAATTTTAATTTTAATTTTAAAAAATTTGCTGGCCTCTTCTTTCTCCTCCCACTCCCACCATCTCTTAAAGCATTTTAAAGGAAAGCAGATGAATGCCACAGCCCACTTCTGCCAAAAGGAAGGTGTTTGAGGAGCACTCACCTGGTGTGATGCATACCCCCTGCAACCCCCTAGTGACACCACTGAGAGGAACCTGAAATTGAAATACAAACTTCTCTGAAATACTAGAGATGCTTAACATTGTTCCCTGACTCAACCACAACAGGCTGTTGTATTTCCCCTCTAAGTACAGTTGGCCCACTCCAACCACAGGTTAGCTATCTGCTGATTTGAGCATCTGTGGATGGCCAGACCCCATTCATCCCAGTGGCAGCATGTGCACATGACCGTGCACAAGGTGCATTGCCATTAAAACCAATGGGACTTGAGGGCTCATGGATTTTTGCATCTGCAGGGTGTGTGTTTTAGAGCAGAACCCCCACAGATATGAAGAGCCAGAGCTGACTATTCATATTCTGTCCTTCACATGCAATTTGTAGGGAAATGGAAAAGAAGGTCATCTGCCCAGAGTTAAGGGTATATGATGACATGAACCTCTCCATTTATATTTGTCACTTTGCAACAGAGAACCACAATCTGAGACCTTCATCTTCTTCCTGTCCCATTTTGCACCCTTCCAACTCCCGCTTGAGATACTAATTTCAGTTGCAACAAAGTAGAACAGCTGTATGCAGCACTATCAGTCTGGGTTTCATCAAAATACTGTTTGTGTATATGTGTCATGCATGAGAAAGAAGAAACAAGAAACTATGTCATTGTGGGAGATGTGGGTAGACTCATGAAAAAGTGAATGGTTTGGACTACACTTTAAACCTATTACATATATTTGCAAAAAAAATTTTTTCTATTAAAGTCACGTAGTTACTTTGTGAATTAGCTCCTCTAAATCTGCAAGAGCGTTAGAAGAGTCTGTTCCTGGTTGGCCTTCCACCGTAAGTTAACATGAGTCAGGATAGGGGGACGTATATCAGCTTTGTGTCTTCTGGAGAAAGAAGCAATTCAAGGAGAGTGATTATGAGCCCAAAAATGCTCCAAGGAAAAGATTTAGCTATTTTTTTCTCATTGTCTTCCTTTGTGTCTCAGTTCACAACCTGCTCAATCTAATTTGTGTGTATGAGAAAGAGAGGGGCAGGGAGAGAGAGAGAAAAGAAAGGAAGGTGTGTGTGTGTGTGTGTGGAATTAGAACTCTAGACTGCCTGTAGCTAGCTCAGGGGTAGGCAACCTTTCCCCTTTAAGGGCCAAGGGACTTCAGCTCCCAGAATCCCAGAAGTTATTGGCCAACATGGGACTATTGGCCAACATAGCTGAGGCTTCTGGGAGCTGAAGTCCCTCGGCCCTTAAAGGGGAAAGGTTGCCTACCCCTGAGCTAGACCCTGAGTTTCTATGAGGAGCCAGAATGACCAGGCATCCTCCTTTTCTGGGATGTGTCCTACATTTCAGCCTTCCGTTCAGGAGGCATTCCAAAATGTCCTACATTTTGAGCATGATTAAGAAGCATGCATTTATGTTTTTATTAGTGTTTCTGGCTTTTATTTTGTAATGTCCTACAATTTTCTTATGTGTGCCTTATAGCAAATCTATCACAAGGTTTTCTTGGTACGTTTCTTCAGAGGGGGTTTGCCAATGTCAACCTGTGAAGCTGAGAGAGTGTAACAGAGTCATCCATTGGGTTTATCTGGCCAAGCCAGGATGGGAACCCTGTTCTCCAGAATCATACTCCAATGCTCAAACCACTACACGAGACATTATTTACTTAGGGAACTATTAATAAATGTAAATCTCCCTCCACATGATGTCTCAAACAGTTTAGCCATTCTGTCACTTCAAAACACTGGCACAACAATTTGGTTCATGTATAGATGAGGTTCTATAAAAGTTAAAGCCTTTGTTTGCTCATCTGCTGTGTACCATGTGGTGGAGCCAGTCCTTGTCACTATACCACCTAAGCCAAGGTTTCTAAGCTGCACCTCAGCAGCATCTACTCAGTTGGTGGGCTCCATTGGTCCCTGTGGAGGTACTGGCCTGCTGCCAACTACCCTGTGGTATTGACACTGGCACTACTGATATGTAATGGTGAAGAACAATCCCACCCTAGCAGAGAGTCAGCCTGTATCTAACTGGTCTTTTTCATTTGTAATTCCCATGACACTGAAAATCCAATAGCCATGTTAGAAGTTGGCAGTTTTCCCATTTGAAGAAATATGTTCTTTATTCCTTATCTTGGCTATAAACAAAAGATAAGCATCTCCCTTGCCAGGTTCTCACTTAAGACTGTCATTTCTATTGCTATCATGCCTGTAGCTAATAGCAGCCACCTAATCTCTTGAAGAAATATGACCATCTGAAGTTTAGCTCCTAAATTCTCCTCTTCCCCCCCTCCCTGTTTTATATTACTTAGCAAGAATACTCATAGGAATAATGGCTGAGATTCTAGATCTCGGCCATTATTCTAGACAATTAAGTGTCTCCTGGCCTGACTCCCCAAATCCTGACTTACAAGACAGCAGTCACTGAGTAATGGGGATTTATTCTTCAGTCAATTGGGATGCAACAGATGTTTCTAACCATCCACCCACCCCAGTGTGACAGTCAGCAGGGTCCCTGTTGTAATTCTCACACCAGAAATGACCTGAGGAAAAAGTATGGAAACATCAGTATGCTGTATCCCAATGGACAGGAGAACAGAATTCTCCCACCCATTGCTTACAGTGGCTGCTGTCTAGTAAGCCAAGATTGGGGGACTTTTACAATCGCTATATATTCCCTACACTATAGAATACAGAGGGATTGTGAATATGAAGCAGTCATGAAGGTAAAATTCTAGGTGGCACATTTGTAACCACAATCGTGAATTCGAGCCAATATCTTCTCCTTCGGTGGGAATCTCATCTCTAGTCCCTGGTTAGGCACACCTCAGCCAGTTCTCACTTCCTTTGCCTCTGCCATGTGAGCAACATTGTTAGGAACATTCTCTTCACCCTTCTTGAGCTGAAAGATTGACTTCATGGTTTGTTTGTTTGTTTGTTTTGGTACAATAAAAAAACCTCACCTTGCTTCTTCTCTCTACAATCTTCAGATACAAGTATGCCAGCAAACATACAAGTGAAGATAACTGCAATACACTATATCATTATAGTTAGTCACAAGGTGGTTGTGTGGACCTGCCATTCTGTGGACATTGGATGTGACTGAACAAACTGGGTAGAGAGCACTCCCATCTGCTGATCTTCTGCTTCTGCTGTGGTAGCGGCTGCAATTGCTCTTCCTCCTCATTATGCCAGCATGCCCACTTGCTTTGGCAGGCAAGCAAATATGGCAGCAGCTATCTCTATCTTCTTGCAAGCCTGTATTCTCTCTCAGGTGACCATGAGGAAAGAACTTTGGAGAGGTTCCCACTGCTGCCCTGGGGGAGCAGATGAGAAAACTGGTAGCAGTAGACACTATAGCTCCCTGCTGGTCTTCTTTGCCATCCAGAGAAAGGATATGCAACAGATCTTTCTCACTGTTGCAGCTCACATGGTTGACTGTTCTGTGATGGTCTTTGCTAATCCCTCAGTTCTCTGGACAAGTGAGCTGAAATGAAGAGAAGCAGGATTTGTGCTGTCACAACCTGAGGTCAGGACAATTAATCCGGAAAGGCCTGCCGGAAGAGATCTGTCTTGACAGCTCTTTTAAAGCCGTCTAATGATGTTAACTGACAGATCTCATCTGGCAGGCCGTTCCAGACCTTGGGGGTGACAATTGAAAAAGCCTTCTGGGAGGTAGTCGCAAGCCTCGATTTTTGAGGCTGCAGCAAATTCCTCCCAGAGGACCAGAGAGCACGGGGAGGATTGTATGGGAGGAGGTGATCCCTAAGGTAGCTTGGACCCAAGCCATTTAGGGCTTTAAAGGTGATAACCAACACCTTGTACCGGGCCCGGAAGCTGATAGGCAGCCACTGGAGGGACCTCAAAACCGGAGTAATGTGGTCCCTCCTAGATGTTCCCGACACAAGCCTGGCTGCCATATTTTGAACCAGCTGTAATTTCTGAACCAGGCACAAGGGTAGCCCCATGTAGAGCGCATTACAGAAGTCAAGGCGTGAGGTTACCAGTGTGTGCACCACAGTCTCAAGATCCCTTACTTCCAGAAAAGGGCACAGCTGGCGTATCAGCCGGAGCTGATAACAGGCGCTCCTGACCGTCGCATTTACCTGATTTGTCATCAGGAGGGACGAGTCAAGGAGCACCCCCAGACTGCGAACACAGTCACTGGAGGAGAGTGTAACCCCATCCAGGACTGGAGGTTGCAACCCGATTCTTAGCTTCGGGGCCGCTACCGTGAGCACCTCCGTCTTGTCTGGATTCAACTTCAATCTGTTTTTCCTCATCCAGCCCATTACCGCTCGAAGACATTCATTGGGAGAGGAGATGCCATTAGAATTCGAGGCTGATGAACAAGACACGGAGAAATAGATTTGGGTGTCGTCAGCGTACTGATAACACCTAGCCCCATAACTCCATATAATCTCATCCAGAGGCTTCATATAGATGTTAAATAACATCTAACAATTAAACGGGATTATTTCTGCAGTGTAGATTAGACCTTAGACAGAGAATGAGGACATTCAAAAATGAATTACCACATTTGCAGCCTGGAATGATACACAGTCAACACTACCACCTCAGTCTCCAGAATGTGTGTAACAGCTATATTAGTCAGACTCTTTTTCTGCCCACTGTGTTTGGATTTTGTTTTCATCAGGGATTGTTTTTATCATTAGCCTCCTCTTAAACTGCTTTGCATGTTTCTTTCTTGGTGTGTGTGTGTTCTATTTTAGATTTCTATCTAATATAGCCCACATCCCTGCTGCTCACTTTCCAGATTTGTAGATTCATCATGCATACTGCAAACTCATTTGATGCCCATTTATGTGGGTACATCATGAAAATATGCTTTTCTTAGATGAAGATGTCCCAGTTGTCTTCTTCCTCCATACCGTTTGCTACTTGCAGTCCTGACAAGAGTGATGTGCTCAGGAGACAAGTAATGGTCTCAGTTACAGAGAATGTTAATCACCAATAAAAATAAAAAGCTGGGAAATGTGTTAATATTAGTTACTTTTTCTCCCCCCATTATTAATCTTCATGTATTAAGTCAAAACTATTTTAGAACCCATTGCCATGTGGATGTGGGTAGAGGTGTTTTCATTATAAGTAGACTTTACTGCCCTTTGTGTGTGTGGTACAAATTTATTCCATTTCATTGCAATTATTATCAAAGGCTAGAAAAGGTCTAATGTATCACACACTCCTTCCCTTACTCTGAGTCTCTGATGATTATTTTGCTTCAGGACTCCAACAAGTCGATCACTGAGCCTGGGTTTCTGGGTTTGGCTTTTCTCACCAGAAACCTTATGATTGCCTTCTTTACATTTAATATTAAATGTTGTTAAAAATGGGGTAGGGGTTGTGTCAGACATTAGGGACATGCTGAGAACCATTTGGGTGTTCCATAAATGCTGTACTTAACCCCAAAGCCTCAATTGTCCATCTTTAGTGTGTCACATTGATATTTGGAGTGAAGTGCCACTAAACAAGGCTTGTGAAATTGACAGAATCATAAATACTGATTCAAAACCATTTCTTCTAGGCAACACAAGTTGTTTTTCAGGTAATTTCCTCTGGATGGATTCAGGCAGACCTTTATTTTGACATCCATTCAGTGGGTAGACACCCTCTTGGGAAGTCTTGAGTTGGGTATTTCAGGTTTCATGGCTGGATCCATTCCAGCTTTTTTTTTATCTGGTGTTTTTAAGCTTGAGGAGTTCAGCAAAAATGCCATCCCCTTGGGCAGTCATCTCATATGGACCACACAGAGCTATGCAGAATGAGATAGATGACAGAAGTGGAGCCAAGCTAGGCATAAGACTGGGAGAGCAGCTAAGAGTATTGCATATGTTTGACTGAGAGGGCCATAGAAGGAAAGGATGTAGAAAGGGAATGCAACCCTTTCTACCGTGGTGGTTCCAGAAGGGATGCTGTCTATATAGGAGAGGTGAGGAATAGGTGACTTTCCAGATGTTGCTGGACTGCAACTGCCATGAATCCCAGCCACTGGCTATTTTATATGGGTCTGATGGAAGTTGGAATTCAACAACATCGGGCAAGGGACAGATTTCCCATTCATGCCGTGGGGCTTTGTTATCACTACTCTCGGCAAGACCTTTAATTTTTCATGCCATTTTTGTTTGGTTTGGTTTTTTCTCTCTAGAAATTGAAATGGTCTCACTGCTGGAAAGTAATTTTTATGTTCATCCTTTTATCTATCCACCTGGTACATATATTTATATCCTTAGAGTATTCTTTTTCCTATTTGTTTAGCATTTTGATTCTCATTTTTTCATAGATTTATTTCCAGCTGCTTTCTCATTATTATTACCTGCTGTCTTCTAAGCATCTCTCCATTTGGCACAGATCTTCTAAATGCATTTCCCCACAAAATACCTTAAGAAGATAAACTCAGGCTTAAGGGTCACCTCCAGATTCATTGGTGCTGAAGGAAAATTACACCACTGCAGCTTAAGCAGCAATAAGAACATGCAAAGAGAGCCATGAAGGCCTGCCAGACTTCCATTTAAAAGCCTCAAGTTGTGTTTGTAACTAAAAATTAAAATAATAATAATTGTGGCACATAACTGTTCCACTTTCATCAGTGGGACACCAGATTTAGGGTTATTCTGACAATGGCCTTTTGGATCAAATAGCGTGTGGATGTAATGATTCCTTGTTTTAGGGATGAGTCCCAGGGGCACCAAAAGGAGCAGCTATCCCTTTGCACCCATGATATCATCCTGGAAAAAGTGACTCTTGTGAATGGCCTATAAATTAAAGAACCTGTTTTTAATAGCAGCCAGACTAATACTAATGAAGATGTATTTGAAGTGGCATCATTGAAAGGTAAAGATAAAGGTAGTCCCTTTGCATGAATGTCTAGTTATAACCAACTGTAGGGAGCAGTGCTCATCTCCGTTTCTAAACCAAAGAGCCAGCGTTGCCCGAGGAGTGCTCTGGTGGTCATGTGGCCAGCATCATTGCACCAAATGCTGTTACCTTCCCACCAAAGTGGTACCTATTTATCTACTTGCATTTACATGCTTCCGAACTGCTTGGTTGGCAGAAGCTGAGACTAGTGACAGGAGCTCACCCCATCATGCAGCACCTGGGCCTCGAACTGCCAACCTGCCAATCTTCCGATCATCAGAACTGGCATCTTAAACACTAAGCTACCGCATCTCTCATGTAAGATACAATTCCAGCTATATTATCAACAATATCTTGAGCTGAAGGTGGACTTCTGTTCCACTTGTTAATATTATTCCACAAAATACTTAGGCTCACTAAAATTTCCAGTGGTGGATGTTATCTCAAAATACACTGGATTTTGTTTTATTTTGGACAGCTGGAGCTCGTTGTTAGACTTCTATCTAGTGTTGTGTCTATGTTTCCCTTGCTGATTTATCCATAATAATATATGTTTTGAATTATTTCCCATCACACATAGTGGTGGAAACTGACAGAGTATACATGGTTATCTTTTCAGTCTAGCCTTCTCTCCCTTCAATTCATACATTAGAGGGGGTATACGATAATTAAATATTAGTTTATCCCTAAGTGAAGGTTGTCTAACCTACAATGTAAAAGAGGTTAAATGTATTTGAAATCTAATTAATTGTTTATCTAATTAATTCTGGGTATTTTTTTTTTAATATGTATGTCTAAGACTTTTCAGAACATTGGTCTTGATTCCGGCAATATCCTATGGCAGTATTCTTAGCCTGCATTTTCTCAAGTTGAATTTCAGGGAAGTTTTTTTTTTTTTTGCCCAAAACAACACACACACACACACACACACACACAACTCTCTAGGCCCCTTTTGTATTAATTTTATTTCCTCATTACTGTATGTAACCCTTCTTCAGTTAGATTCTTCTGGGAGTCTTATTACTGAACAATTTAATCCCTCTTCTGAATCATTAATGAAGATGTTAAGGAAAACCAGTCTTAATGCTGATTCCTGTGGTTTCCCTGTAGACACTTTCCCCCAGTTCTGTAGAAGAATGCCATTCATCATTTCCTTGTGTTTACTGCTTCTTAACTTCATCTCAGTACACATGACAGAGTTCCTATCCAAACCTGATCAAATTAATTTTTCCCACTAAGGTTTTGTGAGACGTTTTAATGTGATGTTTGATTAGTGACAGAAAGGAAAGAAGTGGAGGTGAATGCTGTCAGCACAAGAGATGGCATATTTTATCTTGGGTGCTAGCCTGTTGGTGACCTCTTGCATGCCACAATGACAGGGCTCAACAACAAGTTTCCCTCCCCTGCCTTGGTTGTGAACTCAAACGTGACTTGCTGAGTGAAAGTTTCTCACGGAAATACCCTTGTATGGGTCAACAGTTCGGGAGTTTTCAGTTTCCTTTTGACTAAGATGACAGATTTCAGGA
The DNA here is from genome assembly GCA_020142125.1 of Phrynosoma platyrhinos. NCBI lineage: Eukaryota > Metazoa > Chordata > Lepidosauria > Squamata > Phrynosomatidae > Phrynosoma > Phrynosoma platyrhinos. The sequence goes on from CM034703.1 coordinate 263,296,162, forward strand.
TACATACCATTGTGAGAGATCTGGCATAAAGGCAGCAGTGGTTCTGAATATTAGTGCATCAGGTTGACTATCTGTACAGGCCCAAGTATGCCTGGTTGGTTGTTAAACTGCGAGGAAAAAAACCTGTGAATTGGAAGGGAAGTCAATTCCAAAAACTGAAGTTTCCCACAGGTTGTGTGAAGATAGTTTTTAGCAAGGTTTCTCATTGGAATGTATTAATCTTTTCAATAAGCATGTTTGTAAATTCTCTTAACAGTCTGTTCCTTTGAGTCTTTTGTCCTAGTTTTACATTTCACTTTAGAAACACCTGTACATGTATTTTTTGGATCCGACTCCTCCACCATTTCAGTCTAAGGTTTCATTGCCAAGCTTATTGCAAGTGGCAGAATGTGTTGCAGTCAGCCCTGTGAAATGAGTGTTAAGCAGGTGGCAGCATAAATGTATACACCCACTCCTCAAAATTCCAGGTGAATTCCAGATTACTGTATGCCAGGGTTTAGCTGATCTTGAAATGAATGCCATCTGTGGATGAAGCATCGTACCTTGGTTTAGAGCAGGTAGTGCAGAACAAAAATATACACTGCTTTGTACAACTTATTTACTCATTTGAATGTGCAGACAATGGAGAAATTATACATTTATTTATTTATACGTATACCTTGAGGGAGGCTGGAGCTTTAGAGGCAGTATGCCACTGAATGCCAAGAACACTTGGGAAAGATGCATTGCAGGGTATCACGAAAGGAACAGTTTTCAGTCACTACCTGAATACACAAGACCTGTCCAAAGAAGTATTTACCAGGAATACAAAAAAGTTGGTGAGGAAGATTCAGATAAGCAGCCAGTCTTTAGATGATGTGGCCCTATACTTTATAACACCAGCACTTTGGACCCACATGCTTCAAAGAATTAGTGAAGCTCTGTATTCAGCTGGCAAGATGGATTCTGATCTATCTCTGCCAGACAGCAGTCTAGCAGCTGTATTTCAAAACATGAGAGGCTTCTGAGTGATCTTCAAACTAAGTAGCCTATGTATAACATGTTGCAGTAGTCAAGTCTAGATGTTACCAGGGCTTGGATGTCAATGGCCAGGTTAACTCTGTGCAAAAGGATTCAAAATGAGTGCACCACCCCATTGGTGAAAGTGTCAGCATCACAGGTACCACCTAGGTGTATGTGTGTATGGCTTTTAAGTCACCTGCCAACTTATGGTGACCCCATCAGTTTTTTTTTTTGGGGGGGTTAAGGTTCTTAGACAAGGAATACTTCCTCTGGAATATAACCTACAGCATCTGGTGTTCCTTGGTGGTCCCACATCCAGGTACTAACCAGAGCTGATTCTACTTAGCTTCCAAGATCAGATGGGATCTAGTGCCTTTAGGGTATTTAGGCAAGGATGCCACCTAGTCATAGTAAAGGCTGATTCTAACTGAAACACCATGTGATGAACCTGATATTTAAGGCTGGAATGTAATCAATCCAGAATATCTACACCATCAGATGGTACCCTCAGTATTCTCTTATTTGGCTATGTGGAGATGTCATGTTATATTTACAAATAGATGTTTGTTGAAATGCATCTACGTATAATGTATTGATTGAAAGGTTCTTTGTTATATTGCACACCCTCACCCCTGATCTCCAGCAAAAGAGGTAAGGGCAACAGAGATTTTCCAAAGTCCTCTGAACATGTTATCCCCCGATTAATTTCTGGAGTCTCATTAAAAAAAATGCATTGCTTAAAGCACAAGTAAGGCTGGTTATTTGTTGTCGTGTTCCTCAAGTCATTTCCAAGTTATGACAACCCTAAGGCAAACCTATTATGGAGTTTTCTTGGCAAGTTTTGTTCAGAGCGGTCTTGTCTTTGCCTTCCTCTGAGGTTGAGAGAATGTGCATTGCTCAAAGTCACCCATTAGGCTTCCATGACTAAGCAGGGATTTGAACCCTAGTCTCTAGTCATAGTCCAGTACTCAAACCACAACACCTCGCTGGCTCACTGGTTATTTAATGTGCACATAAATTCCAAATGGTATTTTTGTAACATGACTCCCAACCTAGCTAAAATTAGCTATGGTTAATTTCAATTGAGAGTAATGTGGCCCAAATTACCAATTAATTCATTGCATTTGATTCATTGAGCTATACAATCCTATATAATATATATAATTACTCATAAGTAATGCTGCCTGCACTCTAGTAGGTATTATTTAAGATTATAGCCTCAAACATAACTAGATTGGGAATACAGGGGTGGGGGTGGGGAGGGGGGGTTAAGCATCTCCGGTTGTTAAAAATATTTTTGGCTTCTAGAACTGAATAATGAATTTCCCACCACAACCGTAAATCTGCACAAGATCAAGATTGTTTTAGTGAAATCTTTGTTAAAATTAAAATATTGCTTTTTTATTTCTGGTCTACCCTAAGAGAAATTAAGAGAAAGAGAAAGGAATAGAGGAGATATCTTCCCAGGCAGCCTTTGTTTAAAATTTTCAAGGCAGCTCTTTATGTGAAGTAAATTGAGATCAATGGACTTCATCTTCTGCTGGAGAAAACTGATGGAGTTCTGCTGAATAGAGCAATGTAGTTTAATAGCACCTGAGTACCAGCTCTTACATTCAACAATGTGATCTATTTATCTCTGGCATGTCCTTCCCATGGGAGATTATGGCACCTCCATTGCTGGGGCTCTTTAAAATGACTCTGGACAAAGGAATGGAGAGCACACTGACAGGGCTGGGGCAAGAGGAAATAATGCTGGTTTCGAAAGATGGGCTAATAGATTTTCTTGCATCTGCAGTTCTCTTACTTTCATCAAGCTGCCCTAGTATGAATACAGCAATGTCCTGATGACCCAGTTTTGTGAATGGCAAGGGGAAACATAATTTTGTTTCTTCCTTTTTTTCTATGCATAAATGCAACAAAGAGGGGGGGGGAGGAATTGTTGTTTTTACAGAGCAGAGCCAAAGTGCAATGAAATCTGGGTTTCTGTTTGCCAGACCTAAAAAGCAAGAGACAGGCATTGGGAGACTTGTAGTGGACCAGGTGCTACTCCCACAGTGTCCCTCCAATGTGGTGTATTGATAATCCTGGAAAGGTTATGATGATGATTCACCCTTCCCTTTGGCCCATTGTCATTCAAATTATTTTGCAGTAGGAGGTTGCAGGTTGTGGGAAAGAAAAATATTGATTTTTCTGTCAATCTAGTCTCACTGCCTGATCTCTGTCCACCTGTTATTGGCTTCTTTTATTTTTCTATAACCACAAATTACTTCTCCTTTAACTGTATAGTGCAGCAAGAAACCTGGTAATTTGGACACAGCCTGCACATTTACTGACAAAACCTGCTAGATGTTGCTGCTTTGCTTCTCTACTCTGCAGTCACCCACTGTCTTTGGATTATGTACCCATTCAGTAAGAGTCACCACAACCCTAGAGCAGTGCACCTGTACCTTGTCTCCAGCTCCCTGGTCCTTTGTTTACCAACTCAAGATACCGTATTTTCCGGCGTATAAGATGACTTTTTAACCCTGAAAAGGGGTCTCAAAAGTCGG
>CM034703.1:263325518-263356377 GCA_020142125.1 Phrynosoma platyrhinos
ATACCTTTACCTTTATGTTATTAAACAATTAATAGGCTGGGGCATATCCATTTGTCACTCAAACTAAATTATTTTGCATAATGGTTTGGATTCAGAGTAACTTCTCCATTAACAGAGTAGTTTCTTATGTTTGAAGAAGGACTTTTGATCCTGCAAAGGTTCTCTCTAATGCCAGGGGTAGGCGACCTTTTTGAGCCGGGGGCCGGGTTGCTGTCCCTCAGACAACTGGGGGAGGGGGGCGAAGCACCATAAATAAATAAATAAATTTTTAAAAAATTAAAAAATATGCATGCACACTCTCTCAGCCCCAGAAAAACCATGGCAAAACCCCTGTGGAGATTTTGCCAAGAAAACCCCAAGAACAAGTAATAACAACAATAATATCATCATGGTGGGTGGCGGCCTCAGGGGGCCACATCCAGCCCCCGGGCCTTAGGTTGTCTACCCCTGCTATAATGGATGGGGAAGAGAAAGGCCATAATCACCAGTTTCCCTTTTCCATAACAGCTTCCTGCACTACCTGCTGGGCTATTTTGGTGAGCATTCCAATTCTAGGGCAGATCTGAAGGTGGGTGTAACGCAAAGAGAAAATGGTGCAAATTTTCTCCTCTCTTTTGTCAATAGGAATGCATCATAAGCAGTACTCTGCTTATGAAATTTCTGGATCTAGTCAAATTTATGTAGTCCTCAAATAGGTTGGTGAAGAAGGCTTTGAATGAGTTTGTGTTAATAATCGAGTGTTTGCCAGTGTGTTTTCACTAGAGAAACAGACCAAATAAAAAACACAAGGAGTCCAGTGCTACTTAAAACAGCAATGATCTTTAATCGTATGAGCTATCATGCATGAAATGTTTCAGCCCAGAAACCATACAAACTACAACTCTCTAAAGACAATAGTGAAGATCTGTTTCCAAAGCAGTGTCTAACTGCACAGAAGTAGTCAGCCTTGCAATAGTGCACCAAAACATTGTTTTTGGTGCATACATTTTCACCAGCCTTTCTGCTTTATCCTATTCATACAGTTCTGAGACAAAGGGTCAAAGGAAATATTTTCTGTTGATTTAGGATGTTTGTAATCCTCATTTTTTTTTTAAATCTGCTTACTGGAATCACTTCTATGCATTGTATTAGGGTTATTCCAAGACATTTGTGTGATGTGAAGCAAGAATCAAAGTCCTATCGCCACCATTCATAGTGGATAGTGTGCATCCCTGAGCTCCCAAACTACCTTGGCCCTCTGCTGTTGTTCTCACAGGAAAGGAGTTTGTGTGGAAAGCACCTGCACCTGGTTGCTAAGAGGACCACCACATATGTGCCCTTTGCTACAAAATTATTTGGATTATTCCTTTTTAGGTGTTGATAATTAATAAGGAAATAGTCTGGGCCTATTCTAATTGTCCAGCTGAAATAAGTAATTAAAAATCATGACTGAAGGTTGAAGTTATATTATGGTTATGTTAAATAACCAGAAGGCACAAGATGTAACCAGTGATTTGTATGTAACAAATTTTGAGATGAGTTGCTATGAATAAGCCCACTAAATTCAATTGGAATTACTTTCAAAAGTGTTTATAAAGTGGTAGCTGTGTTATAATAAAGTCACTCAGACTTTAGTCCATTGCATCCTGACGAGAATATTGAATGCAGTAGCATTTCCTTTTGAGTAAACATGCAAGATATTGGTCTTCCTTCCCATCACTTTGGATTGCTACCTGAAACATGGAAATAATGACAATATTGACCAAATTTGCAAGGTTGTTGCAAGGACAGATAATATATGTGAAGTGCTTTGGACACACACACAAAGGCATTATATACAAGGCTATTAATGACTTTTGTTCAAGAAAGAGTAATAGGTCACCCAACTGTTTTTAACCTTATGCTGGCTGGAAATAAGTAATCCTATACAGAGAACAAATCCCAATGAATTAAATTGGGTTTACTTCTGAGTAGTAATATTATACTGTTAATAAGTGGTTATTAAAAAAGCAAGGAAAAGAAGTAGTGAAAGGATACTACCTTTGGCCATAAACTGGGCCCCCTCTTTGTTTCTAGACTGTGATTTTTGTAATTCTGTGGAATAAGGAGACTGGCAAGGATCCAAACAAAGCTAAATGCAAAGACAGACCAACAGACAGACATTCCCACACAAAACAAAATCAACTAGAGGTTGACCATAGCCACATTTCTGGATAGACATTCACTCCTATCCTTTCCAAAGAGGCTAATTCCTATCAATTTTCCTTTCCTGATAGCTCAGAGCACTTCAGAGTTCAGGCTAATGGAGAGAAGAGGCATTTATTTATTTATATTAAAATATTTGTATCCAACCTTATATCTAAAAAATCTCAGGGCATCCTACAAGTAAAATCAATAAACACAGGTTAAAACAATTTCAAACAAAACTAATTTAAATGAACTAAAACAGAAGATTTAATAGTTGGATATGTAGTAAAAGTAATATGTTTTAAAAGAAGAGGAAGCACAATTTCATAAAGCATGAGAGATATTGTTAGAAGTAACCTAGCTGGGTCACTGAATAATATGACAGATACACTGATTATAGTATATGAACTCCATGAGAATACAGAGGGAAAATAGGGAATTGTCCCACATTCCTGAGGGGTTGGCTGAAACATTCCTTCCTTTGAAGGAGAAATGTAAGCCATATAAAGTGGGATTCAGACATTTCATTTGCTGCAAGATCCACAAAATGGCACCTTTGGTATACGTGGATTGACAGAGTGGGTTGCATCCTTCCCACTCACTTCCAAAATATATGCCTGAGGAACCCCTGAGCAGGTATAGTCACACCAGTGTGAATATTAGACCACTGCATAAATCTCACAAAGTTGTTTGAGATCAGTTCACTATAGGAGCGAGGGTGAAGAACTCAGTTCTGCTGTCCAGAAGGCTGCTGAGAAGCTGGAATTAATTGAAGCTTGCAGCGAGGGGATGCTGTGATCCATCACATGTTCCCTTTGCCTTGTGTTGTCTGAAGTCTGACTGTCTATTACAGCTTGAGAATCAGGAAATCTTAGACACTGGGCTTCCTCTTGTTGGCTGGATGCCCAGCTCTACAGAGTAACAGAACAAAAATATTGTACAACATTTGCACACAGACTGGCTGAGATTGCCTACTTGGGGGTGGGGTGGAGAGCTCAACTAGTTAATTTAAAAAAACTAATTAGAATTCAATAGACATTCTCCACCAGATTATATTCAGTTGAAGTTGGTTGATATTTGGGGCCTACCCTGCTTCACAAAAGGTTTCTTACAAAGCGATAGTCCTTGAAAATCCCAAACCAGTGATTCACATCCCTCTTTCAGTTCCCAGCTAATCCTCCAGCTTTTCCAGGTTTTAACAAGAATAAAGCTTCTAAAAGGCCAGCAAATAGGAAAAGATATTTGACAGTAATCCCTTCATTCCCAAGGGCCAGTCTTCTCATATTACAGGTTATTAAAAACAAAATCCAAGCAGCAAAAGAAAGAGGAAAAAATTGGCAAGGGTAAGAAAGATTTAAGCACCTCAGCTTTCATTGGGAGCAGGAAATCTCAGGCGGCTCTGACTAGGAGAATTAAAGCACAAAAATTTTGCGTGAAGTTAGGAGCTTTTAGGTTTGCTGATAGGTTACCTGCTGAGTGCCTAAGTTTATAGGGTAAAATTTTCTGGTCTCTGTGATGAACTAAAACTAGGTTGGGTAATCAATATTTTAACAAGTGAGCCCAGATGAAAATTTAAAAAACTAGTCTTTAATTTGTATTAAATTGATGGAAAATAGATGAAATTTTCTGGATTATGATATTCTGAATTTGTAATAGTTTACTGCCAATATAGAAATTTTGATGTGAGTAATCAACTAAAGATTTTTTTTAAAAAAAAACTGCTTGCTTGCTCTTTTTGATGTCCTTTGGGATTTTTAGAATGCTTTTATTTGTTTTTGAAGCGCTGAGTCTCATTTTTATATAAAATGCAATTTTAAAGAAATAAAAAATTGAGACACATTCTTGTTCACCCTATGTACTAGTGCCTCTATTCCCCACTTGTTCAGTCAAACAGTTTCCAAAGTGGTAACTTTGTTAGGCTCCTACAGCAAGAACAATGGGCCTCGGCAGACGGCTTATTGAGCCGTCTCCGAGGCCAGGAAGAGGAGGAGCAGCCGCACGCGCGGCGCTCCTTCCTCTCCCTGAGGTCATCCTCGGAGCCGCCGGCCCTCCGCATGGCTGGCGCTCCAGGGACAACCTCCCCCCGGAGTGACCGGACGCGCTGCAGCGGAAAAGACAGGGAAAGTGCGCCCGACGCTTTTAGGGCGCACTTTCCCTGTCTTGAGGAAGGAGCGCTGGTTTAGCGCTCCTTCCAGGGACACCGCAGGAGCGCCGCGGTGCGGCTGCCATGGCCCCGCGGCGCTCCGGACCAGGGCGTCCTGGACGCCCTGGTCTGCATCCCCCCAATGTTAGTTAGCTCTTGCTAGCAACACATTGTTTACTTACTCACTGTCATACTTTTGTGACTATACTTCTATCTTACCACACCAACACCCTGGAAATACATGTACTCCATCTACAAGTATAGGACTATTTCCACCAGACACTGTTGCACAGTCTGCCAGCACACAGGATTTCAGTTACAGATGTGTTTTTGTATCAACCTTTCCTGATTCTTGTGATACCAGAGTAATTGGTTTTATAGATAGTTCTTGTACAGTTTGAGACTGTCTGTAAACATTTGGCACATTAGATATCAGTGGAAATGGTCACATTAACTTCATTGAGTGGAAGAAAAACTCATATTTTAGGAAGGGACTGCAGAGAGCCAGTGTGGCATAGTGATTTGAGTGCTACTAGATTACCACACTACATTCTTATAGTGCTGCTATTCCACTATAACTGCTTTGGCTGCCTCCTATTTTGGGATTTGCTGCTAAGGGAGGGGCATTTAGAATTCTCAGCTAGAGAGCTCTTAGGCCTCACTGAACTACAAATCCCAGAATGCCACAGGAGGCAGCCAGAGCAGTTATAGTGGAATAGCAGCACTATAAGAGTGCAGTGTGGTAAGGTGGTTGGACTATGGGCCTTTGCCAACTGCTAGAAATAGTGCAAATTGAGTCCACTTTAAGGATTAGGGTTAGGGTTAGGATTAGGGAATCATGGGAACTGTATTTTATTGTGGCACCAGAGCTCTCTGACAGAGAAGGCTCAATGTCTCAGAAAAAAAACTAATTTCCATGATTCCCTAGCACTAAACCTAACCCTTAAAGTGGACTCAATTTGCACTATTTCTGGCAGTCTGCAAAGGCCCTATGTCTCTGGAGATCAGGGTTTTATTCCCTGCTCGGCCATGAAACCCAATGGGTGACCTTGGGCAAGTCACAAACTCACAGCCGCGGAAGAAGACAGTGGCAAACCTCCCCTGAGCAAGTCTCACCAAGAAAATCCAATGAGGACACACAAGAAGCTCTGCATTTCACAGAAATGTTAATCTGTAGAAGTAATAATGATGATAAAGCAACAATGAGAGCAAGTGTAGTGGTTTAGGCATTGGACTATGACTCTAGAGAGCAGGGATCTCTTCCCCACTTGGCCATGGAAACCTACTGGGTGACCTTGGGCAGGTCACATACTTTCAGCCCCAGAAAATCCTGTGATAGGGTCACCATAAGTCAAAGCAACTTGAAGGCACACAACAAGAAGCAGCAGAGTTCTTAAGGAGCTTTTTTTTTCTGCAAAGAGTAACTCCATTTTGATGTAGTCTCTAGTTTTGTTATCTTGAGTGCTGCCTGTGGTTACTGTTTAGAAATCCAGACAGGCTCATCTTTCCTGATCCTAGCTTCTGATATGAAGGATCAAACCTAGAAAGATGTGTTCTCCTATTCACTCCCTGTATGTGTTTTGGATAAGCATGGTGCAAAAAATGAAACATGGGGTGTATCAGAGCACAAAAAAAGAACCAAAAGAAACGCTGTCTTGTGGAAAGGAGAGGTTTTGTTGTCTGATCTGTAGGGCAAGTGCCTCCAGACATTCAGAACACCTTCTTCCAAGACAGACATTACAGCATTGTGTCTGATTGATGTCATTTCTGAATTGTGTAAATGCAATCAAATTTCTGTTGGGAATAACTTTTGGTTTGCATCTCTGTATCCAGAACTGTTGTAATTACAAATCAAAGTCTTATCTAGCAGTCATTGATACTATCTTCAATGCCTAAAGAGCCACCACTCTTTCACTGTACTAGAAATCAGAAAGCCTTCCAAAAACAATAATTAGAATTACTGTAAGTAAATACAGGCTAGCTTGATGTGATTGGGTAAAGGGGGAAAAAAGGCTCCAAATTGTTTTTATTGCCCTTCAAGAATTCTATTTCTGCACTTAATTCTGGAAGTAGGTAATAAGTTGCATTGGTTCTTCTGAAAAAGAACTGCAAGGGAAGCTGATGGAGGCTTTCATCCATTTAGAAAAAAATCAATGCTGTGCACCAATAAATATGCTTTAATTCTTTAAATGTTTGATTCAAACGCCATTGAAGACAGTTAACAAGCTGTAAGGAAAACTGGATTGACCGAAAAATGATTTAGGGGCACTAGTCCTTTCTCTTCAGAATGAACTAAATTGCTGTTAACAAGACAGGGTGGATAACAGTTGGTTCAGCTTTTAACCAATTATGTAACACCTAAGTGTGTACTATACTACTGACCTGTATATTGTGGATCAATTCAGATGGCCTATAATTGTGAACTCGTTCCCTGAAATTAGAAGATGCAGATTAAATTCTATTATACCCACTAAAGAGGCTGCGAGGATATTTCTTAAGGGTTACAGTATAAATCCAATTACTCCCAAATGACTCACTCTCAGGGGGATGAAGAATAAATCCTATTACTCTCTGAAAAGATTGTGCAGTGATTCCCAAGAGACAGACACCAGCTACCCTACAATCACTTGGGCTTAGTGAAAGTATATATACAGTGTGTGTATATCCCATTACTTTATGAAGACAGTATAGACTTAATCATAAGACAGAAGACATAAATTCTAGCCACACAGGAGTGAGGCTGTACAAGGTACAGTAAATGACCACTTACAAATGTGGTTTTGAGACTGATTTCTTAGATCTTATAGGCCATTCCTCAGCAGCCTAAAGACACTGCAGAATTGAGTCACTTCCTCCATCGTAAATCGGACTCCTTTAAAACTGCTGTAGTTTCTTCCTGAAATACAGAAGTTGCTCCTCTGGTCACTAAAATTAATGTAAGCTTTCTATTGACAGCTGTGGGCTCCTTATCTAATCTTGAGAAAAACATATCATACAATTGTTGTCATTGTTCATAGATCTTAGCATAGAGTCTCTACCATAACTTGTCATGATTTATCATGATGGAAAGCTGCAACATATCTCATTTATCAGATGCAGCTATTCCATGCCCAGCTTATAACTGTACATACAGTCCCCCAACATCTGTGGACTTTCAAATTTTGCATACAGTGTAAACGGGAATATTGGTAAAAGGAATGAAAAGATGAAATGCATGCTTTTGTGAAAATCTGTGAAGTAGATAATAAGATGTAAGTGAATATTGTCTAACACAGTCTATCTGGATTTTCCTGCTTCATTTGTAGTTTCATTAAAATGCTAGAATTCTCAAGTGCTAAGTTACATAAATGTGTATGTTAATTTGTACACTTCAAAGCAAGCTTTTAATATAGACCATTGCCAATCATTAAAGCTAAACTGAAAAATTAAGTAGGCATTATTACTTTTAAAAATGTAATGAATCCTATAAACCAGATAAATACTTGACCTTCTAAAAATCTCTACCGTTTGATCTATAGAAGCTGTTGTTGATCTTCTTCACTTCCCCTGACTAAATAGTCTTTACGCATTCCTCAACAAATGAACTATCTCTGGAAGATATGCAATTTTTTCCCCTTATGATAATTGTTCTTTCTGCTTTTAAAACTATCTGTTTAAAGAAGTAATAACCCTCTGACAAACCCACCAAACTCTCCCCCTTTTGTACAGTAATACAGAACAAGACTGTGGGTTCCATCAAATACTCCATGGGCAGACCTCTATTTCCTCTCCTCCCTCCAGCATTCCCGCACTGTGTTTCCCAAATTCACTTTGAAGACTCCCCCAAGCCTTGGGAGCACCTTGTAGCAGCATACAAGAGAAACTGTAAGATAGAAGGAGAATCTGCTCCACCAGCTGTGTTTGGACTGCTGGCAGAAGGGTAGGGTTGAATATAACTTCATAGATGTAGAAATATTAGGTTGCAAATAGAACAGAAATAGGTTACAAGCATAATGCAAAATGCATCTGACCAAAGACCTACTTGTTCTAGCATCGTCTTACCTATATCAGACTGAAGTGCCTTTAGTCCCAACCAGATGCCTCTGGGAAGCCCACAAACAGGACAGGAGCAGTAGCTTTCTGCCACAGTTCTCCATCAACTGGTATTCAGAAACATGCTGCCCTAGTACTGGAGGTAATGCAACCCCATCATAACTAGTAGCCATTGACAGGCTTTTCTTCCATGAATTAGTCCAATCCCCTTGTTATCCAAGTTGGAGAGCAATGCCATATCCTCAAGTTGCATAGTGTGCTCAGGGGAGGGGGGGGGGAGAAATACATCCTTTGCCTGTCTGCCACCATTAAGTTTTGTTGGATGAGCTCTGGTATTGCGCATGACCATTCAGTAGCAGGTGGAAGGTACATAGCTGCTTACAGAACTATCTGCAAGCCAATTCCAGCCAAAATGCACAGCATCCCCATAATGTCCCATACTGGATCTATGGGAAGTGAGGGTGGCATAGAAGGTGTGTCTGGAGCCGGATCAGCAGAGCTGTGCACTACAGGTGCTGAAGTGTTTGGTTTTACTAAAAGAGGATGTTTTTACCTGTTCTCTGAGGGTCGTTTCAGGCCCCCTGTGCTGCAGGAATCCAGGACGACTGCTCCATGTTCTGTGACTAAAGGCACCTCTGTCTGATATAAAGGGATGAACCCATAGCCTAAGCGACCAAGATTGGGGTCGAGGGGGATTGCAATTGCACCAGAGTCTGTCACACATTGGACTTTATTCATATAACCCAGTTCTGTTTGGATCCCCCAGCAGGAAATGGGGAAAAAATTATGATACAGTGGGGAGAAAATGGCAAAGGGAAAGAAAATATATCTGGTGAATGAGGAATGGGCTGGACATCCCAAAACATCATGCCAGCAGCAGTTTGTATTTCATGGTCTTTTTACATTCAAATGTATTATTAATTTGTTTCTTTTTACATTGCACACAGACTGTGCATCTTAAGTGATTTTGCTATCCTCTTCTGGGTCACGGTCCAAAGAAGAAGTTTAAAAGAGAGTAAAAGCACCTCAGGCAGCTAGGAGTTTTAATTTTTTTAAAAAAAATTAAGCAACAGCCCCCACTCTTGAAGAGGAAAGCTGCTTTTTTTTTTTTTTCAGAAAAAAATCGTCATAGTTTAGGCATGCTATTATTGGGTATTTATAAAAGATGTCCCAAATATGTCCATCTTGTCACCAGTGCTTCATGTATTGCTGTCAATAGCTGTGCCCACTCTGTGACCTCCTCATTAGTTATTTTGTCAGTCAGTTTTGCTTTGAACTGTCTGTGTAGGAACATAGTGAAGCTGTACATATTGTGTTGTATAGATTTGTTTTCCGGGGCACTGAGAAGAAAAATCTTCAGATGTGACTTTTAAGATCTCTGGTGTGGTGCTTGTGAGAATGTCCTGAGGCTTTTAGCCAGATGGCAGATAGTCAGTCAGTGATCACATATTCTTGGTGTCTTAGTATTAAAGATACATAAGAAAACTATAACAGGCTTGTCTGGAGCTTCTTGGAGCAACTTTCTATGCCCCACTTTTATTCTAATTAAATGCTGGATAAGAAATCTGCTAATATCTTTCTCCTCCTTCCCCCAGATTTGTTTAGTTCTTATTAGGTGACAGGGGCTAATCTCATCACTAACATCATGGGCTAAGCAAGTATTTTTGAGTGGTGTTTCTTGGAGATGGTTTCAGAATGTGTTTAATAACAGTATTGGCAGATGGATTATGGGAATAGCAGGCTACATAACAGGCCACTAGGTTGGGGAAGATTATTGTAAGAGGCTGAAATGTAGACTCCTTTTTACTTGTGTCTTTTGCTGTATTACACAGTTAACAAACTTCAGATAAAGCTTTGTACTTGTGATTTTGGGATGTGTGTGCACATAATGGCAATTGTTGCTTATTTAGTGAAAACCACCAAATGCTGCTCCTCCAACACCACCACAATTACCATCCTGATGAAACTGGAATGAATGTAGGAAGCAAGGAGGCAACTGTATGATTGATCATGTCTTAAAATCTAAATTCAGAACTTAGCATATTTCTTTGAACTAGACTTTGAAGGCTTTGCCTGGCTGAGGAATAACTTGGAATGAGTTATCCAAGTGGGCGTTCTCATGTGATCGCCATGAGTAAGGATGTTTCACAGTTTGGTGTTCAACATTTATTTAGGCAGATATATTTTTAACTCTGTGTCATTTCAAAGCAAATAGAAATTTCACCTGCATTTTCAGAATAACTAGCTTTTGGATGTGGGGACACATAATGAAAACCATAGTCTTAAATTCTTTGGTGGCCTCAGTCATCCACTAATTTATGCAGTGGAGATAAGCAATAATGATATTCTTTGAGGATGAATAATCTTTTTGAATATAAGGCCTTCAGATATGGAGAGGCAAGAGGACACAAGAGCTTAATGCTAAAATAAAATTCTCACCTCTTAAGGTGACATATGACTTTCTATTGCTTTTGCTGTAACAAACTACAGCAGCTGCCCTTCTGGCATTCAGATAGGATGGAAGATGGAAGCCAGGAAAGGACCTTGCACTCAACAGTCTCATTGACCTTTCTTATCATGCAGCTACATGAACATTTTTCCAGCACCAAGAACTCCATCCAAGCATAATGCTAGCTACCCTACTGAAGCAAAGAAAAGAGGAGAAATATGGCAGAAGTCACGTTTTCTCTCTTTCTCTCTGACACAACAATGGGAACTATATTAGTGGATTTGAACAACTTACTTCACTTGCTGGTTCCCTCTTTTTTCCTTCCTTAAGCACTGAAGCATTTTCTTAACTGGTTGCTGGTTATTTCTTCATTATTTTCTTTGTATGAATGAATATACTATTGAACACCAAGAAACCACAACAGTGTACAACATTTTAAAAATCACAGTCATAAAAATACACAATGAAATGGAATAATCACATAATCAATATACATCTCTGGCTTTCACTGCCAGAAATGCCTGAGTACACCAATATGTCTTAAATAGGTGCCTAAAATACAAAGCTATTGCTATCTGGCTGATATTAGCATAGGGAGTTCCAAAGGGCAGTAGCTTGCAACACATAAAAAACAGACATTGGGAGCACGCTTTGCCACCAAGAGTGCCTCTTCTGAGCACCCCAGTGATTAGTCAGAACTACATAGCAGTATAGAGTTCTGAGGTAATTGTGCTTTTTTAATATTTAGGTTTTGACCTTTTCTGGTCTGCAAAGATGGGATAATTTTCATGTATCATTTACTTTCAGTGCAAGTGAGGGGAGAAAAATTGAGGGCTTTTTACAATCACCTTTAGCAGATTTTAACACAGATGAGGAGTCCTCATGGTTACTCAGTGTGGAAACTGATTGCCTTGTTCCTTAATTTATTTCTCTCTTGTTCCTTCCTTTCTTTCTTATACTCTGTGCTCCCAAGGGGGTATTGACTCTTTTGTCAAACTACCGTATATACTCGACTATAAGTCGACCTCACATATAAGTTGAGGGCAGGTTTTGGGGCCAAAATTGTGGAATTTGATATGACTCATGGATAAGTCGAGGGTAAAACCTAGGGACATATAGCAAAGGATCTAAAGGATGAAGCAAAGCAAAACAATGTCAACGAACATATACAATTCCAGCAGACATAGCTCTTTGTGCTCACTCTTAAGGCTGGATGGATGAGAGAGTAGAGGGGATTGGTGCTTCCAAGATAGCTTATACTCTTGCCTTTTACCAGGGGATGGTTCCTTCTTGTAAATAAGAGTTAAGATACAGTACTTACATTGACCTGTGGATATGTCGACTCAGGTTTTTTCGGTCAATTTTTTAACCTAAATTTCTAATGAATATATACAGTACTTGGTTTATGCTACTATGATGTAGTCATTACAATATTGGATTGGGTCTGGGCAGATCCAGGCTCAAGTCTCCATTGTGCCATGTAACTCACTGTGGGGTCTTGGGCCTATCAATATCTGACATCCTGATTTCCCTTACAGGGTTGTTGTAGGATAAAGCAAGGAGGAAGAGGAGAGCCACATAGACCACCTTGAGTTTTCTTGAAAAAATCATCCTCATCCTTATTATCAGAGCAGCAGCAGAGGAGAAACAACAACAGTGACAACATGGGAAAGGAAACAGGAAAAACAGTTCTGGTTTCCTGGGTAAATTCACTTTTCTTTGTTTCTGCTTTTTCCTTAGCTATTACATTATTAGTATTTGTCTTTATCCCAGTCTAATGAAAACAGCATTTGTAAAGACACCTCTCTGCACTTATACCTTGCAGAGATTGTTGGTGTCATGTCTATAGCTCTTAATTGGTGCTATCTGTAAGGTTCTCAGCACTAAATTGGGAACTTCATCTTTGATTGCCACAGAGAGCTGGAACTACCAACATAAGGAGTGGTGGCAGCACTCGCCATCTGCTGTATGGATGGGCACATGCAGATCCCCCACACATTCCTGAATTTCTACACTGGTCTGGAATTATTCTCCACTAGCAAACAAGTAATTATGGTCTGTCTGGGCAATTTTCAAAATCAGCAAAGGATAGCATTATAAGCATGGAGAACAGTGGGTTCAGTGAGACAGGCAAGTTAGCTATTTCTTTCTCTCCAGGGCATAGCATGGCAGGAGTGGGTTATGGTAATATGGGGCAATGCTTCAGACATGCCTCTTGTGTGCTTACTTCGTGGTTCTGCCCACCCAAATAGCTGAGTAACATGGCTTCTCCTCTTCCATGAAAGTTTGTCCTATTCTTTTCTCTTGTTGTCTTTATTCTCAGAGAACCCTGCGTGAATGTCATGTAATTTCAGTATTGGACACACAGACACCATTAGAGCATCAATGTACATTTAGATACAATCATACAGATTTGTTTAAGTAGTGTGCACATTATATATAAATGGGGGGAGAGAGACAGACTATAGCCTGTGTTGTAATACCCATTCAGTCTTCATACAGCACAGGAAACAAGAGGTTGGCAGAATTGCAAACACTGACGCACACTTTCTACCTAGGAAAATGTCACTAACATTGCAAACATGTGTAAGTAATTTTATTCACATTAGATGGGTAACTTAGATGAGTGCTTCTTAAAATATGATGTGAGGAACTGGCAGCATTTTTCCCAATGTGAACTGGTATCATATTTGTGACTATTGGCTGTTTCCCACTCCACCTCCTTGAAACTCAGTGTGGCCCAGTATCCAATAGTTTGTAATCCATGGCCCACTATTTTGTGTAGCTGTGGCTTAGACTACATTACATGAAGAAGTACTTTTTTTCAGAGGACCATTAGAGTACCACACAGACCAGCATCCTTTGCAGTGTAATGATGTTTAAAGTACATTATTGACCGTGCAGTCTTAAGTATGTTTACTTAGAAGTGTGTTCAGCTACTTTCACTGCTTAGTGTGTTTAAGATGCCCCAGCATGGGTAGCTATGTTAGGCCACTGAGGCTAAGACCTCAATGGACTAACATAGTCCATAGTCCGTTTGGGATTGATTTTACTGTATTGTATTCATGTTGGAAGCCACCCCGATTGCTATGCAGAGAGGCAGGGTATAAATAAATGTTGTTGTTGTTGTTGTTGTTGTTGTTGTTGTTTAAGACAACAATGGATTGTGTTGCACTTTAGGACTCTTTCATTACATCATGAGCTTTGGTGGATTATAGTCAACTTCCTTAAATGCATAGAATATAATTGTTTATTCCATGATTCTGAGAAACTGAACTGTGGTCCACCAAAGCTCATGTAGAAAGAAAGAAAGAAAGAAAGAAAGAAAAGTAGGCAGGCAGAAGCCATACAATTCTGTGACTAGGGCTGTAGTCTTAGACTGCAATTCCATTGTGGGCCCAACTTCTGAACAGTTCTCCATAAAGCTGCACTGTAAATCCCTGAAAGCTTCCTCATCAGTTTAGTACACAGCCATGCTGATATTCTTCTGGCTTCCTGTGGCAAATGGGAAATTCATTCTGCAGAGGTTGCTCATGTAGAAACTGAAGACTGGCCTCTGTTCCTTCAGCACTCACCATTGGCTGTCACAGTGGTTTTAAGAGCTGGCTATCTGTCTACACATAACTAGGCTGCAAACTGCCAAGGATCAAAGGGCAGCTCAAGTCTGGCACAACATATGGTCCTTCTTACTGTGATGCCACTAGTAGCTGCTCTTGGACATCAAAATTTTGTCAGAGGGTGAGATAACAGTTTCTGCCCCCAGTCCCAAATATGCTATTCCATGTTTCATTGAGAGGAGATAGAATGGATGGATGGATGTTATTTACGGATTCATTAAGCTTAGAAAAGAAACTACATCAAGTTTGAAAACATATTTATATTACTTACTTCACCAGAGCAGTGTAGTGGTTTGTGTGTTGGGCTAGGACTCTGAGAGACCAGGGTTTAGATCCCCATTTGGCCATGGAAAGCCACTGTGTGGCCTTGACCAAGTCACATTCTCTCAACCTCAGCAGAAGACAATTTAAAAAAAAACTGAAACTGTGAAAAGAATCTTGCTAAGAAAACTCTGAGATAGGTCCGCCTTAGAGTCACCATAAGTCAGAAATGACTCACATACAACAGCAACATCTCATTTTCTGGATATTTTAATGAGGTGATTCCAAAATTTCAAATCAGTGTCCCCATTTTTCTTTTTGCTTCCTGTTTCAGTAAGATTTAGATATTGCTGTAGGCAGGTTTTCCTCAAATCAGTGCTGTAACTGGTAGTTTGATTTTTGCAGCTACCTGGGTAAGATGTTTTACTGTTATACTATGTGTTTAAATATGAGGCATTGAGGAAAATATATGGTGTGCTGTAACTCTGGAATCATTGAGGGACCTGCTGTTTAACACAGGGTTAGTGATCCAGTTTCTGCAATGTATTATTCATCTTTGCTTCTCCCTTTCAGCCTTGCTCTGTGAGCTTCGTGGGCTGGCTGGCTGACCTTTTGCTGTTCACTCTTTAATTTTCTCCTTCAATCAGTCTCCAGTTCTCTTGGATTCTTCTATCAGATTTTTCAGAACTTAATGGGTTGCCTTTATTCTGGCTGTTGCTCTCAGTTATCTGAATTCACAGCTTTGCAAACAGCAAATTTAACATTTCCATCTCTTTTCCCTCCTGTAATTAAAAAAAAACAGCTCAGAGCAATCAAATTACTGAGATGTTGTTAAAGATATCTCACTGACTTCAATGGGATTCTTATTTGATTTTTCTAGTTTAATCACTCCCTCCTCTGTTGTTGTTGTTCTTATCCTCCTCCACTTCGTCTGTCTTTGTCTCTCTTTTGTAATGCTCCTGGAAGCTTTTATGAGGAATAGTCTAGGAATTGTATGAAAATTATTTTTAGTAGTGTGTGCTCAGAACCAGAGGCTGAAGTGTGCATATTTAATCTCAAAAAATATGTTTTTATATCAGGTTGTCTGTATGTAGCCTATGAGTTTGCTGAGAAGCATAGAAAGCATAAAAAAAATAATTAGCTCCCTTTATCCATGATACATGTTCACATTGTCACATGTGGAAAGGGGCACTGGGGCTGTGCCTCCAGCATCGTCTCTTCCTCAGCCCAGATGTCTACACATTAGACCTGGATGTCCAACCCAGAGATGGCCTCTGCACTTAGACTTCTAAAGCTGGAAACTTGAAAGTTTATTGCACAGCTTTTTAAATCAGTTTACCTATTCTGATTTAAATTTTAATTTGGTTGGCATCCTGGCTTTAATTCAGCTTAGCGTCCCTGGGAACAGGGATGGACCTGGGATGGATCTGAGTGGCAGATTTGGAGGCAGAATTGCTGTGATAATATCAGAATGCTGCCTGAATTAAAATTTAAACTGGGAGAGGTACGCTGATTTGAAAAGCTGTAAGCTCAGAATCACAGTTTCCAGGGGAAACAATGTCCATAGGCTTCAATAACACATACAGACTGGCATAATATTGAACCCACAGTATGACCCTAATGTACTTATCTACACATGGGGCCCCTCACATGTGTAATAGATGAAGAAATCTGTTAGCTCATAGTGACATAGATAGATAAGTGCCTATTTAGGTACAAACACACCCCATGGACCTCAGAAGATAAGGCAGTGTCTGTCATATCCAGGTCATCTTAACTGGGATGCTTGATAAGAGATGCCTTGTGTTTATATTGTGGGACTGCTGAGCAATGATTGCCACTGCTGTCATTCAAAAGAATTAACAGCCGGTTATTATTATTTTTTGCATATATGTGTGAGTGTCCCTGGCCAGTCTCCCTTCACCTGGGATGCGTGCTGCCTCCTTGCCAAGATCCCAGGAGCTAGCAAGGTTGCTCTCTCAGCTCTGCATCCTGCTGGTGTTCCCTCCAGCCCCTCAACAGAAGCCAGGGTGGTGGTGGTGGATGATGGGGTGCTCAGCCTATCTATATCCCCAGCTCTCCTTTACAGCACTGAAGGATTCCCTCTAATATAGCCCTCTCAGCTCTCCATCTTCCTTTTCCACTCCAGTATCTTCATTTTCCTCCTCCCCCGCAGCTATTCTTCACTCCTCTTTTAAGCTCCCCAACCTCCATGTCTGTTAACCATTTTAACAACCAATTTGGACAAACTGGTGTGAACCAGCTGAATGACACCACTGCTAATTGCTCCTGTATTCAGTGTGAACACACAAGGATACAGGGCACTGCAGGTGACACGACTCAGTGGTGAACATTAGTTCTGTCTTTTTTTTTTTATGGTCAAAACACAACAGAAAGAGAACAACCTCTCTGCCTTTCTCAAGATTACAGTCGTCCCTCCTGATTTCCAGGGGATCCTTTCCGGACCACCACCACCACTGCGCGAATCGGAAAAAACACAAATATTCAAGTCCCATTGAATAAAATGCCACCCCCCCAGCTTCCCATCCACAGAAACTCAAGACCACAAATGGGAAGTCACTGAATCCAGAGGGACAACTGTAGATCTGGCCAAGTAGAGGAACATAGGTGGGCAGTTTTAGACCTGGTATTTGTTGTCTAGAAATGTGACTTCAGATAATTTTACCTTAACTGTGTCCATGCTACCACAACACAGATTGTTTTCCCTTCCCACTCTAATCCTCACAAGCTGCGAGAAGTTATTTCCCGTAGGCAGCAGAACTCCATTTTAAAATGCTTGTCCAATGAAGAAGTGCAGTCCTCACTTTCTGTATTTTAGCATCTAGTATAGAAAACAACACTTCTCTCTCACCAGCCTTCTGCTATGTTTCCTGTAATTGTAAAGTCACTACACAAATTGGGCTCTCAGCAACTGAATAGCACCAGGAAACAGCTTGAAAGTATAGAGCAAATGTCACATGGGTCTCTTAAACCTGCAGTGGTGCAATTATTGCTAATACCTACTCTTGTACATAACCCTGGTTAATAACACTAATCAAGCATTTATATAATACTTTTCTCTCGGCAAAATCATAGTATGCTTTTTCTAAAGGTTCACTGACTTCCCAGCCAAACTACTGCCTATACCACTCTAAGGCAGACACCTCACAGGGATTAATGCAACAGCATCACACCATAATAGTGTTTTGGTTTTTACAGATCTAATATCCCTTCCCTATTCCAACCTAGCTTTTCTTGTAATCAACTCCCCACTTCTATAATACAGCAATCTGACTTGTTCTTTTCATTCCCTTGGCAATTTTTTCAGTCTAATAATAATTAATGCTGTAATCATATCTAATGGATCACATAATTATCAAACCTAGTTACTAAAAATATGGCACAGATGGATGCTCCAAACAAAAGCGGAGACTGCCATGTAAAAACCATGGCTGGTGAACTTAAGAAATTCAAATACAGTTCACCCTCAGTATCCACAGATTCTTTATCCACAGATTCAACCATCCACAGCTTGAAAATATTATATATAGATACACATTTCAAGAAGCAAATCTTTTATTTAAGAGACACCATTTTACTATGTCAATGTATTTAATGGGACATGAGCATCCATGGATTTTGGTATCCATGGTTGGTCCTGGAACCAAATTCCAACAGATATTCAGGACCCACTGTAACAAAGGAAAGTATGATTCAGCTGCTTTTCTTGTTCAATCATGTCCTTAAGAATAATGCTGGAACTACATGCATAACACAAACATCTAGTCTGTTAGCCTCATTTAAACTGCAGAAGTTGTGGGTTAAATCCAAAAAATGTGAGCCAAACTGAGGCCTGAATTCTATTGCTAATCATCATCCATGATATGAAGAGTAGGCTCATTGAAATAGCCATTTACTTTTGTGTTGATTCAACAACTGGGTCAATGGGTCAAGCTACCTCGCCAAACTACAAATCCCAGGATTCCATAGAATGGAGCCATGTCAATTAAAATGGCATAAAACAGCTGTAACCGCATAGTGTAGATATATATATACTGGAGTGACAATTCAAGAAGCCACTTGTTCAAGTCTTGTACCTGCAAATGACTCACTAGGTGGTAGAAGGCTAGCCACTGTTTCTCCGCCTCAGTGTTTGCTATCCATGATATGAAGAGTAGGCTCAATGAACCTATGACATTTACTTCTGTGTTGGTTCATTTTTCAACAACTGATTAAATAGGGTCTACTTTATCTTTGGATTAACTAATAAGGCTCAGGCCCATATGGTTGAGAAGTATCAACCACAGCTGTGTGAATCTTCTTAAAAGTATAAATAAATGGAATAGGGATGGTTGTTGACAGGATGAAACAGATCTTGGAAAGTTTTTTTTCCCCAAGAACTAACTGGTTGCCATTATCATGACAAGTTTGGTAAATCAATGTTATTGTCATGATATTTACTGTATTTTCCGGTGTATAAGACGGCTTTTAACCCAGGAAAATCTGGGATTAAAGTCAGGGGTCGTCTTATACGCCAGGAGGAGGAGGAGGGGGGGTGGGAGGAGGAGGAAGAGAGGAGGTCCAGGTTAGAGGAGGAAAAGGAGGAGGAGAAAAAAGTGGGATGAAAGAGGATGAAAAAGGGAAGGAGGAAGAAGGAGAGGAGGAAGAAAAAGTGGAGGAGGATGAAAAAGATGAAAGAGGATGAAAAAGGGAAGGAGAAAGGAGGAGAGGAGGATGACAAAGTAGTGGTGCAGGAGGAAGAGGAAGAAGAGAAGAATAAAGAGGCTGAGAGAGTGTGACTTCCAATACTGTTGTTGTTGTTGTTGTTGTTGCTGTTGCTGTGTGCCTTCAAGTCATTTCCAACTGATGATGATCCTAAGGCAAACCTATCATGAACCTATAATTTCTTGCCTATGTGTTTTTTCAGACAGGGTTTGCCTTTGCCACCCTCTGAGACTGAGAGAGTGTGACTTCTAAGATTGTTGTTGTTGTTGCATGCCTTTGAGTCATTTCCGATTTATGGCAACCCTAAGGCAGCCCTATCATGGTGTTTGCTTGGCAAGGTTTCTTCAGAGGGGAGTTTGCCATTGCTTTTGAGAGAGTGTGACTTGCCCAAGGTCACCCAGGGGGATTCCATGGCTGAGCCAGGATTCGAACCCTGGTTTCCAGAGTCATACTCTGATACTCAGACAGGGTGACCAAATGTCTTCAATGCAAAGGAGGACAAGTCACTACAAAAAATGTAGGACATACAAGAAAAAAAATGTAGAGAAAACTAAAAACACTAATATAAATGTAAAACTATGCTTCTTAGCCATGCTCAAAATGGAGGACGTTTTAGTGGTCAAAATGGTGACTTTTAACCTTATCATGGGTTTTTCTTGGCATGTTTCTTCAAATGGGGGTTGCCATTACCACCCTCTGAGGCTGAGAGTATGTGACATGTCCAGGGTCACTTACATGGCTACAGATTGTACGTACCCCAGAATGCATTATCTAGTATATTGGCAGTCCTTCCCCCCAACACTTTCTCATTTCCCCCCAACCATCTCATAGCTGGGAGATGGGAATAATTTGTAAAGCAGCATTTAAATCTGGATTATTTTTAAAAAAATAAGGTCCACCCCATTTCAAGTTCGAATGCTATAAACTGCTGCCCTGTGGTACAAAACATGTTCTATCCATCTGCCTTGTTACCTCAGTACCCACAACATAGCACAAGACAGCACAGCATGAGCTACACCATTAAACCATGGGATAATTGTGGGTGCAATTTTAGTTTCCCAAGATGTTAACCCTTTTAAAGGAAACAACAAATATGCAAGTATGAAAGTTAAACTTGTTAGAGTCCACAACATGCAGTTTGTAGTTTAAAAACAAACAATAATGGCTTTAATAAATATTTACATAAAATAACTAAAACCTAATCTAACTGGATATGGTTTGGGTAAAGAGAATAAATCTCTTTAGATAGCAGGAAGATGGGACACCTACTGATTGCTTGAAGCGGTTTAGAATCTTGGGAGAGAGCTGTTAAACTGCTTTCCAAGAGTGACAGGAGTCACATGATAGATAGTATGAGAGAGACGGAGTGAGTTCCTATCTATCTACGAAGGGACAGGAGAATGCAAACATACATTTTTCAACAATAATCCTCCTCCACTACTATATTTGGTGAGGACACATGCCCACCCATCAGTGTAACAAAAAAGATGCAGTTACACTGCAAAAAGGATTGACATTATCCCTTGCCAAGTTACAGTTGTGTTGTAACTTAATTACACGTTTTTAAAGGGAAAAGGAATTAATTACAAGTGACTAGTTATTTGCAAATAGCTACTTCTAGGCACTAGAACTGTGGCATATGTGACGGGGAATTTAACCCCTTTTCCTCTGAGCTATTCTGGAACTGGTGGAGGACTTCCACTAATAGCAACTTGGTGGCACAGGGTGAGAGATTCCATGAGAACCATGATACAGTAGGAAAGGATTCAGCCCTTGTTGGCTAGGTCTAAACAGGCTCCCTTGTATCTGTTATTTATATTTCCTAAAGATTCACTCAACTACAAAAGCGATGCATAACGCACAGTAACATATAGTTTGGCCCTGTGCCGCCTGATGATGTAGGGTTCAAAGAAAGCAGTGTTGCTTGTACTGGTAGTTGACTCTGATGTTGTGCATGATATCTTGCTGTTGAAAAGTTCCCAGAATTGTTCTTTTTATGAAATATGAGTAAGAAGAGCCATAGATTCTCCACACTCCCTCTCGACTCACTTTTAGTGTTTCTCAGAGCTTGGAAGTGAATAGTTACAAATGACAAGCTACCTGTAAATCATTTCTTTTTGTAATAACTGAGGTACAACTAAGTTTCGTTATGATTGTAACATAATAAGGAGTAACTTCATTCCTTTTGTAGTGTAATTGTTAAGCCATACTGCTTAGTTGTGTTTTACTACAGACCAGTGACTTGCAGCATTCTGATTTTTAAAGAATATAACAAAACATTAATAACATATGCTACTTCTGAATAGCAAGAAAGAACAATTGCTTTTAAAATTTAGCTGTAACAGGCACTAATTACCCCTAATTTGTGCCTTGAAATTGCAACTTTGGTTATTTACTTTTAAAAGTAACTTTCCATCAGCTGTAATGCTTCTCCCCAATGTCTCCTGCTTGTTTTGATGTGGTCTTCAGCTAGTTGCCTTACTTCAAATGCAGATATATTGGGAGGAAATTCCATTTGGATTGTTTCATACAATCTTGTATTATCTAGAATTTGGATCATCTAGATTCCGGATGGTGTGCTTTTGGTCTTGTGAAGTACCAGGATAAATAATTACTACTTCCACAAGATTATCATTAAAGTAAATAGAGCTCATGCCAGTTAAGGGTCTTGAGGATTAAACTTTTGTTTCATTCCTGTGTCTTTTCATGTGTCAGTCTAATATTTTGTAAATTACATATTAATTCAGCACTGTAGTCACTGTTTCATTTAATGGTTCTTCTCATAGTGTATCCACTCGCAGGGCTTTCCCAGGCTTCAGCTTTATAACAGTGAGATATCGCCTTGCACTTGTATTTGTTACTAGCTTGGTGACCCCTGCTCTGTTATCTTGTAGAGTAAGTGGCTCTGATGACAAGTGGTAGATAGGATAGCATGATTCTTTCTAACTGGTTTTAGTTGCTGTGTTCATCAACAATGCCAATGTTATCATGGATAGTTTATTGTGCAGATATGTTAGCAAAAAATCTCATGCATTATTCAAATTGTCACTTTGTTGTTCTCATGTTCCATTGTGATACATACATGTGCATGTCTTTATTTTATATGAGGCAATTATATCTGTGTAGAAATTTAACAGCATGGGAAGCATCTTCTTAAAAATCTCAGCTTATCTGATGGAGGATGGTTGCATATTTTCTGTCCCATGACTCCTTAATGCTTGTCTCCCCAAACTGTTCTGTCTTTGGTGTAATCCCTTGCATTCTTCTTCAATAATAAATTATGCTGAATTTCATCATCATTGTGTGCCTTCAATTCATTTCCAACTTATAGCAACTCCAAGGCAAACGAACTATCATAAGATTTTCTTAGCAAGATTTTTTCAGAGTGGGATTTGCCATTGCCTTCCTCTGTTACGTGTTCAAGGTCACCCAGTAGGTTTTGTTGCTGAGCAGGAATTTGAAATCTGGTCTCCTGTCTAGCCAAACACTCAAACCACTATGCCATGCTGTCTTCTTGGTATTTATGCTTTAGCAGATTCAAGTACAATAGCTTGAATTTTATTCCAAGGTTTTCTCAGCCTGTTTTTGTTAGACATGGGAGAACATTAAACCCTGACCCGAACTCTGTGCAGAGGGAAGCTAGCTACAATGGATCTGCTTGAACCTTTGTCTTTTAAGGTTTTAATTTTATCCCTGTTGTGCACTATTGATAATCTGACTCATGACCTCCATCTGGGAAGATTTGTTGTTTTCCTATCATTTCCTGGATGTTTCAGTTTTGCTTTTTGTATGGTGAATTCTTTTAGAACAAACCAGTGTTGAAACGTGTGTTTTAGTTTGACCTAACTGTTGAGGCATAAAGAAATTTTCTATGTCACAAGACCACATCTCATTTGTTGGCATGCAGGACACTCCTCACTTTTTTCCTGTCAGATAGATGCATTAATATGGATGGCTGTAAACACATTTTTCGTGATGCATCATAACACCCATAGAACCAAAGTCAGGTGCATATGAGAGTTGAATTTTGAAAGACCACAGTAATAGAGCTTCCTCCTCTTTTCAACTAAGGGGGGTTGCAGACTGCTAGAAATACTGCAAATTGAGTCCACTTTTAGGGTTAGGGTTAGTGCTAGGGAATCATGGGAATTTTTTTTCTGAGACATTGAGCCTTCTCTGTCAGAGAGATCTGGCACCACAATAAAATACAGTTCCCATGATTCCCTAACCCTAACCCTAAAAGTGGACTCAATTTGCACTATTTCTGGCAGTCTGCAACCAGGATATCTTTTTGCTGACAGCACCTTCTATTTGGGATCATTATTACCCATTAATACTCATTTGCACATACACACATACACAGATTAATGTTTCTGTGCATGTATATATGTAGAAAAAGAGATAATACCTGCAATGGAATGAAACAAAAGGTAAAGAGAACTTTTACTACTCAATTTATTGAATGAATTTCATTTCATTATTTATGGGTTTTTAAAAAGCAGTAATAGAAAAAAGTGTTTCGGGTAGAACAGTTAGAAATACAGGTAAGTAACCCACTAGATTTTAGTGAACCCTCATGCCTTCATTACTATTAGTTAAGCTGGCTAGGGCAGCTGGGAGGTGCAATCCAATATCATCTGGAGGGCAAATTCTCCTGGTTTAAAGAACTGGTAGGCAGTGAAAATCGTGAAGGATGAGATCCAAGGGAAAAAGTAGCCAAGTGTGAGGAGATAAGAGGGGAAACTCTATTGTGGCCACCTTGTGCTATTGGCCACCTTGTGCTATTGTGACCTTTTTTTTCCCAAGTTAACAAATAAGATCTGCTTTTGATAATCCAATACTACTTCTACTATTTCTTTTTCTTACAGGCTAAATTCCATATTGAAACAGTAACAGGTGCTTCTCAAGTCACAAGGGTACTGATAACATACCCTCTCCATTCAGTCCTCTATATTATGTAATAGTGTAAGAATTGGAGGTTGATGGGATCATCATGATCTGTTTTTCCCTGACCTGTCTCCAGACCTTTCGCATCCATGAGAGCAGAATGGCTGTGATGGTGATATCATGTCACACATGTAACATGGCTGCTCTTTTTGGTGTCAGCCCCATATATTTTTGTGGGAGATGTCCAGTACTAACTTCAGTTTCCAGCAGGTCAAGCATCTTCATTAGCCAGACTATGTGTGGGGCCTTCTGCCTGCACCTGGACTCCTGGTGTCTTGGATGTATCTTTGAAATGAATGCTGCTTGGCATTTTAAGGCTTCTCTTCAAAGGGAAATTTGGCAAGGCTCTCCCTGACTCCCTGCTTTATTGCTCTGAAGAAAGAAATGGGACTGTTGGGGAAATATTTCCCCTTCTCCAACACACACACACCAACATACACAGAGACATCTCCTGCTTCAGGAGTGGATTGAGTGTAAGTCAGAGCAATTGGTTGAGAGACATCAGAGACAGCAAGTTGCAATAAGTCCACAGAGTTTCACTGTCTTCAACTTGCCAAGCAAGGAAGCTAGCACATTAGGGACACACCACATTCATTTTAAACAAACTCTTGAGTGCAGTTAAAGCCAGAAATGCCACTTTGTCAAATTGACACTTTTCTCCTTGCAAGCTCTACTCCTTGTGTCTTTCAGGGCCATAACTGCCATCTGTTGGCAACTAGCTTTTGTTACCTTTGTGTTTCTGTGCAGTTGGTGTGGCAATTTTTTCCCTGTGGCTTATGAAACCTTGTACCTGCCCATTTGTTGGGAAGAATTGAGAGATGGTGTAACATAGCGGCCAAGAGACTCGTAGCAGCTTCATATCACTTTATATGTCATGCTCCATCTTCTGGAATTAGTAGTTTGGTAAGATAATTACGGTAGACTTCTCTGCTAAAAGAGCTTTAGTCCAATGCTTCTTAAATTATCTGATGTTGGGGACTAGAAACTTTTTTCTCCAATGTTTTTCAAAGATCAGTATTAAATATTAATTAATCAATTAATTAATAATTAATAATATTAATTAGAATTAATACATATTAATTATGTCCTCATCCTCTGCCTGGCCTTCTCCTCAGGAAAAAGAAGAGCAGTGCAGGATCATTGCCTGTCCTTCTCCTCCTCTGCCTGGACTTCTCAGAAGAAGGCCAAGTGACAGACAAGCTTTGATGGGTGAGCATTTGCTCCTCCTCCTCTTCCTCCCAGTCTTCTCCTTGGGAGAAAGCTAAGCAACAGAGGAGCCTTGCAGGTTGTGTATTTGCCTCTCCTCCTCCTCCTCCTCTTCCTCCTCCTCCTCCAAATACAACACTACCATGAAAAATCTACTTCTACTGAGAGAAAAAAACATTTTTGTCTGAGGATATTTTATTTCCATTTTCTATGGAGTTCATAAACAACCAAAAAAAGAAGGGAAAGAGGAGACTGGCATGCAGGTGAGCCAAAACTTGTTTTGTGTACAGAGCAGAATATTTTGTTCCTGTTTACCAGAAACAACAGGTGCCATTAAAGGAGGTAGTCAGTGGCAAAGTCCCAACATGCCAAAAAGAAGCAGTTGTAAGACCTTTGTTTAAAAAGCCATCCCTGAAACCCACTATAATGGATAATTATTGACCAGTGTCCAACCTACCATTTTTGGGCAAGGTACTGGAACGTGTGGTGGCTTCCCAACTCCAGGGGTTTCTGGATGAATTGGATTATTTAGATCCATTTCAATCTGGTTTCAGACCTGGCTATGGAACAGAGACAGCCTCAGTTGCCTTGGTGGATGACCTATGCAGGGAACTGTACAGGGGGAGTGTGTCCCTGTTGGTTCTACTGGACCTCTCAGCGACTTTCGATACCGTCTTCTTGCTGTATTAATTTTCTTCTTATACCAAAGTGCTGTTTTTGCTTTTCAAGATGGTAAGAGTTTATCCCTGTATAAATTATATCTGTATTCCAAAGTGGAACAGGTCCTTCTACCATCACATAATTGTGCCCCCTCATTGCTGCCTTATCCTCTGAAAAACAGACTAAACTACTTAATATATTGAGTCTTGTGTGAGAAAGAAAATCCTGACAAAGCCAATTTCGGGGTACAGTCTACCAGGAGTTTGTCAGGAACAAAGAAGTGGGACTTGTGCAAAAGTACAAATGGTCTTACACAACCCCAGCTCATTTCAGTGTGACTTAACCTACAGAGAAGATGTAGGTAAACTATGGCCCCATCCACTAGGATGCAGGAGTTCTAAGGAATTTCTTTCCTCTTTCCATATTTAACACTGCACTTCCAAGAGTTGCTTAGCATCCACAAACAACCCTCATTAAGGCTGAATATGAAAAATACAGTATTGTATCTCAGCATGGACAGCCAATGTGGTGTAGTGGTCTGAGCGTTGGACTGTAGCTCTGGAAATCAGGGTTTAATTCATTGCTCAGCCACAGAAACCCATTGGGTGACCTTGGCAAGTCACACTCTCAGCCCCAAAAAACCCCATGATAGGTCTGCCTTAGGGCCACCATAAGTCAGAAATTATTTGAAGGCACACAACAACAAATCTCAGCATGAAGCTTTGAACTAGTATGTGTCAGTGTATTTGAACTAGAAACATATCAGATACAAGGTCAGTGAAAGTGGTTGGATAGGGAAGTTATAGCACAGATTTTGACTTTGTGACATAAACATGTGTAAGTCTCATTACACATGCCAGGCAAATTATTTGCCGTAGCACAATGGACATATTCTGGTGACAGTAGCAGAAAGGAAGCTGTGCATACAGCAACATTGTGCATTGTGTTGCAAAACAGCACTTAGTCATTGACATGTGTTGCAAAATATTGCTGTTCTACATGGTGATTGCTTGGTGCTGGTGTAGCATATCTCAGCACACAGATACTTATTCTGTGCTGAAGGGATGTTGGGCTGCAGCCCATGTTTGCTAGACATAGGTATGCAGGTGTTTAAATAAGCATGTATATCTAAGCATTACTTACACACTTTTTGCACTTGCTGAATAAAACATTGGCTTTTTCCCCCCTCCTGAAAAAGTGGGTATGTGGGTGAGTGAAAAAAAAAAAGGAAAGGTATGCCCTGTTGACAAGGTTGTCAAGTCATGTCTGACCATAGGGAGCAGCGCTCATCTCCGTTACTAAGCCGAAGAGCCAACATTGTCCAAAGACTACTCTGTGATCATGTGGCCAGCATGATTGCACAGAACCAGTATACAAAACCAGTATACAAAAACTGATACATTAACAAAGCCAATATCTGATAAAATGGGCTACACTAGTCCATAAAATCTTATTTCTAAGGTGTTAAAACTCTTCACTGGTTGTTGCTGTTTTTCCCTTGGAACAGATTAACATAGCTATCCTTCCTTGCCTAGGATCCCCAATCATGGCACTGTGATTCCATTTTAACTGCCATGGTAAAAATCGTTTTGAATCCTGGGATTGCCAGTTAGAAATCTCAGCTAGAGAGCTCCTCTGGTGCCTTGGACCAAACTACAAACCCAAGGATCCCATGGGATGCAGCCATAGCAGTCAAAGTAGAATAATAGCACTGTAACTGTATAATGTGAAACGGTCCCTACAAATATTTGCGTTCATTGCATTTGGGGGCTACTCTGTACAAACCCAGCTGGATAACTCTGCAAAGTGAGCAGCAGTATTTTTCTTAGTCGAGCAAACAGGAATCTTATGATGGTTGCCTCTCCTTCAGAAAGGCCACTGAGAGTCCCATCAATGGGGACCTTACTTAATAAGCTGCGGAGAGAAGAAATGGCCTGCAATGAGAAACCTGTCTTCTAATTAGGGAGGGGAAAAGAAGTGTGTTCATATTTTTCACACCTTTTGTGTGTGCATGCACACATGGGTACATGCATGAACATTATGTTCACATGGGAATTTCCCCCCATGTTCTCCTCCTTCAGAATCAGCAGCCCTGTAAGTAGTCATCAAATGGGCTCTAATAGATAATAGATCCCAGATTTTATTCCTCACACACACACACACAGCTTCACAACAGAATATCTATGTTTGTTCACTCTGTTGTCTGGCTTCCTGTCAAGATATCCTGCAGCCAGCCTGGAGCAGCTTCTAATGGGCTGCCAAGGGATTTAGTCTGATATGAGTGTGTACCAGGCGCTGACAGCTTGCTGGAACAACTCGCTCTACTAGCGTGATTGGAAACTGGTCTCTCATTTTCACCCTGTCATAGTGGGTAGATAGCAGAGGGAAGAGCAAGGATGCTCTCTTTCTGTAGATTTCCACTGGTGTGTGAGGCAGGGGCATGGACAGCTTTTTTCTTCTTCACTTGCCCGTAGATGATTTCTTAAAGCAGGTCCTCTACACTGCTTCTGCTCTTGTCATAAGGGACAAACTCTCAGGCTGGTCTTATCATCAAGCTATTTAGGCAACAGATTCAAGAACAGGTGCCATTTTCCTGCATCCATTCTTTAGCCGTTATTTTGTTTTAATGAAAGTCCTCCATTTTGAGCTGCCCGAATGTGTGTGCCTTCAACATTTTCATATGTGAAAATACATACAGCCAATGGTGGATGGAACATAAAATTCAAATATGGCTGACAGTTGTTTTCAACTTCTGCAACTAAGGAAAAATGTTTTCCAATAGCCCTTTATATGTGTTAATTCAATTCTTAATGTATGCATCTGTCTGCTAATTAATGCTGTTAATTAGCATTTTCTATTCAGTGATGTTGAAGCAACCTTGTTGACAAGCATACTTTTTAAAAGCCATTTAGCAAATAAGAATCTCTATCAGGTGACTTGAAGGTGACCAAACACATCCCTTCCTCCTTCTGTGTCTCCCTTCTTCTTTTCTTTTAAAAGGATTTCTGGAATTATCAATGGCAGCTTGGGATATGTAGCTGGGTGTCTGAGAAAAATGATAAATTCCATGTTCCTGGTATTTAAATATTTTCAAGATGGTAAACATTTTTGTTTTGTTTTTTAAGGAATGAATATATATTTGTTTACTTTACTGTCTTAATGGAATATCTCCGAAAGGCAGACAGGACATTCGTTGGTTGCTTTCATCTAACATTTTATATAAGGCTAAGAAAATTACCACTCTAGGCTGAAGTCAGCATGAGACTTCTATCCCTAAGAGATTTCAAATAAAATCGCATAAATCATAGATTGAATTGCAGTCATTTGTGTTACCCTTTCAACCCTCCCTTTCTTTTACTTCTTCAAAAAGTTTTTCTGTTCTTGTTATTTGCTGCCAAGTTGCCTTTGGCTTAGAGAGACCTTATTAATGAAAGACCCCCAAAAGCCCCGGTCATCAGCTGCGTTGCTTGGATCTTCCAAACAAAGGGCTGTGGATTACTTCAGAGTTACTTCTCATGAATCAGTACCATGCAATGCACCATTTAGAAGCCACATGCAGCACACATGAAAAATATGCATATGGACAGGTTGCTTACCTGTAACAATATTTCTTCGAGTGGTCATCTGCGAATTCACACAAATGGGTTTTACTCTGCGCCTGCGCAGCTAGCTCGGAACCTTCTAGAATCACTGGGCAGAAGTTGGATTGCAACTTTTTGCAACTTTTTGGCGGTAGCCCTGCCCACCTCCATATAGGCCCCCGCGTTCCCGCTCTTTCCTCAGTTCCAAGTACGCCGCTTAATGTAGCGACAGCAGTAATTTCAAATAGAGCAGGATACGACAGAGGGGAGGCTGGGCGGGATTTGTGTGAATTCGCAGATGACCACTCGAAGAAATACTGTTACAGGTAAGCAACCTGTCCTTCTTCGTGGTCTCTGCAAATGCACACAAATGGGTTACTCAGACTAGCAAGCTAAAGTCAGTGGAGGAGGGAGTGTCCTGACACCAAGCTTTAAAGTACAACAAGTGTTTATTATATCAACATATGTAAACTTCAAATTCAAGCATATATGCATTTGAATCAAGTATTTCAGGATATAGCAACCCAACAGGAATTCAAGTTTGAGTGAAATATTATCATTTCAGCTGTATCAACACACTTGTGAACAGTGAGATGTTAACTATAAGTATGATCATTTAACCAAATGCATACATTCAATATGAATTGTCCTGAAATTGTATTGTCAATTCAAGTACTATATTGTAACACGTAGTGCAATAAAGGTTATCATTAGACCAGAGTACGACATGTGTACATTCATTCATGAAGGTGCAACTTATCTAATGTGCACTGAACAGTCAATGGAGTGCTGACAATAGTACTGCCTTCCCAAATGAGGCATCATGTCTGGCCCGAGTGTCCAATCTGTAGTGTTTGATAAAAGTCATAGGTTGGGACCAGACCGCTGCCTTACAGACTTCCTGTAAAGGCACACCAAAAAGAAAGGCAGAGGATGAAGCTACCGCCCTGGTGGAATGAGACCTCACCCGCTCCGGTGGAGTTTTGCCTGCTAGTTCATAGCAAAGATGGATAGTGGAAGTTATCCATTTAGAAAGTCTTTGTGGAGTGACTGGCAGTCCCTTCTTGTGTTC
>CM034703.1:263369629-263385689 GCA_020142125.1 Phrynosoma platyrhinos
TGAAGATTGTAAGGACATCTTTGCAAAAATAGTCAGCCAAAAATCAAAAATCAAAACACAGTATCAGTAAAAAGCATCAACAGCTCAAAAGCAAAAATTAAAACTCTCTCTGGTAGACACGGGTTATTAAGGGAGAGTGGATAAAACCGCAACAATCAATTACTCAACTAAGTAAACCAGCAGCATCCAAAAACAGCAAAAAGGCAAAATACCCAAACAATCTAGTTTTAAATTGTTCCCTTCTGCTCAGAGCACCTGGGCCCCATAACCTGTTGAAATATTTTCTTGATATCTGTTAGGATTCTCAAGAAAGTGGAGAGATTATTTAATCTCACCAGCAGAATAAAGCACTGCAGAAGAATGATGAGCAGGAACACACTAGGTCCACCTTAATCTCCACACCCATGTGTCTACAAAAACAACTCAGAGATTCCGAGTAGAGAAAATAAAATGAATTTTACTTACAAAATCATGTTTATGAAAAATATACAGGTCTAGTCTTCAAGTTGCAAAGAGAAGAAAAAAAATAAGAAAAGTAGTTCTACATGCTTACTGGTTGGCCATGTCTGGGCACAGAAAAAGAGCGGGAACAGGAGGGTAAGGAGGAATTTTCAAACATAGGCCACAAGGGGAAGTGAGCTCAGTTAACAGAGGAGGGGCTGTTAGTGGGTGATGAAACCACCATAGACATGCATACCCACACTCCCAGAAAGACCAGCATGCGAAGTTGCTATATCCCAATAATATCACTCCTCTCTTCCTCCCATCTAGAAAATATTTTTAAAATGAAAGATGTGACACCCTGTACTACAGTTGATGGACCCTTCCCCTCTGCTGTTATCACACCCTAGCCTTAAAATGTGTAGAGGCGATGCACCTATACTTCTGTGTTATGACATAACTCTTTAGTAGTGAGGTCTGCCAAAGTGTTTTTTGCTCCTGGGAACTGGCACTTATTTAACAGTGTAAATACATTTGCTGGCAATACTTTGGTTAAAGGTGATAAAAGAGAGGCATATTATAGCCAATGATGAGACATGTTGGGAATTGTAGTTCAACTATACCTAGAGGGCCACATGATTCCTATTTTTGATATCCATCCCTAAATTGAATGTCTTGATATAAAGAAATAGGCATGTGTCTTTGACACTTAAAAAAAAAAACAGTACAGGAAGCACTGCAGTCAACAGCTCAGAGTAGGATCTATCTTTTAAACCAGGGGTAGACAACCTTTCCCCTTTAAGGGCTGAGGGACTTCAGCTCCCAGAAGCCTCGGCCATGTTGGCCAATAGTCCCATGTTGGCCAATAGCTCCTGGGATTCTGGGAGCTGAAGTCCCTCGGCCCTTAAAGGGGAAAGATTGCCTACCCCTGTTTTAAACAAAGATTTTCCATCATCTGAGGAGGGTTGCATCACAGTGGGAACTATCACGTCTCTCTCCAACCATTGGATAGCACAGTTTGCCTTTTACTTCCCCACACACATACACACACTGACCTGGCACACCACTTAATCTTCAGCACTGCTGGTATAGAGATAGCCATGCTAAACTATGGTTGTGCTCTGAGCTGACTGAAGAACCAGTGAGTTACAGATGAGGCAGTGAGCAGTTCTTGAGTAACTGCTAGCCTTTTTGTCCGCATACATTAACTCTACATAACAGCAAACAAAGGTGAATATAATCTGATACCTTTATAAATCTCTTTGCTTCACCAAATCAGCTATCTCCATCTTGTGAATTAGTTTAACTTCAGACACACAATGGCCAAGAACTCTGGACAATTTTTTTTTACCTTTAGGGTTTTTCCCCCCATCCACTCCATTAAAAACCCACTCTATCCTGCCTGATTAAGAGTTCTGGAAAACTCAAATGCTTGTACCATTTTTG
The DNA here is from genome assembly GCA_020142125.1 of Phrynosoma platyrhinos. Classification (NCBI taxonomy): domain Eukaryota; kingdom Metazoa; phylum Chordata; class Lepidosauria; order Squamata; family Phrynosomatidae; genus Phrynosoma; species Phrynosoma platyrhinos. The sequence continues at coordinate 263,371,517 of CM034703.1, forward strand.
GTGACATTTTAACTATTCTAATGAAGGAATTTACCCAATTGTTGAATATATTCAAGAGATTGGACTGCTGGCTACTAAGATCAAAGTTAGCTTTCTGATGAACCTTTTTGCCCTTTTAGTGATCTTTTTAAAGGTGTAAAAGTGTCTGGCAGTTATTCAGAGACTGGATTGGATGGAATGTGTCTCAATTGTCACAGCAAGCAGGATGGCATTTCTGTACCGACAAGCAAGAAAGTGCCAGAAATGCAAGATTGTGAGTATCAGCCGAATTCTTTCTGCAATAGAATAGCACTTTTCCTTTACCCACTCTGTAAACGGTGGCAGATAGTGTGGTCTGCCTGCCTGCTCTGGCATCCTCGCTATCCTGGCTGCATGACCCCAGCTGGGATCACATAGCATGCAGAAAGTGGAACCCAGTTTCATTTACTGTATTTTAAAAGTGTACTAAATCAGTTGCAAAAGAGGAAGATAATCAACAATGAACAGGTAGAAACAGGAGGGGACAATGCAGGCGCCCCTTTGCATCTCAGAAATATTTCCATATGAATATGTGGAACAACGCAAGTGAATATTATACAAATGATTATTTTTAAAAATATACAGAAATGAAAGCATCCCATCTTTATATATGAGAGTGACTTGGCTGTGACATCTGTCCCCCCCAACTGATAGCCAGGTTTGAATTGGATGGTGTGACTGGCTAGGTGGCAGTCCCCTTCCTCCTTCACTGCTTTATGTACATCTCTCCCAAAGGTGTACGCTGATTGGTACAGCCATTCCAGATAGAAGGAGTGTACCATTCTTCAGTATACAAAATATCTATCTTGAGCCATTTTCAAAATTTCTATGTAATTGCACGGGCATGCCATTTAAGAATAGGTAGTGCCTGTTACCCTGACCATCTCTTACAAAGTTGTCTTGGTATTTGACAGCTGGTCTTTCATTCATTCAGCATCCTGCTTCCTTACATACACACCCTGCCTAAACTCTACCAAGTCCTAGAGAGTTACTATGTGAGAATTAAAATAGCATGAAAAGGCTTGTTGTATCTTTGTTTCCCTTCTGCTCATTTTACTTTAGCTAGCCTCCCGGCACCCATGAGAGCAAGCTCTCTACATGCACATAAAGGCATGTTTGAAAAGGGACCTTCTCATTGTCCTTGACAAACTTCCCACATTCTTGCCTCCTCCTCTTTCAAAGGAGATTGGAATATAAAAATATTCAGGTGAGGAGGAAGAGCCAAAGTGAACACTGACATGAAGGGTGCTTCAAACAGCAGCATCCTTTCATCTAACATTTTAAAATCAGCATTTTCCTATTACAAGAGGGATGTATTTTAATCAACAGTGAAATGCTCCAATTTGAGGGAGGAGGTGCTCCACCACCACAGACAATGCAGGGATGTTGTCAGAGATATGTACTCAGTCCTAACAGTTCAGGGATTACTCCAAAGAGGCTGCAGCAAAGGCTTTGTGAACCTGTCTGTGAACATGCATGAGCAGCGTCTCCAAGGATTAATAAAAAAAAACCTGCTGACATGAGAGAAACAATTCACGCCCCTCAGCCACTGCTGTGTGGGATCCAGAAAGCATGAAGGGGGATGGACAGACAGGACAGATGACCTAAAGTCCACTTTACAAAGTGGCGGCATTTGGGTAATTATGAAATCTTAAAAGTAATTTTAACAAAGCCTCCTTAAATCCTGTTCCCCAAAAAACATACAAGTTCTGCACCTATAACACACAATTTCTTTGCAAATAGTTCACATTTTCTTTGCTATTAAATACTTTAAATATGCTATACTTTTCAAGCATCGCCCCTTGGGGAAAAGATGGAATTATCTTTGTTCTCCAGAATGTTCGTAATTAATTGAGGTACCTTGTTTCTACTAGAAATACATTGATATTTTGTGGGAAGATTAGTTGCTGGGATACCAAAAGAGGACTATACACTGTCCCATACACCACAAGAATTCCCTAATTCTATCCCATATGGGCCACTCCCAACCACACTACACTGAGGGGATTACCAAACTGAAAAGCTACATGGAGGTAGTATGAAGATGACAATATGAGCTATTTTACATCTAACTAATATTGCATTTTAGTGCTGTCTTACTACCTAGAAATGTGTGAGGTTTTTAAAAAAAAAGCTTGATGAGAAAGCAAATATATGTGGACTGTGGTTCCAGATGTTCCTCTTCTCTATCATTCTTTCTATACTTTTAAAATACAGTCAACCCTCCATATTTATGGGGTTGGGGGTATAGGACTCCACAAAACTGGGAAAACTGTGAACTGTGAAAAATCTTTCTCTGAAGATGCTAGCCACAGATGCTGGCGAAACGTCAGAAAGAAACTCTTTCAGAACATGGCCACACAGCCCGAAAAAACCCACAAAAAAAAATATATGGATGCCGGCCATGAAAGCCTACGACTTCACAATAAATAAATAAATAATGGAGAAAAAGAAGTCAACAAAAAGGGAAGAAGGAGAGACCTATTCCACAAGATTCAATAAATCAAGGGAAAGTTCAAACCAAGGACCAAAGTGCTCTACGACAATTAAAATAACATAATTCAAGACAAGGAAGCACTAAAAAGATGATGGCAATACACTGTAAAGTTATATTAAAAAATGACAAGATGGACACATGGAACAAAGAGCCATATGAAGATGAACCCCAAATTCTAAAAACTGAGGTGGAAGCTGTAATAAAGGAAATGGCAAAAAAGAGTCCAGGAACAGATGATATTCCAATAGAACTGTAGCAATCCACATTGATAGAGTCAACTCTAGTGCTCACCAACATATGTCAACCAATATGGAAAACAAAATGATGGCCAATAGATTGGAAGCGATCAATATACATTCCCATCCACAAAAAGGAGACACAAGAGACTGCAGAAACGATAGGACCATAGCACTAATCTCCGGTGCAAGCAAAATCATGCTCAAAATTCTGCAACATAGGGACTTTGCAGACTGCCAGAAATAGTGCAAATTGAGTCCACTTTAAGGGTTAGGGTTAAAGAATCATGGGAACTGTATTTTATTGTGGCAACAGAGCTCTCTGACAGAGAAGGCTCAATGTCTCAGAAAAAAAAATTCCCATGACTCCCTAGCACTAACCCTAACCCTTAAAGTGGACTCAATTTGCACTATTTCTGGCAGTCTGCAAAGGCCCATAGACTCCAACCACACATGGAGAGAGAAATCCCAGAAGTCCAAGCAGGGTTCAGGAAAGGAAGAGGCACCAGTGATCACACTGCAAATATCCAATGGCTAATGGAATGTAGCAGGGAGTTACAAAAGAAAATCAGCTTGTGCTTTATAGACTACAGCAAAGCCTTTGACTGCATAGATCAGGGACCGGCAACCTACGGCCCAGGGGTCAGTTAAGTCCCCGGTCCCTGGACTTACCAGCCCAGGCTGAAGGTTGCCGCCGCCGTGCGCTGCCATTGCGGCGTGTTTTTGCCACGATCGCCATTTTGGAAATCAAAATGGCAGTCGCGACGCATTTGCGCATGTGTAGTACTTACTATTAGTGAAAGTCATTGCAGTAACAAAGGAGATGAGGGATTGACCTGGAAAATATCTAATATTAAACTCAGCCAAGTTTGTTTCTATGTTCTTAATTTTCTACTGATTCCTACAATTTCAAGACACTTTTTGACCCACATGTCTGGCAAGAGTCAAAATCTTTTTTTAAGGTTCAATCCATGCTCTGTGTTTTGCTTATTTTACAGTTATTCCAATACTAGCACAGTTATTAGTGCTGTCATTACCATCATTACCTTCAGGCTTTCGATTTTAAAATGTAATGAAGAGTCGCTGCCGCGCTATGGAATTGTTTTTTAAACATTATTGTTATATTTTATATTGTATGTTTTAATTTGTAATTTATTTAATAATTTTTTTGGGGGGGAGGGAACTAGGTTTTATTGCTGTATGTTCTATTTTATTGTTGTTAGCCACCCTGATTGATTTCAAAGGGGCAGGATATAAATTATTATTATTATTATTATTATTATCATCATCATCATCATCATCATCACCATCACCACCACCACCACCACCACCACCACCTTTACCCCAATCCTGGAGCCCTTTCATTCAACACTATTTCAGCATTATGATTCCTCTTTAACTGGTGTGACATTTTTCATTGACTGTGAAATCCAAGAAGGACTGTAATTTGGAGAGGCACACAAACCCTCTGACAGAAAATTCTAAATATTTCTCCTTAATTGCAAAACCCAAGATTCAAAATATACAGAAGCATGGCAATCATAGCATTATAATTATGTGATGTAAATAGGAAGGACCCTGAGGCTGAAAGGGACTTAACAAATATTAAAACAGGTGTAGATAAACTATTCACATCACTAAAAACATTGGCTCAAAAAAGAGCAGTACATTCCTCTCAAAGCCCAGATCTATATTGCTAACCCAGTCACACAACCCTTTATGTGACAAAATATGACCAGAGACTGGCTTGGTTTGGTTTTGTCCCAGTGAATAGGCAAACTGCTTGTTGATGCTTAATCACAGCCTTAATTTTGCAGTGTAACAAATGGGGGTCAAGAGAAGTTTCCTTTGCAAGTTTTATTACTTCTGTTATATGGGATAGCAGAGTTAATCAGAGTGACAGTGACTTTTGACTTCAAATGCAGTTTTAAAGGTCACAAACTCAAGCTTGCATTGCTGTTGTTTTTGACCAGCTCACAAAATAATATGTGGAGTATATACTGCTGGCAGCATCCAGACTGCACAGAGCTGTCCCTCCATGACATATCAAACAGCAAGAAGATGCCACTGCACAGGGTGAGCCAAAGGTTATTGGGTCAGATTACACTTGTGTCAGTATATCTGTACTATTTTTCATGCAGTTTTTCTCCTAACAGGTGGTAACACCCACCCAACCCTTCAGTGATACCTAATGACTCCACAACTAAAGGTTTAAAAGCATCTTCTTCCTGGATTTTGTGAAATAAATTAGATTCCCAGATCCAGCAATCTTTTCTCATGGACCCAAGGGGTGAGCATTAAAATTCTCACTACCCCATCAAGAGAAGGTGAGTTAACAGTAGGCTAACCTACTAACACCTCATGCAGGGAAGCTGCCAACACTTTGTCCCAGTGCCTAGATACAGGTAGATAAATAATAACAGGAGGATGAACTCATATAAAGTCTCAGCACATCAATCATTATTACCAAAGTACCGTAGAAACAAATCAGTTGATGCTTTTATGGGGCTTCTGAAGTTGCATGGCAAAACCTCAAATATTTTTGGAATATGGGTTTTTTTAGGGGGGGGGGACAAAGTGAAAGCTAGAAAATCAAGAACCACACAACACCCTCCATCTCAGCCACACAGTTAGCTTTAGAGATGAAGAGATGATAAATCCCTTTATGAGTAAACACACGGATTCAAGAAACCAGAATATTACTGGGACATGTTTTAAATTTAAAAAAAAAAATTAACAGAATTTAATATATTTTAGATCCAAGTCAGAGATGCAAAGGTACTCTAAAAGGCATAGCTTTATTATTACTGATTAAAAATGTATTGGAAATGAAGTACAATGGTCTCGTAAACATTGTGATTTAAAATCATTGAATAAAATATTTTGAACATTTTTCAGAGAATGATCAATATTTGGCAAGGAACACTAGCCAGTACTCTGCTGATTAGTTAAGTACCTTCTCCTGGCCCAACCGTCCCCCAAATCTGACAGAAATGTCATTCACCCATGCTCTGACTACTGGCAGAATGGACCCATTCCCCCCATGCAGCCAATGCCCAGTAAAAGTAGGTTGGGACAGGGAGTTACAATCATGGCAACAGTGTCACAATCGTGACTAAGTAGGGATTGTGAAAAAGGAACAGTTGTCTAGATTTATTCATCCAGAACTGTTTTGTATTCAAATTATTGCTTAGTCACAACTGTAACACTATTGCCACAATCACAACTCTACACCTGCCCTTCCGCACCTAATTTACCAGACATCAGCTGCATGGAGAAACGGAGGACCATTGTGCCAATGATCAAAATATGGGTTAATGCAGTGGTTCTCAAAGTGTGGGGTGGGACCCCTGGAATTGGCAGCACACAAGTTGCTCAAGGGGGTGCGTGATACTTGGAGGCTGCCATCATCTTCATCATCATCACCACCATCTCCTCCTCAGCCTTTTCTGTCCTGGAAGGGAAGAGGAAGGCAAGGAGGGCACCTGGATCATCTGCCTTTGCCTGAGGAAGGAAGAAGAGAATGGGGAAGCTTGCTGGATCATGACCTCTGGCAGGGCCCATCCTGAGCTGCTGCTTTTTCTTTCTCCACTCATCCTGTCACTGCCCATTTTCTTGGGATGAGATGCTGCTGCTGCTGCTGCCTCGACCAGCACACCTGCTCAGTCCATGTCCCCTAGGTGTACAGTGGCTGACAGATGCTTACCTCTTTGTGACACACACAAGCCAGCCTCTCTCTCACACACACACACACACCTGTACACTTAGAATGTATAAAAGTTAAGTGTTTCAATTTCAATAATGTTATTTCCTTACACTAAATATTTTTATTCATATGATATTTTGCGCAGGGGAGTGCACAATGTTTGCATGTAAATGTAAAGTAGGTCAAAAGGGTAATAAGTTGAGGACCACTAGGTTAATGTATGCTTCATGTCTGGGTATGGGTCAGGCCAGATGAGGTTACTAAGGGCCTTTACAGACTACCAGAAATAATGCAGCTTGAGACCACTTTAACTGTCCTGGCTCAGTGCTAGGGAATCATGGGAACTGTAATTTTTTTCTGAGACATTGAGCCTTCTCTGTCAGAGAGCTCTGGTGCCACAGTAAACTACAGTTCCCATGATTCCTTAGCACTGAGGCAGGGCAGTTAAAGTGGACTCAAGCTGCATTATTTCTGGCAGTCTGGAAAGGCCCTAATATATTTAGTATATTTAACTAAGCAGCTGATACATACTGACCACTGACCATTACAACCACTTAGTCTACTTCTTTGACTGTAATTTGCTTCGCTGATATGTAAATGCCTGAATGCTTCTGCCTTCACAAATCACAAACACTTAAAGCAGCTTTTCCTAAATTTATATTCTCTGGATGTTTTGGATAAGCTCACACGATTAGTCACTAGCAGATGAGACTGATGGGAATTGTAGTGCAAAACCTCTGGAGGGCACAAGAGGAGCTGTTGATTGAGGGGGTTGTTGATAAAGCATCCGACTAATGGCTTAAGAGGCAGAGGTCTGGTGGTTTTTCCCGCAGTCAGAATGACAGATGAGTCTTGGTTCCTGTTATAGATACATGGAGCAGAATGCCAAACTTTGACAAGCCTGTAACAAATATGATTACAGGCATCACACTGGAATGAGAAGAGAATCAAAGGAAAGGCTCATCTTTGACACTTAAGACCTTGAAACTTCACAGCTGCAGCCTCCTTCAGGTGAGATCTGAATTCGCAAACATGTGATAAAGCAGGTTGCTACCTACAAAAGCTCAAGATAGACTAAACAAACTCTAAAGCACCAGAGCTCTTTTGCCTATCAAACAAATCTGGTGACTCTATTTCCATTTCAAGCAAGTAAAATCAATCTGACCAACAATCAATCCAATCCAATTGGCCACTACATGCCTAATACAGTCATTTAGGTTACTGATTTGTATCCATTCCTATCTTATACCAGCTAACACTCAACCTGTTGACAAACTGTTAAATCTTCTTGATTATTCTGGTCAGATGTTCTTTCCCAGCCTAATTTCAAGGCTGCTGCTGGGCAGAGCTAGTTAGTTCTTCTGCCACCAGTATCTTTCTTACTTCTGTTGCTGTACAAATGCCCCCATTGCTGTTTTTGTTACATTTACTATCCCTCCTTCTGTGCTTATGGGCTTTCAAATCTGTTCTCCCTATCATTGTTATTCTTATGAAAAAAATAAAGAAAAGTAAGAAAATTTTGTTACCCCAAATGAATTATGTTAGCATCTGAAGTAGGAAAGTGCTAATGTGGACTTGACATCCAGATGCTGGTGCTATGGTTACTTTAGCCTTGGCCTAATTAGGGAAAAATCTAACAGTTTACATGTGTCTAGCTATAACCTTCCCTTATACTCTTGGTGTTAATACACTTTGGACAGCAATGTCCCCCAATTTATGCAGCCCATAGCTGCCCATGGTTTGATGTTCTTCCTACTCCTTTTAAAAAAAATACAGCCTACGTTGCATCACTAATTTCCCTTAGCTCTGATTAAAACAGTGTGAATGTCCATGACATTTGTGCCTGTCAATCCTGTCATCAAGAGGTGACGCCCGCTCTGGAACTGGGAGAAGAATGTGTACGAATCGTTATTGCTCAAAAAATCCTCAACTACAAAACCTTCCTGCTCAGCCTCTTCCACCAGCGCTTGGCTACAGAAGGCCCCAGCTGCCTCTGTGGGTCCATCTTGTCCATCAGTTCCGCCACTCAGGAAGGCAACTTCATATCTCTCCAGAAAGCTCCCCTCTGCAGTGGATTTAGCCTTGTGCAGCTCCAAGGCCACTCGCAAAGCCAGTTCCTGGTTTCTCCCACCCTTCCCCTTTCCTTGAAGGTGCACAGTGGTTTCTCCACCAGCCAGGAGACAAATGGGCATATCTCCATGGGATTCTTGCAAAGTTTTCAAGACATCTGTAAGGTCCAACCTTGGGATTGCCAGCTCTTCTGCAAGGTTTGAGAGAGCTCCCCACACCTTTTCTTTTAAAGAGTCGTTCCTAGCAACCCTAATGGCACTCAGGCAAAGAAGCTGAATCAACAGGCTGTAGAGCTGGGCAACTGTGCTGACCTCCCCACACACAGCATCACTCAGAAGCACAGACAGGTAACCCAGACTCTCCGCCTGGCGTTTGGCCTCCTCTAAAGCTAATCTGTTAGACCCAATGACAACACTGCAGACATGGGGAAAGTCTTGAGGAATACCATGCTCTGTGACAGATCCAGATAGAACGGTCTGCACAGACTCTGGCAAGTCATTCAGCAGATTATGTTTGGCCAGTATCTGAAAACAATCCTGGATACTGTGAGAATTGGCAACAGTGGGTCCACTTGCTATGATGTCTAATGGATCCCCAATGACATCGGAGAGAATGAGGCTCAACACCTAGAAGCAAAGAAGATAGCAGGTAAATATATTTCACATTGCACAAAAGCTGACTGATGTTCAGCTGTGCCTGCTCTGAATTTGGGCTTTAATTGCAAGCAAGGGCAAATTCATTTGTGCATCCTGATTACTCGATTGATTGCAAGGTCAAACACCACAGAGAATGTTTTGTGACAGAAAGAACAGGTTTCAATAGAGGGAGTTCATGTTCAGCATTCAAACGCAGAGACAGGAATCCTAATCAACCTTGCAATGAAGAAAGCCCTGCTGAACTCAATTCAATCTATACCCAAGAAAACCATACTTCTGATTAGGGCTGCAGAGCTTAACAGCTATATGAGCACTTTTTAAAACTGCAGGTAGAAGATATCATCTTATTTGTTTAAGAAAGCATTCCCCATTTTGTCTTGATGAGGGGAGTGCATCTTTTGGGGACACCTGCCCCAGTATGCATGCATTTCTAAAAAATGGGTAAGCATGCTAGGGGGCAATTTCTACCATTTCCATATTAAATTAACAAAATAATGTATTAACATATTAAAATCCAAGCAAAGATACCAAGATTTAACAAGATATATTATTTAGCTAATTAGACTATTTAGGCTCATGCACTTAATGACACAAAGACTGGAAGGTAACACCTATGGACAATTGAATCTGGGGGTGGACTTGTTAAAAACAAAACAATATCAAACAGTTCTAGGTCTGTGAAAGGATTCTCAGTCCAGGTTCCAAGATGTGTTCACCTCGTATTCAAAGCCATAGTTGTCTCATTCATGTTTTTTACCCCTTTATGCTGTCTACCAAAAAAAAGGTGAATTATGTTGCTATATCTATCGTTAAATATTTTATGTCTACTGCAAAAACCTCCACACTTTGCAACATAAAAGGGATCCATCTTCAATCCCTTTCCTACCCCTCTGTCAGAAGTCAATTCTGTCTTTCACATTTCTGAGAAATAAATCATTCTCCTTGTCCCTGCTAATTTATAGGAATTTTAGTATTTAAAAAAAGAGCTAATGGTATATACAGATATATGAAAAACAGAGGTGGGGGGGGGAGAGAAACGTCTTTGAAAAATGATTTTTAAGTCCCCAACCAATTATGTACAACCTGTGTATAAAACATGAATTAGGTAATTATCTATATTGTTTACTCAATTTGCATAATCCATTATAGCTGCATAAATCAGGATTTTTGATTGCATACTTTGGGATTATCAACACAGAATTTTACTTCCCTTGCTAAAAGCATTCTGTTCAGCTAAGAGATTGGTTGGATTCTATTGCTATCCATTTTTCAAAAAGCAATATCTGGATCATCATGGTTATATAGAATAGTAAACTGGAAATATGCAAGCATGTGTGGCACTTGTAAGGGTTTATGGACTAAAGGTGGTGGCTTCTACAGAACCCCCCCCACACACACACACACACACAAGGGGACACTCATGGCTTCTTGGTACACATTTGGCCTCCTATTTTCCTATCAAGTTCCTCTCCTTCATGCTCTTGTCCATCTGTATCTCTGAAAACAAAGACAGCCACACTTTACAACAATTTGCCACCAGAATAATATTGTTGTTGGACTCTAGTCCCTTACATTGTACACACAGCCCAGAGACTGAAGGTACCAGATGCTTCTGCAGTGCTAAACAGATTATCTTTCAAGTTAAAATCAATGATCTTCCATTCCTCAAATGTCTTTGGTCATTTGTTGCATGGATGTGCAACTTTTACGGTTAGAGGGCCACAATGGTCACCAGAGAACCATTTGTGGGGATGCACCACTGGGTAGGGTACTACACAAGTAGGTCATGTTCCTTCACTCACAAAATATGACACATCCACACCCCAAGGACACAAACAAACCTTTTTTTCCTCTCTTTTATATATGCAGAGACTCAATCATGAGGGCAGGGAGGCACAAAACCCCACCAGCACCACCCTCCACAGACAGGGAAAGGATTGTGCAAAACAAGATTGCTGGCAGGGAGATTGGTGCTCTCCCTGAGTAATCCTTTAGAAAACAGAGAGTAAGCACAGTGTCTTGCTTTGTGTGCTCTGTTTCTTGATAGAATCAGAAGGTGCTCTGGGAAGCAGAGCATGGAGGGAAAGTCATCCCTGTGTGCCATGTTTCCCTACAGAATAGCTGCTTTTGGCCAGAGGATAGAAGTCATAAGACGCATGTGTGCTGCTCTCCAGAAGAACTGACATCTAACATCACTCCCACCAGAGATTCCCAAACTTTGGTCCTCCAGGTGTTTTGGATTTCAACTCCCAGAAACCACACCCAGTCAGAAATTCTAGGCGTTGAAGTCCAAAGCATTTGGATGACCAAAGTTTGGGAACCACTGTAATACTTCCTGGCCTTCCAGGAGCCCAGATTTGTAGGTTGTTGAGCTTCTAGCTTAGTGTCTTTAGCTGCTCTGTTTAGTGAAAGGACCAGAAGGTGTCAGCCTCTCTCAAACACATCAACCAGATTTGTCCTCTCAGAATTTGAGGAGGATTAAATATATCCAGCCCTTCTGCACTGCAGCATATTTTCCATTTGACCTATGAAAATATTCACAAAACTACATCCTGGGAAAATGAAGCCTTGCATACTCACCTGGGCAGGATAGGCAGATCGGGCCAGCCCTCCACCTTTCAACAAGGAGAGACCCTTTCGAAGGGTATTGAGCTCTTGAATGGTAGCTCCTTTTGAAGCCAGCAACCTGGTGATGGTTGCCTTCTCTTCAAGAGTGACTGGAGGGATGGGTGCAGGTAAAAGTGCTGACCCTCCTCCTAAAATGCAAGAGAACACAAACTGAGTATCTATTTATAGCTACAAGGGTAACTATGCTAACCATAAGAAAAAATCCAAAATCCATATTGTGGCTTTTATGAAGACAACATCAAAAGCACAAGATTCTCTGTGCACTCCATTGAACACATTTCTTTATCAAGCAAGGATGTCAAAAAAAAAGCATACAAGGGAAAGAAAGGAGGAGTAATGAAGTCATGATATTGTCTGCATGTTGTCTTCACATAGCATAAACAAAAGATCTGCATACCACCCAACTAGGTTTCTTAGGCCACACCCAGAATACTCCTGGGATTACTGGGAATGGTGAGGGCAATTTTAAAAAGAACAACATATATACCTTTCAGTAGGGGGACTTTACACTAAAGGAAGAGGAATTCATATAATCTTAAATTGGGACTTGATTTTCTAAGGGATTATTCCTTCCAACTAAAGATAAAGCTACCAAGTTTAGCTTTTATCAACATGCTTTGCTTGACTCACCAACTAAATTTTGCTTTTATTGTTAGCTGCGTTAACTTGACTTGGACATGGCAACCCTATGACTGAGAGACCTCCAAGAGCCCTGACAACCTAGAAGCATCTTGAGGAACTCACTGTTCTCTTTCTACAAAGGAGCCTGTGAATTCTACACTGGAAAGATTTGAATTTTCAAAGGGATTTTATTTTATTTTATTTGTATTTTCAAACAGAGAACCAAATTTTCTTATCCTTTTTTATGCCCTTTGTCACTCTCAGTGAGCTTTTTGAGCCTAACTGGATAGTCTGCCCAGATTCATTTAGACAAAATGTCACCTCTTCCCCATTTACCCTGCACACTTTTTTGAATAGCCATCTTTACCTGACGAAGAAACATACTATTTTGGAAGCTTGCATAGAAAACTTTGTGCCATTTTGTTTAGTCTAAGTCAATATACTGTCACATTATACATTTTTACAGTGCAGAATTCCTTCTCACAACCCGAAAGCTAGGGTCAATTATGCAAAACAGACACCAAGGGGAGACATTTAAGGCCAATATTTTCCCTGCCTCCCTGACAACAGAAGCAGATTTCATCCTATTATTTTTTTTTTTTATTTGCATGCACGGATTACTGGAACGACAACTGGGACTTTTTTTCACACCAAGCAATTGAATCAGAAATTCACAAACTCGCTTTGAATCAATTAGGTTTTTCTTCCCTAGTATACATCACTGACTCTGTGACAGTATCGCTATACAACTCAGGGCCCGTTAAAACACAGCCTAGAAACACAAGCAACTAATCTAGAAAGGGGGGGAAATTGGAAAGAGCTCCTTGCTCTTTAAAGTGTAATGAAGGAAAGTAGATATCAGTATCAGGCAATCCATTTTGTAATATGGAAAAAAAAGGTTTGAAAATCATATAGTCCATAGAACCGAGGACTATCCACGACAAATTGTGATTTATAGATATCAGATCCAAGGAGAAATGTGACTGAAGAGAAAGAGGAGGGAAGGAAAAGATGAGAAAACGAATGAGAAACAAAATGATTGCTTTGGGGGATAAGGAGCAGTTATAGTCAGAAGCTGGAAGAAGAAAAAAAGGAGAGATGCAAATCTTGGGATAACAAAGCAGGGAGAGAAATGACAGAAGTCAGGGATCAAAAAGCTAAGGGAATGGGGAGGAGGTGATCTTGGTAAATGTACAAAGAAGAAGCTTAGATAAAAGCATGAAGGCAAGAAATTTAAAATTTACAGCAGCTATGATGTTTAGGAAATTATTTTACAAATCTAAACTATGCTGGGAAGTTGTAAATGTACTTATGATCAGCAGAACACTGTCTACTGCTGTTCAGTCATATGGGCACAAAACACACATGTGGGGGAAGCAGGAACAAGATGATAAAGGACTACAGGGCTCTATGCAAAGGGATCTTGTAGCACCTCTGAGACTAATTGAAAAAGAGAGAAGTTGGTAGCATGAGCTTTCATAGACTTGAGTTTGCTACCTCAAATGCATGGGGTGGAGTGGAAAGTCTCTAGATACCAGGCAAAACAAACGGAAAGGAAGAAATGTCCTGGTTAGTCTTCCTAATGCAAAAGACAGCCTCACAGGACCTTGTAGCTCCATTCGTAGCACAAAAAAGTTCAATTTGTCATTATATTCTGAAGTACTTTAATATATCAGAGAGAGAACAGAACAGAAAGAGAAAGAGAAAGAGGTTTCTGCCAGGAAAGAAGGGTTTCCAGGCC
>CM034703.1:263385789-263402738 GCA_020142125.1 Phrynosoma platyrhinos
CTTGTGGTCTCTTCCAACTCTATGATTCTATGATTCTATGATCAAACATGGTAATTTTATGCCAGGTTTTATAGAATGAAATTTTGTGTTTCTAAAGTAACAAAATTACTTTCAATCTGCAAAGAGAAGGGGTTAATAATGCATTTTGATTTTTTTTCCTGAAAATTCTATTTTTTTCCTTAACAGCCTGGGGGAAAAGTTCCCCCCCCCCAAGTGGCTTCATAATTTTCAGAAATTTTAGATCTCTAGAGCAGGGGTAGGCAACCTTTTTGAGCAGGGGGCCGGGTTGCTGTCCCTCAGACAATTGGGGGGCCAAAGCATCAAAAATAAATAAATAAATAATTAAAATTTTAAAAACATTTAATTAAAAAAATATGCATGCATACTCTCTCAGCCATGGCAGAACCCCTGTGGAGAAAATAAAAGCCATGGCAAAACCCCTGTGGAGATTTTGCCAAGAAAACCCCAAGAACAAGTAATAACAACAATAATCAATATCATCATGGCGGGCAGCAGCAGCAGGACCAGCCTGGGGCCGGTCCAAAGGCCTCGGGGGGCCGAATCCGGCCCCCGGGCCTTAGGTTGCCTACCCCTGCTCTAGAGCAACCAGAAATACCATGCAGCTAGATCTCTGCAGGACAGATGTTTCCCCTCCTAGTTAGTGGCACAAGGAAGAAAATGATAACTTGTTCAGTTACCACTGAATTATTTGGTTTATTTCTTTCTCTGCCCACCCTCCCCCCAGCTTTCCTCCAAAAGGTTCAAGGGTTGTGACATATATGGTACTCTCTCTCTCCTCCTATTTATCCTTCCTAGGAGGCAAGTTGGACTGAGAGATTGTGAATGCTAAAGATCACCTGGTATATGCTACAAAGATTATCGCAGTGCTAATTAAACCGGCTTACCTGAGTCGGCTTAAAATTTAAAACAGGTGGCATCCTGATCTTAGCACAAGGATTTTGCTGCCGAAATCGCCGCCTGGGTCCTTCCTGGGTCCATCCCTGCTCTCAGTGCTGCTCAGCATTTTTTCGAAGCCAGTAGTTTTCCGGCTTAAGGAAACAGCCATCGGAGAGGCCCTGCAATTTTGGTGGCAAAATCCTTGTGATAAGATCTTGTGATTATCTTGCGATAATCTCCTACAGCTGAATGGCATTTCAACCTGAGTTGAGCCTCCAGGTTCTTCATCTTTTAGCATAAAGAATTGATGATTGAAAGCTCATAAAAGTCTCAGCAGATGGTAGTGGTGTGGCCCCTTTCATTCATAGGACTGGAAGTAAAAGGAGATGTTGGAGGAGACAGACCTTGCTAGAGGCTCTAAAGAAGTTTGGAAATGGAGAACATGTCACCAACCTTCTCAGTTGCAATAATGTTCTCAGCCATAAGTTAGCACAGCAGTATCCTTAAATACGGTACATTTGCCATCTGTGATTAGACAAAACTCAGTCCTTCTCTTGTGTCTGGCTTTTTAAAAAAAATAGCATTCAGTCATCCAAAAACCCAATATAAAACCCAAACACAAAAACCATGTTTTGTAATTATTCTTTTGCAGTGATCTGTTGATCTCTAAAACATGTCCGTTCTTTTATTCAGAATATAATGACAAATTGAACTTTTTTGTGCTGCAAATGGAGCTACAAGGTCTTGTGAGGAAGATCTGAATTATAAGGAACCTCTTTGGTTTTGCCAGGTGAGGAGCAAGCTTCCCCCCCCCCCAAAAAAACCAGAACAAAGCATCAAAATTAGTAAAACAGGAAAAATTATTTTGTGTCCACTTATACTCCACAGTGTCAAGCAGATGTAATATACTCATTTCCATGAGATAAACTGGGGAAAAGAAAGCAAGACCAGAGGATTGTCTAGACTCTTATATGATTAAAATATTTCTCATTCCAGCTGAATAGAATGCAATCTGGCCATATTCGATTCATAGGAGTTCAAGCTTTTTGCAGGAAAGGGTGCAAAAATTTCCTTAAACCCTACAAGAAAAGGCTTTTTGGTATTTACTGCCATGTCCCCAGAAATGTGCATTATTGAATGTCTGTCTGTCTGTCTGTTTCCCATGCATTTGGATAGTTGTGCATTTTTGGCAAAGAGAGGGTGAACAGATGCAGACAGATGTAAATTTGTGCAGGAAAATGAAGACAATTAACTGTCAATGCAAATATGCAAAAACCCACAACAATGCGCATATTACACTTGCGTGTAGACTAGTCCCAGAAATTACAATTATGTGATACCATAGTTGTACATAAAAGTCTTCCTCTTATACAAATTACACAAATAATTTGGGACCAGCAAATATGTGAACAGCATTCCTTAAACATTTTATTCATCATTCTTAAAAAAAAAAAAACCACAAAAAACTCCAAAATCTAATTTTCCAGAAAATAATGCTTAGAGGAAAAAATTGGGAAAATATGGTCATTTTCTCTTAGTTTTCCCACACTTTTTTGGGGAGGGGGGTCCACTCTCTAGGTTGTTCCTTGTTTCTCTTTACAGCCACAACAATCCAGGTTCAGGGCTAATTTAGGAAAATGTTAAGAACAAAAATCAGAGCCAAGGAAGGATCTTTTAAAAATACAGTCAAACAAAAGGGTTCTATATTGGTACCTATGGAAATACAATGTATACAGTCTGAACAGAAACTAGTCTTCACTATATAGACTACTGATGAATCAATTGGAGTTCTGCAACAATACCTTTTTATATAGTGATTTATAATTGGTAAGGAGACCCTGGAGCAGTGTCTGGACTGGGTATAAACAGTCTGGTGGAAGAGTAATACTGCAATAGTTGACTGTACTAATTCAATGAATTTTGGGGGGATACATTATTGTATGTAAACATATCCAGAATATAAACAAAATGCATAGCCTCTGACACTCATATCATACTTTATACAAATTATTCATCCTAGACTCTAGAGCAGTGGTGGTGAACCTATGGCACATGTGCCAGCAGGGGCACTCAGAGCCCTCTCTGTGGGCACATACACCGTTGCCCCAGCACAGAGTGCACCAGAGTTTGTTACTAGAAAGCCAGAAGGACGCGGCACTTTGCAATAAATAAGTGGGTTTTGGGTTGCAGTTTGGGCACTCGGTCTGTAAAAGGTTTAGGAGGCAATACCCTTACATCGGCCAAGTAGTAGCTATCTCTACCATCATTCTCTTAAAATTAGCAGCTCAGATGTCAAGGAGTCTGGAGAGTTATAGGAGAATGCAGTCCATGTAAGATAAAGCCAAGTGTGGAATGAGCAGTTTGCCACCATTTGCAGCCAAGACAGAAGGGTATGCAATAGGTGGTGGCAGCCTGCAAATAGATCTGCAGAGAAGAAGGAAATTTTCAGACAGAGATGGTGATGATGACCTGGTTCAGGAGACATATGAGAGACATAAGGTACTCAGGCCTGGTTTAAGGGAATTCTCCTTCTACCTTCCAGCCATTTTAGATTACAATTTTCACAAACTCAGTGACAACACACACTGGGTATGGAGTTATGATGCAAAAAAACTAGAAGGAACTGGCTTGGGGAAACTCAGGCAAAAGAGAGGGGAATAAAAACATACAAGAATTTTGCCATCCTTGTTGTTTTACTGGCCTCATTCATAATGAGCAACTCTTTAAAGAATGCCAGTAGTGTTTGAAGCAAAATATAGAAATGAAATGAAGTGCAACTAAAAGCTTACGGCAAGTGCCACAGATGGATGGGAAAGGGAGGACAAATAGCGCAAGCACCAAACATATTTACAGCCTGAGCAATGGATGTGTGATCACAACTAACCACATGACCATGGAGAGAAATGATCAAGAGAGTTTGTGAAAAGAGTAGAGGTCAACTTTGCTCCAGGGTCAACTCAAAAGCTACCATTAAATGATAAACGATCTGAATTTTGAGACACTGAATCTGCAAAAGGGGACAAACCAGAAAAACAATGAAAAAGGCACATTTCATCAATCACCAGGAATGCAACCAAGGGAAAGCAAAAGCCAGGGAGGGAGTTCTCTCACATTGGAGTCTTTAAACTAGCATGGAAAAGGATAACAGGGAATGGCATTCTCTATGGGCCTAGAAATCTTTGCAAGATAAATATAGCCAAGGGGCAAGAGCCAGTGTGATGTAGTGGTTGGACTAGGACTCTGGAGACCAAGATTTGAATCCTCACACAGCCATGGAAACCCACTGGGTGAACTTGGGCAAGTCACACTCTCTCAGCCTCACAGGATGGCAATGGCAAACCCTTCTGAACAAATCTTGCCAATAAAACCCTATAATAGGCTCACTTTAGGGTCATTATAAGTCAGAAACGAAAGCACACAACAACAATAGCTGGGGGCACAAAGAAGAAATCCCCTTCAAATGAATCTTTCAGCCACGTGGCTAATGTAGCAGAGTGCTCCTCTTCTTAAGAAAAAGTACTTGAACCTCATGAAGCTCTGGGTTCTATACACAGATGTGCACACACACACACACACACACGTCTGTGTGCATGTGTGTGTGTTTGTGTTTATGACCCAGAAAAACATTCTCAGGCTGTATCTGCACTGCGGAAATAATGCAATCTGTCACCACTTTAACTGCCATGGCTCAATGCCATGGAATCCTGGGATGTGTCATTTGTTAGAGATCTCTGACAGAGAAGGCTACATATCCCATTCAACTATGAATCTTAGGATTCCTTTGTACTGAGCCATGACAGTTAAAGTAGTGTCAAACTGTGTTATTTCTGCAGTGCAAATGCAGCCACAGTTGCTGGCAGTTGTATTCAGACCTCTACCTCTTTCCCACTACAGAACCAACAAGGTTTACACTAGTGAAACAGACTTGTGTCTGGCTATGTATAGTTATGGAGATAATAAATGAGGAGGGGGAGAAAGCATGAGGGTATCTAACACATTTCATATTGCAGGCTTTTTTTAAATCCATGTTAAACATGTCCATACCATGTGCCAGACATCATTGTTTAAAATCTATAGCTTAATGGCATTATGCAGCAGGTGGCACAGTTATGCACCAATTAAGCTGAAATGCAGCCTGAACATGTGGCCTCTTGTTCTTCTCCTTTGTCTATGGACGTTTTCACACGGGGCTTAAGGCAGACGCAATCCTACCTCCGTCCGGCCCCAGTCCGGCTCCTTTGCAAAGTTTTCACACGATGTCGCAGCCAGCCCCACCCCATCCAGTGCCATCCCCGGCGCAATCCTGCGTCAGTCCGGGTCCTTGCTCCGCGTGTTCACACGACGTCGCAGCAAGCCCCGCCCCACACTATCCAGTGCCATCCCCGGCGCATTTCTGCATCAACCCCGTTCTTTTCAATTCCTTTTTTAAAAAGGAATTGAGTTGCCGCTGCCGGAAGCAATCAAGAGCCATTCCGGAATGATGCTGCTTTCACAGGTCTGAAGCTGCAGGATCCATTCTGGAATGGCTCTTGATTGCTTCCAGGCGGCTTTGAGACCCCAAGTGTGAAAACGTCCTCTGTCACAACTCATATCTACTCATTTTTATACCATATACCAGTTTTGTTTCAAGATGTTTTGGACTGCAGTGCAAGCAATACATCACTGGTCAGCCTATGGCACCAGTGAAATTGTGGGCATATGAAAATCTGTGAATTAAAAAAAAAAGCTATAGGCATTCTGCTTCAACAATTCTGAGACCCCTTGTCAAAAGAATATCATGACTCACACACCAAAAACAAGAATATACTGTACACTTATTTCCATTTCCTTCCATCCTATTCAGAGCAAACTGCACATTTTTAAAATTCCGCTCTTTGTGATCCCAAATCCTAATCCTTTCCCAGTACTTGGAATGGCATTTCTGTTTTCTGATTCAGGACTGCCACCCTCTGGAGAAAGCATGTCTTGCTGCCTCAAAAGTCTAGCAAGTGGCCTGAGAAACAAAAGCAAGACGAGTATTTTGTAAGACTGCAAACCCTGCAATAGAACAGACATCTAACTTGGGTGACTGATTACAAAGTGGGATTCATAGATCTCAGGCTATTTACTGTACCAAAAAAAAAAAAAATCAAAGCAGAAAAAAGGCTAAAACACAGAGAACACAGCTAACTAATGTTGTGTGGGAACATCTTTTTCACCAAGCTTATTGAACTATTGGACAGGATATTATTATTCCATATTACTGGTCCTTTCATCTCAACCAACATCACGATTTACTAGGCGATCCCAAGTGCAGATCTCCATAGACAGACAATAGGAGGCATATAGGGCTACCAGGATCAGCAGAGACATCATTTCCAAGCTGCAACAAGCAAGCTTCAAGGGCCAGGCCACTGCCACCACCCTACCACTAGAGCAGTACACACACACACACACATATATACCCTTTGGCAAGCTGCAACAAACATGGAAAGTGGACTGCAAATTGCTGTTGTTATGTGTCCTCAAGTTGTTTCTGGATTATGGTGGCCCTAAGGTAAACCTGTGTCAGAGGGTTTTCTGGGGCTGAGAATGTATGACTTGTTCATGGTCACCCAGTGGACTGCAAACTACTCTGAGCCAAATTACACTCCAGCCCTGTGGTCTTTGCAGCAGACAACTTGGCTTAGCTTGCCAGGTTTCAGGAATGGCCTCTTCTATGTAGAAGCAAAGAAAACATAATTCAAATCAGAAAAGAGAAGAGCAACAAAGCAAAGTGTGCATGAGAGAAAGCAGAGCTTTTTTTGGAAAGGTGGGCTTTCCCATCCTGAAATCTGAGGCATTACCTGAGATCAGCACCAGGAGAAAGTCCTCTGCTGTCAGGCCCTCAGCCAGATCCCGGATGGCATAGGCTGCCTTCAGAGCATCTCTGTCGGGAAGGTTGTGTTTAGCTCCTTCCATAGCTAGGATGCGGCTCTGGGGCTTAAGCAACATCTCCCTACACAATTAAAAAGAAAGATGAACTGTTACCCTCTCAACCATGTTGTCTGCACTACTAAATGCCTCTACAAATTACTATTCACAGAACAACAAGTTGTAATTTGACTCCCTCCTAATTGCTTAATGAGAAGGAACAGGATCCAATAACTTTTTTAAGTCTGTGCACCATTCATCAATTAGGCTGACAGTTGCTCTACTGGGGCTGGGAGTCAGACATAGCCACAGCACACAAGAATTGCTCATCCATTCTTGGCAGTATGGCCTGTTTCCAGTTGAACAAGGACAAAAGCATTCACTCCAAACTTTGGACATACACACACAATTATAATAAAGCTACATAACCATCCTATCTGCAGGTGACAAGATTCCAATGCATTTCTGCCAAAACATGATGCGATCTTGGATCTTGCTTACTCTGTTCCCTGGGGAAACTCTGTCCTCTGTGAACTGCTATGTAGTAAGATTAGAAACTGTCTAGAATCCCTTGCACATATACCAGCTAAAAGCTGAAACAAATTTGGGGGGTATTAGTCCAGAATAGACTGTCTTTTAAAAAACCAGCCATTTGAATAACATTTTTGACCAAAGAAATTCTGAAAGTTGGATTTCTCTCCCACAGACTTACAACATGGCGACATAGGCTGTCACTTGCATTTCCAACTGGTTACAGAATTATCACTACAGGGAGTGGTTCAGAGGGCAGAACTTCAAGTGGAAAAGTAAGATTGGCTTCCAAAACAGAAGACCAAGAATGAGAGTCCAGTTATATCAAATTAATAAAGATTGATGGGGGAAACCTGAGATTGTTTCCCAGGTCTATGTATGTAAAGCCAACAGCTTCCTTACCTCATTCCTCTGTGCTGCAGAGTTTCTTGGATGCCATGTGGAACGCTAATTATTCCCTGAACAAGGTGGTCTCCAAGGATGTCCTCTGCTGCAGCTGCCATGCCCAGCACAGCCTTCCCGAAGCCAACCAAATACAGGTTCCTTCTCAGTTCAAAAGACCGATCACGCAACACAAGCCGGGGGCAACCAGTTGTCGTGTCTAGCACCAGGGCCCTTTTCAGCATGGGTCCTGGGAGGACAGTGCCAACAGCACTGCGGAAGAAATGCAGCCCATGCTCCCTCAGTGCCATATTGAGAGAAGATGCCCACTGGTGGAATGAGAGGTGGGCTGCCTGCAACAAGGGACAGGCAAAATTAATACTGTGAACTAAATGCTAGAATGAATAAAGGAGACAGGCATAAGAGATTTCTTCAATCCCAGTGTACCTGTCTCACTTCTTAGTGTTCTTGCCATGTCTGAAACTCAGTATTTTCTCACTTCAGCCTCTAGCAGTTCTCACTAATCCCCTGGGAAAGTCCAGAGGTCTTCTTTGTTCAACTGATCAGATGAATCAAATGAGAATGTTAATGATCTACAGACTGGGACTGCCTTGAAAATCATCTGCCTTCTATTGACCAGCTACACAAACTAGAAGACACGCATTATACAAAATAATTTTCAGAAAAAAATACTATATGCCAAACTGCTCCCCACCTCGAGTCATCTAAAAGCAGAGAGACATAAGCCCAATATCAGGTTGTAAGAAAGCAAAGCTCCCTCAAACCTGATAGGCTAAGATTACAAAATAAGACTTGCCAGAGAGTTGAAAGGAAAGACATAATTGGGGATTATATGGCTGGGTTGTACAAGCATAGGAGAAAGATGTGAACAAAACTTAATAGTTCTTGCTCAGATTCTATAGGTAAAGGTATTCTCTGTTAACAAGTTTATCAAGTCATGTCCAACCGTAGGGGGTGGTGCTCATCTCTGTTACTAAGCCAAAGAGCCAGCGTTCTCAGAGACTACTCTGTGATCATGTGGCCAGCATGATTGCACAGAATGCTGTTTACTTTCCCACCAAAGTGGTACCTATTTATCTACTTGCATTTAAATGCTTTTGAACTGCTAGATTGGCGGAATCTGGGACTAGTAACAGGAGCTCACCCCATCATGCAGCACCTGGGCCTTGAATTGCCAACCTGCCCATCTTGCAATCAACAGAGTCAGCATCTTAACCACTTGAGCCACCACATCCCTTCAGATTCTATCCCATCAAGGATTTTCTACTATGACCTACCTCTGTTGGTGGGTGCAGCAAGTTCCACAGCCCCAAAGTTGCACGTGTTAACCTAAAGCAGGGGTAGGCAACCTTTCCCCTTTAAGGGCCAAGGGACTTCAGCTCCCAGAAGTCTCAGCCATGTTGGCCAATAGTCCCATGTTGGCCAATAGCTCCTGGGATTCTGGGAGCTGAAGTCCCTTGGCCCTTAAAGGGGAAAGGTTGCCTACCCCTGACCTAAAGTAACATCATTTCCTAGGCTCCCATTATATATTCCCCAACCTGATGCCCTCCATATGTGCTGGACTAAGTCTTTCATCATCCCTAACCAGTGTGGCCAGGAGCAGAAGAAAGTCTGAAGGTAACTTTGTAGCATTCATTCCCCCATGAAAAGGAAACATTGGAGTTTTGTATTTGTTTTACAGTACTAGTTTACTTGTAAAGACTAGCTTTCCAAGAAGACTAGCATGGCAAGCCTCTAGAGGAGCAATGTTTCTCATTCAGGGTTCCCTGGTACCTCCACAAGAGGGCACTAGGGGTCTGCAAGCAATTGTGATGGGGACACACACACAAATTGCTGATATAATTTTTGTGTATGGGTTCCACAAGACCTGAAAATTATTTCAATGTTTCCTCTAGGACTGATTTAATCAATTTGTGACATGTGTCTTGTATGGGATATGGAATAGGTACAAACCTAGGTTGTGCCCAAAGATGCCCTTTGTGAGTGTCAACACAAGAAGCCTTTTACAGCAAAAGAAAGATGGCCAACTTACCAAGATTTGTTGGAGTTTTATCAAGAAGAATACAGAATTACAGTCTACTTACGAATGCTTCATCTTACGAAAAATTCGACTTACGAAACGCACCTCCGGATAAATTTTGCTTCGACTTACAAAAGTGTTCAACTTACGAAAGCCGAAGCCGCGGAGGCGCTGCGTTATTCAATGGGCTGTTCCTTGAAGCGGAGAAGCTTCTCCGCTTCCAGGGACCGCCCACTGAACAACCGAGGCCTGGAAGGAGGCCTCCTTTTAGCCCCGGCCTCGCTGCTTTATGGGCTTGGTCCCCGAAGCGGAGAAGTCCTCCTCCGCTCGGAGGACCAAGCCCATAGAAGAGCGAGGCCGGGGTTAAAGAGACGCGCGACGTCCCTTTAACCCCGGCCTCGCTCTTCTATGGGCCTGGTTGCCGAAGCGGCGACCAGGCCCACAGACCGGCAAGGCCGGGACTAAAGGGACGTGCGGCGTCCCTTTAACCCCGGCCTCGCTGCAGAACGGATTAGGCCTTTTCAAGGTTAAATTTGCTTCTACTTACGAAATTTTCTACTTACGAAATGGCTGTCGGAACGGATTAATTTCGTAAGTAGAGGTACCACTGTAAATCAAATTCTTTTCAGAGGGTTATAGTCTTCCTATTGACAAATGATTGAAAGATTTAACGGGGATAAAAAGATCTTTGGCTTTAAACAAAGTAAATTGGAATTTGAGTTAGAGTTATGTACTGATGATAAACACTGATTGGCAAAGTGCATAAACTGTTGCTAAAGTTAGAAATGGAAGTGATATAAGTTAAAGACTATATGATAAAATGAGTTCAGACCTTTGGCTACAACATACAGATGTGTATATTGTGTCTGTTTCTGGGCACAATTCAAAGAGCTGGTTTTGATCTATAAAAGCCTAGACAGCTTGGGTCTAGGTTATTTGAAAGGCCATATTTCCCTTTATCAGCCCACTAGACACTTCCCAGTGGCTGCTCCCAGGCTCTGGAACTAATACTAATACTAATACAGTACTAATACTAATAATAATAATTTTTATTTCTACCCCGCCTTTTGCCGTAGCAATCAAGGCGGCTTAAAGCTAAAACATATACAAACCCCAACAATTGACAATAATACCCCCCTATAAAAATATATATTAAATACAGTCTTTGCTAAAACCAGTTTAAAACGAAACAAATTTAAACAAAGACAGACAACAAATTAAATCTATAAAAGCAATGGAATATTATATTGTTGTTGTTGTTGTTGTTGTTGTTATTATTATTATTATTATTATTATTATTATTATTATTATTATTATTATTATTTTAGGAACTCCCTCCCTAGAAAGGCCATCCCTGTTCTCCTTTTGGTGAGAGGTAAAAACCTTTTTTGGGTGTCAGGCTTTTTCAAACTGATGAGGTTTGGGCTGAGTTTTTAAAATAGATTTTAATAGATTTAACGTTTAACATTTTTAACTTTATAAATTGTTTTTAAAACTTTATATTTATTCTTTTTAAATGCATTTGTATGGTTTTTAATTTGTAATGTTTTAAATTTGTTGTTAGCTGCCTTGAGTCCCTATATTGGGAGAAGCAGAAAATAAATAAATAAAAATACAGATGGAATGATGGGGAAAAGGTGGTCAAAGGGGTTGAAATTTACTTTGCATTTTCATTTTGTAAAGAAAAACTTAGAGATGGTCTGATTCCAGAAAAGTTGGATAGAATGCATAAAGTAGTTTCAAGTGTGAATAACATGTGGTTTTAATTTTATCATATGTGGCGGATATGTGAAAAGGCTAAAGAGTTTTTAACTCAAATAGATACCGTCATATTGTGAAGGTTAATGTTTGTGAAGACTGTGAAGGTTAATGTTCAATTGAAAGCTGAACGTTTTCTTTTGGGACTCATGGATGAACAACAGAGAAAAAAGAACAGAAGATTATTAAGATATATGATGACTGCAGCAAGACTGTGTGCGTGCAAAGATGGAAGACAACAATGCCAACAAAATGAGGACTGGCTGTTAAAATTGAATTATTTCGCTGAAGTGGACAAACTATCTGTCTTGATTAGAGGAGAAATGTTAAGAGACTTTTAGAAAAAGGACTGGTAACCCTTGAATTTTTTTAAGGGTATGTGTGCAGAAAAAAAGGCAATGGTATGATTACTGTGAGTTGTGATAATTAGTAGGACTGGTTTAACAGAAGAAATATGCAAAGTATTTTTTTTAACATGGAGAAGTTAGATTTTATAGTTTTTGATTTATAACCACTGAAAAGAAAGTTGGAAGTAAATGTTTGTTTCTATTTATGGTAGTTTTGCGTTTTCTTGCTTTGACTTGTTTACTTTTTTTTCTTTCTCCTTCTTTTCTTTATGCTTTATAAACACTTGTGTACTTGTAGTTTTTAATGTATCTGGAAACTTTTAATAAAAAAAAACATATTCCCCCCCTCCAAAAAAGAACAAAGGCTTTTCTAGAGTCTGGGCAGCGCCCCCGCCAGCCGCCGCCACCCCCCACCGACCAAAATGGCGGCTGTGACTCATCTGCACATGCACAGTACTCCTGCGCATGTGCAAACGAGCCACGCCCGCCATTTTGGAAAACAAAATGGTGGCCACGACTTGCCGCATGCACAAACGAGTCGCGGTCACCATTTTGGTTTCCAAAATGGCAGCCGCAGCTCGTTCGCGCATGCACAGTACTGTGCATGCGCAAATGAGTCGCAGCCGCCATTTTGGCAAACAAAATGGCAGCCGCGGCACATGTGCCCATGCGCATGAGTGCATGTGCCGCCATTCCCCTCCAGCCCGGCAGAAGACCTGGAGACCAGCAACTGGCCCCAGGTAATCTTGCCGACCACTGTCCTAAAGCATCGCAAAACTTCTATCAGCCAAAAAGTATCAATAATTAATTGAGAGCCAATTTCCTTTGTTTCAAACCAGATTCAAATTTTAATTTAGTACAAGGCATGTGCACCATACTACCAGTACCCTAGTGTTTGTGTGTCCATCAATTGCATGTGTGCCCATCTATGTGTATGTGTGTACACATTCAGCAATATTACGGAGCATCATCTATTTTTCCTAGTTGGGTACTATCTTTCTGAGCAATGAGAAAATAATTGCTGGTAGTCCAAAATCCTGATAGCTCATGGTCTGCACTGAATTCAATTAGGGTGTGTGTGGAAGAGAAAAAAATATCTCTTTTGATAAGAGCTATGGCCACCTAAGAAACGAGTGAAGTTAACTTGATTTTCTATTTGCTCATTTTTAACTTCAAAGCCATTGTTTGGAAAGTGGTCCAGAAGCCCTCATTAATCTTTGCGAAGATCTGCTGAGAATTGCTTCTTCTATGTCGGGATTGCTCAGGGACTGTGAAGGGCTTAGATTAATCTCCTTTAAATGAAAACTTCATAAGCTGTCATTAACGAATACTGGTTCTAATCTGCATAGTAATTTGAATAAATCATCATGATACGTTCTTCTGCAGGTTTGTTGTGACTCTGACTCATGTGCCAATATGTGAAGATGGAGATGGCTCCTAATTCCTTACTAAATCCACTCGATGTGCTATGAAGAGCCATTTTAAATAACTATGAATCAACATACAAGAATTATCTACATTATGATATATGATATGTAATATTAACCAACAACATTCACTGTGCCTGTATTAGTAGATTTAAACAATCCATTAAGAACAAGGACTTAGTCGATTCCAGAAACAGCACAATTGTTGATTTTTAAATCTCTCTTCTTTATCCTTTGTTCTACTTTTTAAAAAATGTATGTAATTCTTGGCACATCTGGTTTCCCCAGAAGATAACCTGACAGTCACCAAAGTGACAGGTGTGTGGTAGATCCTGTCACTTCAGTTGGCCTGAAACATCATTCTAAAATCTCCCACACAATTACTACTAGGAAACTACCCTCCATGGGGCTGGCAGGGAACGTTTCTCTACGGGAAAAGTGAGCAAGTGGCCTGAGCTGTTGGCCATCGATAGACTCAGACTCAAACACCACCTGACTTCACTGGACTCTTGCTTTGGCTTGTTTCTCAGCCTATTATTTTCTTCCCACTCCTTTGATCCAAACATCTTGCCTTATCTGCCATTGCTGGAAGAGTCCTTCTACCAGGCATGTTACACATGTATGCTGGAACTGGAGGAAAAGTTCAGCTAGTCAGGGAGTATTAAAACTATAGATAGGCCTTGAATTTCTCTACTTAAGGAGTGGAAAAAATGGCATGCTGGCACTGCTCTCCTTAAGCATATTACTAATGTGAAGTTAGAATTTGGGCTGAATGAGAAAGTATTTTGGCTGCTACTTAGGAACAAAACTTCTTTTTAAACTAAAGTCTACTGTCTTAAACAGAGCTTGGCAGAAGTGAAAGAAGCCATCATCTTGAGATGACATAACCTGCAGGAACTCACACTGTGCACATAGGCGCTTCTACATATCTTCTGAATTTCCTTCCTGAAAAAAAATGTCTTGTCTGCTGGAAGTAGGCAGTGACCTACTGGACAAGGCTTATGAGAGTGAAATGTCACTGTCCAGGATGTGATGCAGCTCACCGATGATACTTTTGACTCAATTCAGTTGAGACCTGTGGGATAGTGCTTCCCAGGCTATCTGATGTGATCATGGGATCATAAAGAGTTAGAAGAGACCACAAGGGCCATCTAGTCCAACCCCTTGCCATGCAGGAACTCACAATCAAAGCATCCCTGACACATGGCCATCCAATCTGTTTAAAAATCATCAGAGGAGGAGACTGCATCACACTCCGAGGCAGCGTATTTCACTGTCAAACAGCTCTTACCATCAAATTCTTCCTAATGTTTAGATAGGATCTCTTTTACTGTAGCTTGAATCCATTACTCCTTATCTCTGAAGCAGCAGAAAACAGGCTTGTTCCTTCTCCAATGTAAATCTAATGTAAGATGAAAGGAATGCAGTAGACATAGCTTATCTTGAATGAGGTCTACTTTAATTGTCTATAGAACAGGAATGGGAAAGGGAGCTATGAAAGAACTACATAAGATTCTAAAGCAGGGGTCTGCATGCGCAAATGAGTCGCAGCCGCCATTTTGGAAAACAAAATGGCGGCCACGCGTGGCAGCAGCGGGGGTTGGCGGGGACTGCACACGCGCCATTCCCCCCCCCCCTCAGCCCACTGAAGACCTGGAGGCCAGTGGACTGGTTCCAGGTAAGAAAAAATTGCCAATCCCTGTCGTAAAGGGTAAATGGTCCAAGCCATTGCATTCCTCATCACTATGTATGGATGTGTCAGGTTTTGATGGGATATATAGTCAATGTTAAAATGTTGAAATGTAAAGATGTGTGTCTGTATTTTTTTTTTTTATGAGAAAAACTGTTTTTTGAGGCCAGATTTATAACAACCAGTCCAGGTATTTTAGAGTCAAAACAAAAGGCTAGTTAACGAGCTAAAATTCTGTGAGAAAGAGTTTTGTTTATAGAAGGGGTTTTTAATAACAAGGTATGTTTTGAGAACATCAGCCACATGATGTAATATAAACAATAAGAGGTTGGGTTAACACACGTCATGAAAGATCAACCAATTAGAATGAAAAAGGTTATACCCAAAGAGGTGGGAAAATGTGGGCTGGAATTGTGTCTTTGGGGAAAGAAGTTTAGTTCTTCTTAAACCTTTCAACTGTATGGATTAACTAATAATATTTTTGCAGATGTTGTAGCTTGACTAATCTTTCAAAATGTAGCAGTTATAGTTTTGTTCCTGTTAGCCATTCTGGCTAAAGTGAAATACTATTGGCCTTTATTGTTATTTTACTTTTTGCTCATGCTGTTTTTGCAATAAAAGAAGAAGCTTGCTGAAACTGCCTGCGTGTTGGTGACTGGTCTTATAGACTGTTTTCCTATACATCCATCATCATTAAAATTCAACAGTGAGAGCTGGACAGTGAAGAAAGAAGATAAAAAGAAAATCAACTCATTTGAGCTGTGGTGCTGGAGAAGAGTGCTGAGGATCCCATGGAATCAAAACAAACAATTGGGTTCTAGAAAAAAAATCAATCTTGAAATCTCCCTGGAAGCCAGGATGACAAATCTGAGGCTGTTGTACTTTGGTCGTATCATGAGAAGGCATGACTCTCTGGAAAAAACAATAATGCTAGTAAAGATAAGAGGGCAGAAGAAAAGAAAGGAAGGCTGTGGGTCAGATGGATAGACTCAATTAGGGAGGTCATGGGCCCGAATTTGCAGAACCTAAGCAAAGCAGTGGATGACAGGAGAGCCTGGAGATGCCTCATCCACAGGGTTGCTATGAGTCAAGGGAAGCTTGAGGGCAGCTAACTACAACAAGACAAGCCTGTAGCTGTGTTAGTCCGGAATATCAGTATGCAAAGGATTTTGTAGTACCTTTGAGACTATGGGGGGGGGGGGGGGGGGGGGGGGGGGGGGGGTTTGCAGATTGCCAGAAATAGTGCAAATTGAGTCCACTTTTAGGGTTAGGGTTAGTGCTAGGGAATCATGGGAGTTGGTTTTTTTTCCTGACACATTGAGCCTTCTCTGTCAGAGAGCTCTGGTGCCACAATAAAATACAGTTCCCATGATTCCCTAGCACTGAGCCAGGACAGTGCCTCAATTTAATGTGCACTATTTCTGGCAGTCTGCAACCCCCCTGTGTGAGAGATAAGCTGTTGCATCAGCTTTGGTAATTTGCAAGTCTACAACTTCTTTCACAGTATGTAGAGAGCTCTTGTAGCACCTTTGAGACTCACTGAAAGAAAGAAGTTGGCAGCATGAGCTTTTGTAGAGTCGTCTACTTCCTCAGATGCATTTGGTGGAGCCACTCCACCAAATGCATCTGAGGAAGTAGACTGAAGTCTAGGAAAGCTCACGCTGCCAACTTCTGTCTTTCAGTGAATCTCAGAGGTGATACAAGATCCCTCTACATACTGATTCTACAGACTAACACGGCTATATCTTATTTGAGTTAGTCCCAAAGATCCCTTTGCATCCCTTTACTCCCCTTGAGTGCATCTACTGTGTAGAAACAACGCACCGCATGGTTAAAACTGAACTTGCCGCCTCTACCCCACAACCGCAAAGTTTCGCATTCCTATGCAGACTCTCTGTTATACAGGGGCTGCCCCTGGGCTTTCCACTCCTGGGATTTGTAAGTGGACAAGCTCTTTAGCCTCCTCAGCTGATGCCTCACAAAAC
>CM034703.1:263411812-263423428 GCA_020142125.1 Phrynosoma platyrhinos
GGCCTTTTCCGGCCCACGGGACGTAGGTTGCCGACCCCTGACCTAAAGTGTGGTCTATGTAGCCCAGGGGTAGGCAACCTTTTTGAGCTGGGGGCTGGGTTGCTGTCCCTCAAACAATGGGGGTGTGTGTGTGTGAAGCACAATAAATAAATAAATAAATATTAAAAACTATAAAATAAAAAATAAAAAATATGCATGCACACTCTTTCAGCCCCAGAAAAGCCATGGCAAAACCCCTGTGGAGATTTTGCAAAAAAAAAAAAACAACAACCAAGAACAAGTAATAACAACAATAATATTATCATGGCGTCGGCGGCAGGACTGGCCTGGGGCCGGTCCAAAGGCCTCGGGGGGGCGCATCGAGTCCCCCGAGGCCTTAGGTTGCCTACCCCGATATAGCCTCTTTTATAGCAGGCTGGAATGAGCAGCAACAAATAGCAGCAGGAGCCAGCACACCATCTTATCCACAATAATACAGAGTTCTGCTTCATTATAACAGTCAAAAATTAAAAATTCTGTGTCCTCTAGCACAGCTATACTGTATTTCCACTGGACTTGAGTTAAGCATTCCTCCACAGTAAATGCGCATATTTTTCTTGCATTTTTGATGTACAGAATAATGTTATGGCTCTTTGACTTGGTTTTCAAAAGTGTTGATGGTTGTTTTACAATAATGCTGTTTTTAGCAGGGTTCTTGATAATAAGAGATGTGAGTTTCTTGGGAAATGTTTCCATCCCTTGAATCAGAAGATATCTTTTCAAACATTCTTTTTTTTAAAAACTTGTTTAGCTGTTTTTAGCTTGTTTACTAAATATTTTATTTATTGTGCATTCTTTACTAGGATATGAAGCTTTACTAATAGTCAAAGCTATTTGAGCAGACGTATTTATTATTAAAGTGGAGTTGCATTCTATGTCAGTTGTCTGAAGTTTCAAGATTCATCCCTAGTCCTCAAAAAAAATTTGTCTGTACACTTAGTCCATCCCACTTCTAATCCTGATATGCAATTCTGATTTATGTCACTTCCTGACCTTATTTGGATTCTTCTGAATTAATTCCATGTACCATATATGATTTCTTACACTGAACCTCATCAAAAATGTAGGTGAGGAAGGAAGAGGACCATAGTATTCTTTTTTCTCTCTCTAAATTAAGACGAGTGTTGTTAGCACATCTTGTATACCCTGCACTGGACTTGGGATCCCCATATTTCATATTTGAAGCCAGCATGTTCTTGAGAGGTCACATGACCTTTAGGGACACCAGGTCAGGTTTCCAGGAGAAACGACCCGAGGCATGTGCACATCTAGGTAATAATACAATCGGAGTTACTAATTGCTCCTTTCTTCCCCCAAGTCATCTGCATTTTCTCTTGCACTTTGAGACAAAATATCTCCTTGCACCCAAAACAGTAAGCGAACCTCTCTCCCTACTTTCCCCCATTATGTTCCCAGCCAGACATCCCTGTCCATCCATCCTGGGAATATCCTGAGCAAATTACTGTTATTGCCCTAAAGTTAAAGTTATCAACCAACCCAGAATCCCATTGTTGATTCCTGGGGAAGCCATCAGGTTTTTGTTACAGTGCTAGAGACAATCAAGCAAACCTTCAGAGGCTAGTTATCAGGTATAAATACTGGTCTTAAAATGTAGCCTCTTTGCATACAGCCAGCATACACCTCTGTACTCTCTATATGTTCTGTGTCGCCCTCAGACCTCCCAGCTTTCCATGGTCTATTCATCGGACAGGTAATTATTAGTCCTATCTATTTTGTGTGTGTGAAATCAATCGCACACTACATTTTTCTAAATAAAACTCTCTTAGCTTACCCAAACCTGGAGGTCTCCTCAGTTATTATTGATATATAAAGGTGCAAACAGTCCTAAAAGTTACGCAGCCTCTTGCAAAAGCTATTTTTCTGCAGCAACTAAAGAAATGCTGTCGTATTTGGTGGGGACCACCCAGCCTTCCCACCTTTCTTTGGATAACAGTGTAGAGAGGCTGGTATCATTCTATACATCTCTTGTCTTAAACTAGTAAATTCAGTGTCTTTCAACTCAATTCTAGAATGCTTCCCTCTGTTTGTATCATAAACTGCTTGTGAAACTGGGTCAGACTAGATAGAAATGCAAGAAAAACAGTGGTGTTTCTTTGGCTGAGTTACTTTATAAACTGAAAAAAGCAATTTAGTGGAATAGGGGAGCCCTCCAGCAGATAGTGTAGTAGCCATAGTATATATAACCATTAGTTTATGATAACCTTCAGATGTTAGTTTTGATAATTATCTTGTAAACAACTGAAATTGCTGTATTAATCTGGGGAAATACATCACACAGAGAAGTATAAGATCTAGTGAAGGAAATTATGGATGTACATTGTAAACATGTTGTCTGTGGAGAAGGCAAAAACAGGTTGGTTATCTCTACCTGCAGAACACTTGCCATGGTATGAGCTTATGTTTTAGGCTTTAACTATTGCTTGATCTAGTTCTCCTGAGGTCTTCCTTGATGAAGAATCCTGCAAGTTCCAAGCATGCTTCCTCCTACCATATGCTGCCTGTTTCCGGGTTGAGGTAGTAGTTTGTACAGTTTGAGGGTCTATGATACCACCCGGTACAGGAGATAACTGTACAGGCCACTGCCTTGCCTGGGGCAGAGCGTCACCTGCTGAAAGAAGCTTATCTTCATATGTTCGGTGATCACTAGCTGTTGTTAATTAAAAAGATCGGAAGTTCATTTCAGACTCCTGTGTTTGTGTCATGAGTAACAGATTTTGGAACTGAACTATCTTACAATTTGTTTAGTGAAGAGTTGGCTCTTTAGGTTATCAGTTCATTGATGATTTAATAATGTGGATTCATTGAAAAAGCCAGATTATTTTCACAGAATTGAAACATTACAATATATATAAGCAGTTGACCCAAATCTGACCATTCTTGATTTGTCACTTGGGATAGAGGATTTCTCTTTGACCTCTCTCTGGCCTCCCATTTCCTTAACTTGGTAGTCTCCAGATGTATTTGGTTTCAGCTCTATCCTCCCCATGCTACTTAGAGATGGTGGGAGTTTTAGTCTAGCACATCTGGAAGCTTCCAGATTGGGGAATGGTCCTGTAGAGAAAAGCACACTTGAGCAAGCTAACTTTTTATACTTTGACATTTATGAATACACTACCAAATAAAGGATGTAGAGAGAAAGCGAGACCACTCATGATTTTGGTGGCCTGCATTTCTTGACATCTGTCACTGTGCTGCTAAAGTTGCTGGGACTTTCACTCCACTATCAGGAAAGTCATTCTCATCTAAAACAGAATAATAAGCTAATTTTGCAAGGCATTTTGCCTTTTACCTAGGTGTATAACATTGTTTAATTTAGAGCAGGGGTAGGCAACCTTTCCCCTGTAAGGGCCGAGGGACTTCAGCTCCCAGAAGCCTCTGCCATGTTGGCCAATAGCTCCTGGGATTCTGGGAGCTGAAGTCCCTCAGCCCTTAAAGGGGAAAGGTTGCCTACCCCTGATTCAGAGTATTAAACAAGTCTGTTGAATATACTGATTAAGAAATGCAGCAATACAATTTTATTGATGAATCTTGATTTCTCTGAGTATATCTGTAAGTGTTGAAAGTTTCATTTTCTTTTCCTTTCACTTTTGGTAATTTTTCTCAAATCAAAGGTAATTGTGTGTTCAGTGTCATGGAATTAGAACTTAAGTGTGCTTGTTAAACTAGAGGCAGTCTGCACTTTGATGAGGATAATATGGTTGCTATAGACTTGAGGATTAGAAATGCTCATTTTTAAAGTGAAAGTACTACATGGAGATTATATTTCATGTTTTCACTGTGTAACCCCAATAATAAATATGCTTTAATAAAAAGAAGCTGTCTTGTTGGAGTGAGCAAGTTATTACTATAATCAGGTGATACAAGGTTGCTGTATAATGTATGCCTTATTGATGTTTTCTTACAGATACAATCAGATACCTCTCTCTACATGACAATAAATACATCAGATACTTCCCTGGACACAGCAAGAGGTAAAATGAGTAAGGCACTGTTTATTAGCTTGGAGTGGAAGTAGGAGTAACAAAACATTATTGATTGATAAACCTAAGGTACAATAGATAATGCCAGATCTTCATTTGTCCTGCCTAAAAGTCTAATGTTCTTTTGAATTTGTGAGCATGAAATGTTAAATATGACTCAATTGTGTTGTGTGTTTTATTTTATTTCTTCACTTCAGAGTTGTTGCTCTATCTATGTCTCCTGTGGATGATACTTTTATTTCTGGGTCACTTGATAAGACCATCCGACTTTGGGATCTTAGGTCTCCAAACTGCCAGGTAAACTATCTAAAGGTACTAGGGGACTTCTTCAGATGTGAAAAAGATTAGATTATAGTCCAGGGGTAGGCAACCTTTCCCCTTTAAGGGCCGAGGGACTTCAGTTCCCAGAAGCCTCAGCCATGTTGGCCAATAGTCCCATGTTGGCCAATAGCTCCTGGGATTCTGGGAGCTGAAATCCCTCGGCCCTTAAAGGGGAAAGGTTGCCTACCCCTGTTATAGTCATCAATAACATTAAATTATGGTAAAAGAAAGCCACAGAAGAAGACTGTAAAATAATTGCTTTCAACATATTTCCAAATTCTAGGGTTTGATGCATCCACAAGGGAAGCCTGTCTGCTCATTTGATCCAGAGGGGCTGATTTTTGCAGCTGGGGTGAATTCTGAAATGGTGAAGCTTTATGATCTTCGCTCTTTTGATAAGGTATATGATGTTAAATGTAATGTCTTTTCCCAGAGTAGAATCTCTGTGACCCACAAATCATCATGCTTAGGATCTCTTATGAGTCTTGTAATTAATTTTTGTTAAATCATCCTGTATCTGATCTCTTGCTTAAGAAAATGAAAAGCACCTTACTAGCAGGCAGTGTCTACCTAGTCTTACATTCTTTGTATGAATCCCAATGAGAGGTAGGCACTAGTTGCTTTCCCAGTATATCCACATTTTAAGTCCTGTGCCCCTGGATTAGACGAGCTAATTTTTTTGGGAAAATATTAGTCATTCAAAATATAAATGCAGGTTCAATATCCCTTATCCGGAAATACAAAGTGCTCCAAAATTGAACAGTTTTTAGCACTGACGTGACACTTTGTGCCTTCAGTTTTGGATATTCAATACACTGTACAAGTAGCGTAATATGTACATATGCTGTGCTTATATGATTGGAGAGAGCTGCAAAGATCTATGAAATGGCAGAAAGCATGGATTTGCTCCAGACACTATACACTCATCCCTCCACATTTGCAGCTTTGACTTTTGTGGGTTTGATTATGCACGGATTTTATTAATATATTCTCTAGGAATATCTAGGTCCTCCAGTGCAACTCTGTGGTCAACTTTAACCAAAAGTTGTGGTGAAGGACCTAGAGATTCCCAGAGAGAGCACTCCATTAGGCATTTGTAGATCCTCCAGCGCAATTCTGTGGTCAGTGTTCAGCAGATGTTGGCCACAAGGTTGCACTGGAGGTCCTAGAGATTCCTAGAGAGGTGTTCTCTCAGGTAAAAGCATAGTGTTTTTGTTATTTCTGTTTTTTTCACATTCACTGGGGTCCTGTGCGCCTAACCCCAGCGAATGTGGAGGGACAGGTATATTTGTATTCTCGCCGTTTGACAGATCTTTGAATCTTTCTGCAGCCATCTCTCTCTCCAGCCTCACAAATACTATACAGGTATGTACTACACTATTTGCATTCCAAAATAAAAGAAAATCCCAGTTCGGAAATACTTCTGGTCCCAAGCATTTCGGATAAGGGATACCCAACTTTTTTTTGTAGACTCATGCTAGTTTTCTTAAGCAGAACAACTAGAATAGTTTTGCTACTCTCCCTTATTTGTTTTTCTTTCTTGAAGGGTCCATTTGCTACTTTTAAAATGCAGTATGACCGAACATGTGAGTGGACTGGATTGAAGTTCAGCAATGATGGTAAACTTATTCTTATATCAACCAATGGAGGTTTCCTCCGGCTCATTGACGCCTTTAAAGGTGGTGTTCTTCATACGTTTACGGTGAGGCACTTTCTTTGCCTTGTAGTAGTACCTTGTGTCTTAAACTTCTCCCAAGATATCTGTGAGATGTGTTACACAGGTCAGCTAGCTTTCTCATTTTAAGTTTCACAGCTGTTCATACCTGCCAGTGTCTGTCAGTATCAGATGTGAGCTTGCCCTACTTCTCTGAAGTTAGAGGTAGAACTAAATCCACACACACAGACACAAGTTCCCGCAAGGGCAAAAATTAATCACTGTCCCAGTAGCATGATCTCAACATTTTTCCCCACCTTCTTATGGCTCCATCTCCTGGATCATCAAATTTTTCCTTTTTCAAGCCATTATCATCCAGGGTCTTGCACACAGTTTTTCTGTACAATGAATACTACACAAAACCAGACTCTTCCACCTATCATGGCTGATCTTTAGTGTACTCAGTACATTTCTGTACTTGGTAGAGTAGACTCACAGTATATCTACTTGCTTGCTTCTTACTGGTTTCAGTATTAAATGCAGTTTTGTTACAAGTGCATGCATGTGTGTGCCTGATTGCCACTTACTTCTCCAAATGTTAAGAACCACCTTTTTACCTGGACAGCTAAAGGATTTCATAAACGTGTGCCTTCCTCTAGGCCAGTGCCACTCGAAGTGGCGGCTCATGGCCCAGTGCTAGTTCCATCAGCTGTTAGTCCTTGGAGTTTCCAGGCAAGAAAGAAACAATTGTATCCTGTGGGCACTGGTCCCTGATAATTTTGAGGATGGAAATCGCAGCTTCTCCACAGAGATAGCCTGGAGCTTTAAGCAATCTTTGTATCTTTGCTTGAGTGATGTTTGATTTTTCTCATATCTTCATAGCTACAAAACTTTATTTTGTAGGGATACAACAATAGTAAAGCTGTCACACTGGAGGCATCCTTCACCCCAGACTCACAATTTATAATGATCGGTAAGAGTACCATTCTTCCTTTCAAACTATGGGGCACCAGTTTCCCTATGGAGAGAGGGCAGAACATCCTGACTATGGGTGGGTCTGCCCCTTTCTCCTTAAGCGGGAACAAATCATCTTTCAAGGGTGTTCAGGAAGCAGAACAACCCTCCCACAGTGTCGGTCTATTTCTGCTTTTATCTCTGTATGGATACATTTTTGTTCACTCTGTTCCAGGCACCATTTTGAAGACTTCACTCCTTCCTGCCTTTTTTCTTAAAAAGAAGTAGTAGAGAGTCCTTTTTCAAGCTTACTTACTCTTACTCTCCCTCTGTTCTTCCCTATCTCCTCCATCCCTCCTTTTCTTCCCTCTTCTGGGCACCCACGTGGAGGGAAAGTAGACATGGGTTGCCTCATAAAAAGGTCATCTGGTGATTTATACTGCTATAGCATAATCTAATCTACAGGATCAGAAGATGGGAAGATCCATGTCTGGAATGGAGACACTGGAATGAAGGTAGCAGTGCTGGATGGGAAGCATACAGGCCCCATTACCTGTTTGCAGTTCAATCCCAAGTTTATGACCTGTGCCAGTGCATGCTCTAATATGGTAAGGAAACAGGTGCTTCTGAAAACATAGGGCATATTGGCTCTTTTGTCAGTTGAAAGTTTTTTTAAGATTTGGTTGTAAAGGGATTAAAGGATGCTATTAGTTTTGAAAAGTGATAATTTTCCTAAGAAAGTGAAAATAAAAACTTTGTGTTTAAATTGCTTGGCATTAAGTCAGATTAGTATCAGTATGCCTCAGGAGTGCATTCTAGATTAATTAGTCATATTAGTAGAGCTATCCTGATTCATGAAATCATCCTGTGCCTCATTGAAGTGCTGATAGATGAAGAAATAAGGAATATCAGGATACATTCATATTCCAACCTAATACAGTCAGTCCTTGGTATCCATGGGGGATCAATTCCAACCCACGCAGCCACGCTACCATTGGGGACAATGGGACTCATCCTTCCTTCCTTTCTTTCTTTCTTTCTTTCTTTCTTTCTTTCTTTCTTTCTTTCTTTCTTTGTTTCCTCCCTCCCTCCCTCCCTCCCTCCCTCTCACCCACGGGTGTTGGGTGAGAGAGGAAGGAGGTGGCTGGCTGTGGCGGCTTCCTCCTCCTGCCTCTTCCTCTGCTTCTTGCTCCTCCTCTTCTTTATCCTCCCAGTTTTTCCTCCTCTTCCACCTCCCCCTCCACCACTGCCTCACCGCAGGCTTGCCATCCACAGAT
The DNA here is from genome assembly GCA_020142125.1 of Phrynosoma platyrhinos. Lineage (NCBI taxonomy): Eukaryota > Metazoa > Chordata > Lepidosauria > Squamata > Phrynosomatidae > Phrynosoma > Phrynosoma platyrhinos. The sequence goes on from CM034703.1 coordinate 263,420,059, forward strand.
GCTTGAATCCACGGATGGCAAGTCTGCGGATTCCAAGAGCAGACTGTATTCAATACAAGAATGGTTACTGTTTGTCCTACTATTTTAAATTTTTGGGTCACTACTAAATCATGTGAAACTTGAATGCTGCTCCTAATCAGCACTTCACTGGGATGTACTAGGTATTTGACAGTGTAAAACATGGCTCCAAACACACTGCGGAAATAATTCAGTTTGAGGACGCTTTAACTGCCCTGGCTCAATACTAAGGAATTCTGGGAACTGCAGTTTTGTGAGACGTGTAGCCTTCTCTGTCAGAGAACTCTGGTGCGACAATAAAGTACAATTCCCAGGATTCCCTAGCACTGAGTCAGGCCAGTTAAAGTAGTCTCAGACTGGATTATTTCTGCAATGTGTTTTGGACCATGGATAAAGAAGCCTGCTAACTATAGTACTCTGTAAATCTGATCAACTCTTTTAAGACCACAATGAAATTACTATTTTCAGCCATCTTACTCTAAGCTTCCTAAAGCTGGATTTCTAAACTGATGTGACTAGAGAAAAGGGATAGGCAAAATGCAGTCGGTAGGCTTTTGTGCCCCCCACCAAAGTTCCAATGTTTTACTTAAAAGGACTCCTTGCACCCTCTAGAGGATGTAGGAGGCATTTTTCCATCTCACTGGATGTTTCAGGCTTAGGGTGAGCTTTTTTCAAAACTCAAAATCAGGGGTAGGCAACCTTTTTGAGCCGGGGGCCGGGTTGCTGTCCCTCAGACAGTTGGGGGGCCGAAGCACCAAAAGTAAGTAAGTAAATAAATAAATAAAACATTTTTTAAAAATTAAAAAAATATGCATGCACACTCTCTCAGCCCCAGAAAAGCCATGGCAAACCCCCTGTGGATATTTTGCCAAGAAAACCCCAAGAACAAGTAATAACAACAATAATATCATCATGGCGGCGGCAGGACCGGCCTGGGGCCGGTCCAAAGGCCTTGGGGGGCCGCATCCGGCCCCTGGGCCTTAGGCTGCCTACCCCTGCTCAAAATGATTGAAAACTTACTGGGATCTAAAAATTGTGCAGAACATCCCCCTTAAGACCTTTAATTATTTACTTGAGTTATCTGTGGGGATATATGGCCCTTCATGGTCTGGTCAGGGCATGTGCAGCCCCCAAACCTCTGGAAATTGCCTACCCAGTGCTGCAGAATTTTTTTGGTATAATTGCACTACTAATAATTGCTGCAAATCAGTCAGCTGTAGACATTGTTAGCATCCTACTTAGCTGATTTCTTCTTTTTTTCCCCAGGCCTTTTGGTTACCAACACTAGATGACTAGTTCCGTTCATCATTTCCATTGGACAGATCATACTGACAGAAATACATTTGTGAAGATGACAATGAAAGTATTGCAGTTTCATCACTCAGACAGAAAGTTCCAAACCAGCACTTCATATATATGATTTGTTTCCTGCATTTCTCCAGAAGGAATTTTTTATTTGGGGGGAGGGGGCTGAATTTGTGCAGAACTGTGCCGGAAAACTGTCACATCTAGCAGTATCTCAACTATATCAGAACAGATCTCAGATGAACTCAAGTTAGCAGCTTTGTTCTGGAATATATCCGGATTCAAATATGTTACTTTAGTCTTTTTTACATTTAACAGAATGCTATCACTACTGGAATGCTGTGCTTGTTTAAAAGTGGACTTTTCCAGCATTACAGTTTGAAAATCAACATCTAAGGTGTGCGTTCTTAAGCAAATGCTTGTGCGATATAAAACTTGTGCCATGTATACAGATAACTGTCCAGTTCTTGAGGGAAGTTTCAGATGGTGTTGAATCTTCTACGAAGACCTCATGCTATTATGAATTTTTAGCATCCAGGGAACCATAGAAGGTTTGAGCCCTTTTCTGTGGGCAGCATCTTGGACACAAAGTCATTTGGGAGTGTTGTGGTGGAGAATTATAAGCAATACAGGAAATTTTCTGCTGGAAAATGCTGCCAAGCAGGCTGGATGGAAATATGGTCACTATTCTCCTTCAATATAGTCTTAGCTAACTATGTAAATATGTAAGCAGGGAGGGAGGTTGGGGGCATATCCTTTATTCTTTTTTTTTACTATTCTATATTAAAAAGTAACACTTGGACCAATACAGTATTGTGGAATGAGTCTTGCTTGTGTATTTGCCTTTCACTGAAAATTCTGTATTTCTATTCCATTCTTCCAGGGTGTTCAGTAGTGATTACTCACCAGTCCTAGCCCATGTTCATTTATCATATTTTTATTGTTAACTGCCCTCAAGTCAATCTCAAGTCATGGCAATCCTATGGATGAGACATTTCCAAGACCCTCTGTCCTCCACTGCTCTGCTTAATTCCTGCAACCCCTTGATACCCATGACTTCCTTAATAGAGTCTATCCATCTAGAATCATAGAATCATAGAGTTGGAAGAGACCACAAGGGCCATCCAGTCCAACCCCCTGCCATGCAGGAACTCCCAATCAAAGCATCCCTGACAGATGGCCATCCAGCCTCTGCTTAAAGACCTCCAAGGAAGGAGACTCCACTACTCTCCAAGGGAGTGTGTTCCACTGTCGAACCGCTGTCGAATCTAGCATGTGGCCTTCCTCTCTTCCTACTTCCCTCCATTTTCCCCAGCATTATTGTTTTTTCCAAAGAATCCTCTCTTCTCATGATGTGTTCAAAGTACAACAGTCTCAGTTTGGTCATCTTGGCTTCCAGGGAGTTTTCTGGCTTGATATGCTCTAAGACCCACTTGTTTGTCCTTTTGGCTGTCCACGGGATCCTCAGCACTTTTCTCCAGCACCACATCTCAAATGAATTGATTTTCTTCCTATCATTTTTAACTGTCCAGCTCTCACATCTATACATGGTAATAGGAAATACAATGGCTTGTATGAGTCTAACTGTTCAACCTAGGTAATGAAGAAATAGAAATAGTAAAAGAATTCCCATGCCTGGGATCAAACATTGATAGAAATGGGGACTTCAGTCAGGAAATCAGAAGAAAACTAAGAATGGGGAGAGTGGCTATGAAAGAACTAGAAAGGATTCTAAAATGCAAAGATATACAACTCAGCACAAAAGTCAGAATCATACAAGCCATTGTATTCCCTATATACTGTATAATTATGTATTTAGTTAGCTTTTTTAAATCCACCTAATGATGCAACTAGAATTTCCAGTCAATGAACTTGGATATTTTCTTGACACAATTTTACAGAATAAAATGAAGGCTTGTAGTAAACATTTGTAGTGGCATCTTCCAGGACAATATACAAGCTCATGTCTTACAGCCATAATATGAATACTACATTTACACTTACCGTATTTTCTGGCGTATAAGACGACCCGCGTATAAGACAACCC
>CM034703.1:263433784-263445032 GCA_020142125.1 Phrynosoma platyrhinos
CCCCACCACCAGCTGCCAGGCCAGAACCAAAATGAGCAGCTGCCTAGGGTGTCTCACTCACTTGCTCTCCCAGCTGCCTACCTGTCTCACTCACTTGCTCTCCTGACTGCCTACCTGCTGCCCACCCAGGACTGCTGGGGAACAACTGGGCAAGCGAGGCAGTGGGAGTGAATGGAAGGGGCGCATGCTGAGTCTTCTTCTCTGCTGCCTTGGCTTCCTCCTCGCAGAAAGAGCCATGGCAGTGGAGAAGAAGAGGCAGGAGCCAGGCACGGCAGCACCACACATACACACACCACAGTGGGAGGAGGGCCTGACCCAGTGTGACTCGTTGTGGTCCACACTCTCCACACCCCCTTAGCGATGGCATTGGGACAACCTCAAAAGATAAGGTATTCATCTTTATTGTAAATGTCTAAAACAAAGATTAGATCCCCATTTCCCAGGGGTGATTTAGTGTGGATTCCTGCACTGCCGGGTGGTTTGCCTTCATGGCCAATGGGATCTCTTAATTCTATGATTCTATGATAAATAGCACTGATATGCTAGAATGCTTGCTACCATAAGCAAGGACAGAATTGTCACTACACACAGCTAACATGCTGTGTTCTCTATTTTACTACTGAAGTAATACTGCTAGGATTTTAAATTATTTTTGGTGTGATGCTTAAGGATTCCTATAAACATGGCTTTATTAATTGTACAAAAATGTTGCAGGAGTTAGCACCAGCAAGCAGACCACAGGCTGTGAAAGTGTTAGAAATTTAGACATTACACCAATAATTATACCTACTACACCATGGCCTAAGGCCTAAATCAGTTTTTTTGACCCATTTGATTCAGCCAGACCCAGGGTGGCATAGTGGTTTGAGTGTTGGACTATGACTCTGGAGACCAGAGTCTGATTCCCAGCTCAGCCATGAAACCCACTGGGTGACATTGGGCAAGTCACACTCTCTTAGCCTCAGAGGAAGGCAATGGCAAACCACCTCTGAACAAATCTTGCCAAGAAAACCCCATTAGAGTTGCCTCAGAGTTGCCATAAATTTGAAATATCTCGAAGGCACACAACAACAACTGCATAAACAGTTGAAGACCCTGCCATTTCCATACTGGCAGGAAATACAAATGGTACCTGTATGGGTCAGTTGTATTATCCTGGAGAAAATTCCTGACAATCTGGGCTACATCTTCATTGGACATAACATCCCAGAGACCATCAGTTGCCATGATAAGGATATCATCTTCCTTAATATTCTGTGTAGTTAAGTCAAATACTTCCACCTAGGCAAAATTAATGAAAATTCAGAAGTTTTCTTAAGGCAACACTAATATTATTTAGCTTGTTGACAAACCAAACCTCAAAGTCAACTCAGACATCTAGTAGTTAATTTATATACCATTTTACCACAACAAAGGTCATAACAAGTCACCTCACAACATGCACATCTAGTCAGTATATACATGAAGTTGGGGGAGAGACACGAAAGCATTTTGCTAAGCATCAAATCAAAACAAAACCAATGCAACAAAAAGGATAGCATCCATATTACAGTGCAATCCTCAATGCTTAATTTACAACATAACATCAAAATTATAAGATCAAAAAAAGGATAGCACTAACCCTCCTCAATTAAATACAGATTCAAACGAGGGAGAGTCTTCTCACCAGGCTAGGTACTGTTCAGCTGGCTTGGTAGTCTCTCCTCTTGAAGCGACTGACAGTAGCAATTCTTGAGTCCTATTATCCAATTCAAAGGCAAGTGCAGTTGTGTTTCCTAAGACTTGGCATCTCATTCAGGGATGGACAATCTTTGAACTTCCAGATGTTTTGGCCTACAACTCCCATCATCTCTGCAAGTGGCTATGCTGAGTGAGACTCATGGGAATTGTATGCAAAATCATATAAGAGATCCAAAGATTCCCTACTCTGCACTACTAAATGGGCTTCAAATTACAGCATTATGCAGTCTTCTCAGTTACTCTAAAGCAGGCCTAATTATTTAGTAGTGAAACAGAAGATTTTCAAGGAACTCAGAAGAGAAACGAAATGGAAGTACAGTACACCCAAGGTTGTCATGACCACAATGCCATATCATAGAATCATAGAGTTGGAAGAGACCACAAGGGCCATCCAGTCCAACCCCCTGCCATTCAGGAACTCCCAATTAAAGCATCCCCAACAGATGGCCATCCAGCCTCTGCTTAAAGACCTCCAAGGAAGGAGACTCCACTACTCTCTGAGGGAGTGTGTTCCACTGTCGAACCACCCTTACTGTCAGGAAGTTCCCCCTAATGTTGAGGTAGAATCTCTTTTCCTGGAGCTTACATCCATTGTTTCGGGTCCTAGTCTCTGGAGCAGCAGAAAACAAGCTTGTTCTCTCCTCAATATGACATGCCTTCAAATATTTAAACATGGCTATCATATCACCTCTCAACCTTCTCTTCTCCAGGCTAAACATCCCCAGCTCCCTAAGTCGCCTTACCTTGGGAATACAAGAAAGAAAAGGCTTGACTTCAATATTTGTTTCAAGCACTTTCAACTGATGATCTCCTAAGCCTCGAGATACAGCCAAGGTACCTAGCAAGCGAGCCTGGAAGGAATGTAAAAATTATCTTGTTAAACAGTGCAGCAACTAGATCCAACCATAAAATAGTTTTGCCCCCAAATATTTTTATGGTTTAAAATACAAGCTTAGACACAGCTAACAGTATAAGAGCAACATTTTCCAGACGCAGCACATTTCCTAAGAGCTATCTAAAAGACAATAAGCAAACACTACAAGCTTTTAAAAAACAAAGACTGTTTTACCTGGCCTTAATCATCACATTTGGTAAACTGATGAGGTTAGCACAGTTGAGGTGCCACCATTAAGGCAGCCCAGTACCATTCAACCATCCCACCTCAGAATATGGGAATACTTATCCTGTTAATACTATCCAGTGGGCAGGTTCTTGTAAGAGTTAGTAGTTCTTCAACTATAGTAGATCTAAGCAAGTTAGGGCTTTGACAAAGTAAGCCCATATATGTCTACTCAAGCACAGGTAACTCCCAGAGTTCTGTGGGGCTTACTCTTGAGTAAATGGGTGTAAAACTGTAACTAAACGAGTTCAGTCAGGACTTTGAATTCTGCTCAGTAATAAGCTAGTAGACAATAACACTTTTTAAAGTACTGAAACGATATGTTCACTTCAAGATGTACCAGTGGACAATCTTACAACTCTGCTCCAGACTCCCTGAGGTTTTTGAATAGTCTTTAAAAAACTGGATGCTGCCAGACTGGCAATGTAGTGAATAACACACTGCTGCTGCTACTTATGTATGTGAGTTATTTTTCCCAACATGTTTGTGGCAAAAAAGAAAATTACCAATGCAAGCTTCTTCAAAAAGCTAAACAGCCTAACTAACAATTTTCAAGAGCCTGCAGTGGGACCTCAATATCCCCGGATTTGAGCATCTACGGATGGCAAGCCCGCGTTGTTCTCAATGGCGGCGTATGCACACAGGTGCACTACATTGGAGACAACTGCACTGAAATCCTTCCTCCTTCCCACTCCAAGACTTCTGACCCAGGCTTGGCTTTGGTGATGGTTCAGAGATGGAGGTTGGAGCCCATTGGCCAGAGGGAGCCAGTGCAGGGGCTTGGGTCTCACAGCCCACCACCAGGCCCAATACCTGGGACACAACCGCCAGGCTCCAAGTCCCAACCCCCGGTCCCAATGCCAGCTCCAGCTCCCTCCAGCAAGAGAGAGGGTGAACGGAAGGAAGGAAGAAAGGAAGGAAGGGGGAGGACTTCAGTGCATTTGTCCCTAATGGTACAGCCACATGGCCGCATCACCATTATGGACGATGGGACTTGAGCATCTGCGGATTTTGCTATCCACCGGGGTCCAGAATGGATCCCCCATGGATACTGAGGCCAACTGTATTTGAACAAGGGTGACAGTTTAACAAGGTTATTAACCCCACCAGGGTGTGGATATTTTGTACAACTTGAATTATGAAAGTATAGTTGAACACCTGGCAAGAGAACTGACTCTACCACAATTACTATAAATAATGACAAACAGGCACTTGGAAGGAACTTGCAAACATACCTGTTTTCCATGTCCGTGGATCAGAGGGTACTTCAGGTCATCTTTCACCACTGTCTTATACCCCCTAAAACAAAGAAGACTTGTGAATCTTCAGTGGACCTTCTTTTGTATTCTGGTTGCAAACCAACCTTAAGATAAGCATGCTTAAACCAACTGATTTACAATTAACTTCAAAATACACACTTAACTTTTGTTAACTTTGTTAACTTTGTTAACTTTTTCTAGGATTCATTTGTTTGTCCTTCTGGCTGTCCATGGGATCCTCAGCACCCTTCTCCAGCACCACATCTCAAATGAGTTGATTTTCCACCTATCTTCTTTCTTGACTGTCCATTTCTTATATCCATACATGGTAATAGGGAATACAATGGCTTGTATGATTCTGACTTTTGTGTTGAGTTGTATGTCTTTGCATTTTAGGATTTTTCTAGTTCTTTCATAGCCGCCCTCCCCATTCTTAATCTTCTTCTGATTTCCTGGCTGCAGTCCCCATTCTGATCAATGTTTGATCCCAGGTATGAGAACTCTTTTACTATTTCTATTTCCTCATTGTCCAATACAAGTCCAGAAAAAGCTCCAGGGTATTTCTCAATCTCATATTTCCTTCATAAAGAAGCTATTAAGTTTTTTAAAAAGACATGCTATTTGTGTGGGAGGGTGAGGTTGTTTTTGATCTGCATGATATACAGAAGGAAGCATAAGCCAACCATTGTGTACCTCAGTCTCTGTCATTTCAAAAAGCATCTTGATCCTTTTGAAACCAAGATGTATTTTTCATTCCAGAATGTGCCATCTCACTAGGCTAGGAAAGCAACAGGAGTACAAGTAATTAACAACTCCTCGTTTGGCTACATTGCGAAAGGACCAGATAAGGGGTAAAGAACGCAGATACCACATGAAGGAGAATTAGGAACAGACATAAGTCAAGCAGGGATGACTCTAAACTACAATCAACCTCACTCCCTTGTTTTGAAAAGAATGCAAGGCAATGAGGAAGGCAAGGGAAATGCTGTTTGCCAAATGGGGCTATTGACAGGGGATTGCTCAGTCTAAGGAAGGTATGGGGAAAGTGGAGCCCACAGGAAAAAAATAGGTTGTGTTCAATTTTTTTTTTTTGCCTTAAAATGCTTAACGCAGAAGGAGGGATTCACCATGTTTTTGGACACCTCTGTAGTGTTTTGGGCACAAGGCAGATTATATTGGAACAGGAAATGAAGTAGAATCACTTCCTGCTATAAAAAAGGCCACTCCTAGGATTAAAACAGCCTAGGGAGGACCAAAAACTTAGTGAAATTACCCCATGTGCCCCCCAGAGGTCATTTTGGGGCAAACTGGCCCAATGTTTTACAGGGAGGACAGCACTCCAATGTCTGATGAGGGCCCCATTTGGACCACAACCCACAACAGTTGCCACTCTTGATCTAGAATACACTCATGCCCCAACCAATAAGCCAGAGAGACTCACCAGCCTTCCATGAAGTAATCCCGGTAGAGGACCTTCTGGCCTATATCATCTCCTTTCAATCTTCTTGGAAACTCATACCTTGTGAACTCATCAGCCAAGAGTTTTGGACAAATAAAAGCCTGACAAAGAAAAGGAACATTCAAAGATTTAAAAGAGAAGCATAATCTCAGAAGCTGGCAGTGAAAATTCTGAGGCAGGTGCTCAGAACTCTGTTCAGCGCCTTCCCAGTGATTTACAATGTCAATTCAGAGCAAGTTATTTGACTCCCTCCACCTCTGAGAACAGAAAAAAATATATATATTTGAAACTAGAACTTTCATTTCAAGAATGAAACTGAGATCCCAAACCACAGAATAAGCACTGCTTTGTGATTGTGTAAAATGAGTGTGATCTTCAGGAGGAAAACTAATCTTATTACACAGTGTGCTCCACACTGGACTAGGTAAAAGCATGGTAAGTCAATACAACTTCCATAATATGGTCAATTTGTTATTTTGAGCAGCAGACTAAAGATCTAATCCATGTAATTTAAGAAAATGATGGAGCACTCAGTACTTCAGAACTCTCTTCAATGCTTCTTTTAGACTAGAACTGAAGTACAATACACTGCAAAAGAAATTATCATATCTCAAGTATGGATCTGTTGAAAGCCTCATCTTATACATGTCGCCATTATAAATTATGCAGGAAAGTGTTCTGATGTTTGTTTTTAAAAAGGAATTCTCTTACCAGATGCTGGATTCTCTTTCTCTCTGTTTCAGGGGTGAATTCAGTACTTAGAGGAACAAAGTTTTCTTTCCGAACAAGAAGTGCTCTGAATTAAAACGAGAATAGAGATTCTTATAATTTCCAAGTGAATTTATCATCTTATTACCTTTTTTTTTTTATGTGTTACTTGGTTGCAAAACACTCCAAGGTTTCAGTGAGTTCAAATTGGCTTCTAATCTGCGCACCACCTTGCTGGTCTGTGGTATACATGGACTCCCACCTGACCTACAAGTGTTCATTTTCATTAATATTTGGAGTTGCACAACATGAAGAGCATCTTCTGTTCACTTGCTAGGTGACAAAAGTGGGAAGGAGGCTATACCTACATTAGCTGTGGCTAAAAAAAACCCTGCAGATGACAGCAAACTGAGAATCAAACCCCCATTGAAGCATGTTTTTCAACTTTGAAAGTATTAGCAAACCCAGTTATTTTCTTTTTCTAAGAAGTGGAACGTATGTAAAGCCTCTGTTTGGCCTGGATGGGTTTGATTCTTTCCTCATACTTGTTTCTCCATTAAAAATCCCTCCCTGCCCCTACACAAACTACTGTTTACTCCAAGAGGTGCCATTTATGGTAAATGTTGACTCCCATTCCAGGTTGTACTTATATTGACTCACCTGCTGTCACCTGCATTTGCTACATAGAGCTTCCCCTGTAGATAAAGTACGGCTAGTGCTGTGCAGCCTCCCGACTGATTAGTAATTTCCATCTCCTGACCAATCACTTCATCCTGTTGGAAAGAAGGATTACTTGATGAAGAAAGAGAACTGTTAGATTTTCCAGAAAAGGCCAACACCTAAACTCATCACTCTTGTCAGAGATCAAAATTACCTGGTCCTCCATTGATAGCCAGTTCAAACAAACAAGGCCCATGTTTTGCCTCCTCCCCATGCTGTTATGTTTTCATGTACATAATAGACAGAAAGTTTTGTGTGAACTGGCAACTTCCACATCACACTAAACTTAATTGAAAGGGTCAGTCCTACTTCTGGGATGTCCACAGGCAAGTGCATATTTATGGCGAAGAAAGAATGCTGGAATAGATATTATTGGCTGGCATTCTGTATCACTGTTTTGAATCTGTAACTGCTCTTTATTCAGCAAAATTACAGAGTCATGAACTTGGCACTATCGCCACAATCATAAATGTCCCCCAAACCCACCTTAATAGCCAACAGCCATATCAGGTGAAGCAAGGAGGAGGATGTTTCCATTCTACTCCCACCAATGAACAAGGCTGTGCCAATCAGAAGCAGGGCTCTGTTGTAATTCTTCTTCTCTATCTGGTGGGAGAAGGCTGAAAATTTCATCCTCTTTGCATCCTGACAGCTGAACAGACTTCATTTGCTGGTTGAAGCTGCTGGCTATTAAGGGAGGTTTAGGAGGTCAGGCCAAGAAACACTACTTAGTTATGTGATGATGATGATGATGACAATTTCATTTTATTTATATCCTGAGCTTTCCTCAATATTGGGACCCAAAGTGACTTACAAAAATAAAAACAAATACAATTGAAAATAATTACAAAATAGAGAAGTAAAAACGTTTTAAGACTTGTTATTAAAATGTGTATGTGTATGTATGTGCTGTTAAGTTGCCTGTCAATTTGTGGTGATCCCATGAATTTCATAAGAGTTTTCTTAGGCAAAGAATCCTAAGAGGTGGTTCTGCCTGTTCCTCCCTCTATAATAAAATCTATAGCAGCTGGTATTGATTGGTGGTCTCCCATCCAAGTACCAACCAGGGCTGACCCTGTTTAGCTTCTAAGATTGATGGGCTATGGTGCCGTTAGGGTATTTAAGCTATTATTAAAACAGCTGGAATCAAAACCTTTTGTAATAACAGAATAACAAAAGATGAAAATCAGCAGAACACACCATATGATCCTAAATAACTGTTCATATTTTCAAAAAAATGGGTTGATGCATGTGCACCTAAGCTGGTGGAAGTGAGTGTCCTTACTACCTTCTCTGTACATCAGCCCCTGAACCCCCTCTCACAAAAAAATCTTACACAGGAGCCCCTGATTGATGGGATGAGCTGTGGAGTTAGGAAGAGATCCCCCAAACTGAGCAAAGGTACTTTCGATGATTCCCTCCCACCACAGAAGGTAGATCCTAGATCTGGCACCAAATTCTGCATGGGCGCAGTTGTTGGCTCAACAAGAAAAATAACAGGCTCAGAGTCAGGGCAATCTCTGACACAAGGAGCATCATCATTCTTTGGGAGAGACTGAAGGGGAAAGAGGGTCACTCACACATTCCTGGAAAGCATTCTCCAAAGCACCAATGACAACATCTTCCTGATGGATTTGCTTTTCCTCCACAAACTGTGGGTCACTTTGGCAAACACATTGCCCACTGAGATGCATTGGGGGATTGACTTCAGTAATGCCTTCTACCACATCTTCGAGTTTCTGTTTGATACAATAGTGCAGGTAGTTGGAGGCCATGATTGAGGCTTCTGGGCCACCATGACCATCAAACAGTGCCCAGTAATAGCCAGTCAGGTACTGAAAACCAAAATGTGAGAGTTATCACTTCATGGGACATTCTTTTACCATACTGCAAAGATGTTTTGGGATGCAACAGAAAGAATATTTGATTTGCAAACTTCTGTTAAGACACAAGGCTCAATGAGTGATGTTTGGTAGGTCTCCAATCTCTCCATCTCACTCTGCATCCTGGCATTGTGGGGATCAGAACAGTGAAGCACTTAGGCAATTCTTAACACTTTAAGGATCAATTATTGAGGCCTATTTTTTCACTTGCACCTTAGGACCCTTGTTATCTTTACAAATAAATAAATAGGCATAATTCTAATGATACTCTAAAACACTTGTAGGGCTGCTATTGAAAAGAGCCCACAAACTTCCAAAGTAGGGTACACAAGACTGTTAACAGGGACTAGCCAAGATGACCATATTCTGTCAGTCTTCTGCCATTTGTCCTGTCTTCTACTCCTTTTCTGGTCTAATTCAAAGTGCTAGTATTAAATGTTAAAGCCCTGAAAGATCTGCAGTCAGATTTCCTGAAGGTTTGTCTCCTCTCACATATACCTAGACATCTTCTGAAGTCCCCCCCTGCAAATATCTGTGTTAAAGAAGGTACAGTGAATAGCTAGTAGAGAGAAAAAGAAACACAGAGAGGAGGAGGGAGAGAGGTTTTAGTATTGTCACCATGATTTTGGAATATCCTTCTCAGAAGGCTCACCTGGCTGCCACATTATGGGTTTTTTCAGTGCCAGCTGAAGGTTGTTTTATTTCCTTGGCTTTTCAATCTTATATTTTAAAAGCACTCTGAGGAGTAATCTACAATGGTCAGAATACTCCAGGCTGCTTCTAGAGTATTTTGGTCCTAAAGCTATCCTAAATTCCCCCCGTCACCTGGGCAATCCAGAACGATGCCTACCCACACATTTCACTGTACTGCTGAACATTGCCACTGCTGGTGTGGTGTGAATTATTCCCTCTGAAGTTGCAAACGAGGCACCCAGCATTGATCACATAGCTGTGCGCCTTGTTGGGACCTCGGAGGGACCAACTCGCACATGCAGCAGTGCCAGGTGGCACAGCAGGACAGATGTGTAAACAGCCACCTGATGTTGCTCCAGAGTGCTTTGGATTTTCCTTGAAAATCCAGAGCAAACACAAAGTTTTTAAAATGTAGCTAAAGGCAGGGATGGCCCAGATTTGATGCAGAACTGGCCTTCCCTCATAAAAGACAGTCTGCAGTCAAATCGGGACTTTGTGTCATCCCCATAAACTTCAGTCATGGAGAGCCAGAAGTCTATGGACCTGCAATATTAAAGAAGAGAAGGAAAAGGAGGAAAACTGATGGAGCTGTATAGCAAGATAGAGGGGTGAAGCAAAAATCGAGAGGGAACTCACATCTGAATGATAGGGAGGTCAGATGGGCAAAAGGGGATGCCACTTCATGACTTTGTTTACGTCCTACAATCAAGCTTTGAGCTGGGGAAGGGAGGGGGTTAGATGGGCAGGGATTTAAAGGGGGGAATCATCCAGGGAAATTTTAGATTTGACACTAACTGTTTGTGTGCTGAACCTGTTTCAAATTTCAAAATAAATTGTTAGTTAAATCTTGCTATGATGTTTTCTTGGTTATTCTGATTCTGAGCCAGCAATCCTGACACTTTGACTCTACATTGTGTGGACAGGGTGACATGAGGACAGGGGCTAAACACATATAAATGGCACATGTAGACATGACCTGAAGCAACAATATAACACAACTATTCTGTTTTACTAGTCTTAGCCTGTTGTTACTTTATTCCACTTCAGATTTTATTTATTGTAGTTTCATGTTATGTCTCAGTAGTTTTTATTTTTATTTGTAAACCATCCAGAGAACTTTTATTTTTAGGCAGTCACTATGTTTTTAAAAAAAGGTTACTGAAGAAACCAGCCTCAGAGACAGGTACAGTCACATTTGATGTGGCATTTTGCAGTGACTTCACTGTGGTCCAGTGTGAACAGACTTAGAGACGCTCTGTATTGAACAGATCTTAGAGGGAAAGCAGTTGTCTCTGTCTGCTGCCTAGCCACATGCAAAACATCACACATGCCTGGTAGATGCTTTTAGACATCAGTTACTTCACCTAAAAAGAGCAAAGATTTCCTCCTTTATTGTAAGCTGCCCAAATAAACAAGATCATACCACAAAAATCCGATACGGTTATTTTGGTTTCATAAAGACAGCTACTGTCTCTGACGTACTAACATTCTCCATGCTTCAAATTTTATTCTGAATATTGTTGTTTTATTTTAATCTCTAAAGCAGATTTGTCAAGCAGATGACTGCTGGGATCCCTGCTAACTCTGCAGTTCTATGATTCTATATACATCTGCAGCTTATGCCCTTCATGGGATATTCAGCATGCTTTACCAGCAAGTTCAAGTA
>CM034703.1:263458835-263471988 GCA_020142125.1 Phrynosoma platyrhinos
AGACCAAAGTCAGTTTGATGGCAGTTAACAACAAATGACAAATCCCCTGTGAATAAATCACACCAAGAAAACCTAGGACAGGGTCACCATAAGTCAGTTAATTTAAACGTTCCTCACAACAAGAACAACAGCTCCTTACCAACCACAAAATGGAGGGTGTGGTTTGAGGGAACTGGGGGACGTTACCACAGAAAAAAACTCAAGACACTCACAGAAATTTATTTATTTATTTATTTGTTTATTTATTTGGAGTATTTATATCCCGCTCTTCAGCCACAAAGGCTGTCAGAGCGGCTTACAAATGGTTAATTAGACAGTTCCCTGCCCCTCAGGCTCACAATCTAAAAAGACAAAACACAAAAGGAGAAAAGAATGGCATTGTCGACCTCGGAATGGAGGACGATCAAGGAAAGTGGAGGACGTGCACAAAAGTTAGAAAGAAGAAGTTATAAACGCCCCTAGAAATGTCAATCCATGGTTCTTAGGGTCAGAATGGAGGGCATCTTAGAAAAAGGGAGGACAGGACCAAAGAAAAGGCTCAAAACACTCAGAAATATGCTTCTTAGGCTCAAAATGGAGGACGTTTGAGAAAAAAGGGGGACAGGACCAAAGAAAGGATCAGGCCTTTCCTCCCGCCTCAGGGTGGCCAGGTGTGTCCTCCTCCTCCTCCTCACCGCCAAGGAGGGCCAGGCACCTCAAAATGGAGGGCCTTCGAGGCAAAGGAGGGAGGGAGGGGAGACATTACCACAAACAAAGGCCTCAAGACACACAGAAATGCATATCCATGCATCCTAGCCAGGCTCAAAATGGGGGACGTTCAAGAAAAAGGCAGGACAGGAGGAAAGAAAAAAGCTCCAAACACTCAATAGAAATAAAGCCATGCCCCTCAGGACCTTATCAGATGAAGGCAAACTGCTTAAATCCCGTGCAGAAATGGGATTTAAAAATCCGGGAAAACAACCGCTCAAAGCGGTTGAAGACACACAGCAACACATAATACAAATAATACAATAGAGAATCAATTGAAATCATTATAACATTAGACATTACATATACTTTCTTTCATTTCCGTTCCTAACTTTCAGATAAACATAACATTCCATTCATACTTAACATATGTTACATCCATAAGTGTTCCATAAATGTGTATTTTTATTATATACCATATTTCTGTGTTTTATATCTTCTGTTTGGCAGTGTCCTCCATTTTTCCTCGAACGCCTTCCCTTTTGAGCCTGACTGAGAGGCACAGATTGACATTTCTAGGAGTGTCTTAAGCTTTTCTCCAGCCATGCTCTCCATTTCCCCTCAACCTCCTCTATTTTGCATGGAAGCTGGGCAGAAACTGGATTTAAAGTTAAAACAACCCGCAAAAAACAGGTTGTTTTTCAGACATGTTTGTGTAAAGGAGAAATAACGCGACATTAACCCGAACGGAAAGTTGACATAAACTGTCCCTTTTTACTTTCGGAAGTTCCCAAAAGTAAAAAGGAGTGGGTTTTGGCGACTTTCCATTCGGATTAATGTCGTGTTATTTCTCCTTGACGCCAACATTGTGTGAAAAACAACCCACTTTTGTGGGTTAGTTCTACTTTCTGTTCAGGTTAACCCTGAACCTAGTGTGAAAAACAACCTGTTTTTGCAGGCAAAATGGAGAGCATGGCTGAAGAAAAGCTTAAGACACTATATAAGAAAGTACTATATAATGTGTAATGTTATAATGATTTTAGTTTATTTTATGTTGTATTATTTGTAATATGTGTTGCTGTGTGCCTTCAAGTGTTGCTGTATTCTGTGTTGCTGTGCCTTCAAGTAATTTCCAACTTACTACAACCCTAAGGAGTTTATCACACGGGAGGAAAAGTGCCCCAATCCCATGGATAAACGGGGATTAAATCCAGGAATATCCCGCAAGAGCAGGATTGTTTTCAGACAACATCTCCCGACGTTGCCATTATCCCAGAATTAACTTGTCCATTAAAGTGTGCGGTTTGGCCTCTTTTGTCTGCTTTTTATTTTCGGGAAAATCCCAAAAAGAAAAAGCGGTGCATTTTGGTTGCTTTTTTCACAGGTTAATTTCAGGATAATGGCGATGTCAGGGAACGTCATCTGAAAACAATCCTGCACTTGCGAGATATTCCTGGATTCAATCCCCATTTGTCCACAGGATTTGGGTGCTTTGCCTCCCATGTGATAAACTCCTAAGGCAACTCTATCATGAGATTTTCTTGCAGGATGACCAGATATCATAACTGCAAAGGAGGACCAGGCACTAAAAAATGCAGGGCATTCAAGACAAATGCAGGAAATGACCAAAATAAAAGCTCAAAACACTGATATAAATGTAAACCCATGCTTCTGAGTCCTGCTCAAAATGGAGGACATTTAGGAAATCCTCCTGGACAGAAGGCTGAAAAGCAGGAGATGCCCTGGAAAAAAGGAGGAGGTCTGGTCGTCCTGTTTCTTGGCAAGTTTCTTCAGAGGTTTGCCATTGCCGTTGCCATCCTTTAAGCCTGAGAGAGTGTGATTTGCCCAAGTTGGTTTCATGGGCCAGCTGGACTCAAACCCTGGTACTTTTGTACTTATTGTTCCTTCCTCCCTCGAAGTCCTTGCATTTCCTCTTGCACCAAGAGAAAATGAGATCTCATTGCACTGAAGCAGGGGTAGGCAACCTAAGGCCCGGGGGCCGGATGTGGCCCCCCGAGGCCTTTGCACCGGCCCCAGGCTGGTCCTACCGCCGCCGCCACCTGCCATGATGATATTGAGTATTGTTCTTATTACTTGTTCTTGGGGTTTTCTTGGCAAAGTCTCCACAGGGGTTTTGCCATGGCTTTTCTGGGGCCGAGAGAGTGTGCATGCATATTTTTTAATTTTTTTATTTTTTAAAAAAATATTTATTTATTTATTTATTTATTTATTTTTGATGCTTCAGCCCCCCAATTGTCTGAGGGACAGCAACTCGCCCCCCCCCCGACTCACAAAGGTTGCCTACCCCTGCATTGAAGTATTAAGCCAGTTCTCTCTGCCTATCCCCTGCTGTGCTTCCCGCCAACCTCCCTGTCCATTTACCATGGGGTTGTTCTGATTCAATCACTGTTTTTGTCACCCTAAAGTTAAAGCCATCAACCAGTCCAGAATCCTATTGTCGATTCCTGGGAAAGAACATCAAGCCTTTGTTACCTGCAAGATAGGCCATCCCCAGAGGCTAGTTTTGAGGTATAAATAGTGGTCTCAAAAACCTAGCCTCTGCACACCCAGTACACATTCAGTTGTCGCAGGCTGCACTCCCTGTATGTTCAGTGTTGCCCTCAGAACAACTCTCTAATGCTGACATACTTGGTGGGGACACCCCCCAGTTCCTCCCACCTTTCTTTGGGTCACAGGGGGTTGGACTGGATGGCCCTTGTGGTCTCTTCCAACTGTATGATCCTATGAACAGACAAGGACACACTTTGGGGAAGGGGGGGATTGTTGATTTGAATTGATGAAAGATTTGGCTCCACAGCATAAATCCAAACATTCAGTAATCGTTCAGTTCATGGTCAGCCCAATAAAATAAATAGATTATCTCACTTAATATCTACGCCACTGTGTTTCTGTGGAACTCTGGGCTGACTCTCACCCTTTCATGTTTTCTTCCCAAAATAACAGCTAAGACGTAGAACTGGGAAGTGAAACTAATCATCAACATAGATGAAAACATGCTGCCCAAACGGGGAGGGAAAGGATAAAAATAAACAAGTGGGTGAGCAGAGGCTGTGATCTGATGCTCACTTACTTGGGAATAAATAATACCCATTGAACCTGGTAGGATTTACATGCAGCCTGCATAGGATCAGGCTGCATGTTGGACAACAGTTGACTCATTTCAGTTTGTAACAACAGCCTAGGAAGATTACTTTTGCACTTGAAGGCTTAAGTTGCCTTCGAGCCCCTTGCATAAGATGCCCTTTGTACTAACTTCAGAGCTTCACTCACATGGAAGTGAAAGCAGAGGTGGGCATTCTGGTTAATGCAAGTTTCACATTCAGATTTCCACACCTGATGAAACCCAACTCTTCTAGAGGTCTCCTATTCCAAAACATCCTATCTCCACACTACCTCCCATTATAAAGTCCTTCTTAGAAGGTCACAATCACATGATTATTTCAGCAACTTGAACAGATACAATGACATTTTTTTTAACATGCTGGACGCAATCCAGTATTGCACAAGCAGAAGACAAGTTCCTGTAATATCTCTGTCCCTTCGTCCCTTTCTCTCAGAGCAGTACCCTCTACCCCTTGAACTGACTTTCCAGAGAGGGTGTGGGTGTGGAATCCACCCAAAATTTTAGGTTGTATCTTATGAGAAGGGGAGATTGCCCACGCTAAGTTCCTCTCTCCCACTTTAGCCCTGTAAGATGGCCAATACGTTCACACAGGGTTCCTGATTTCGGTGATATCAGTCTCCTACCCCACACCCCATAAGATACAATCTAAAATATTTGACTGCTACTACTACTACTAATATTTATTTCTTACCTGTCTCTGTATGGATTGAGATGAGGAACAACAGCGATGAAGAGATAAACAGCATCAGTTAAAACATATCAGTTAAAATATACATACCATAAATTTAAAATGACAAATAACATATACATATATTAAAATGATCCACATTTAAAATTCATCATTTAAAGTTCACAATTTAAAAATCATCTGGTTAAGTGTGCTGGAAGAGACTGGTCTTCAGTGCTCTTTTAAATTTAGACGGTGTATGTAGCTGTCGAATCTCTTCCAGCAGGTCATTCCACAGTCTAGGGCAGGGGTAGGCAACCTTTTTGAGCCGGGGGCCGGGTTGCTGTCCCTCAGACAATTGGGGGGCCGATGCACCAAAAATAAATAAATAAATAAATAAATAAATATTTTAAAAATGTAAAAAAAAATAATAAAAAAATATGCATGCACACTCTCTCAGCCCCAGAAAAGCCATGGCAAAACCCCTGTGGAGATTTTGGCAAGAAAGCCCCAAGAACAAGTAATAACAACAATAATCAATATCATAATGGCAGGGGGGGGCAACAGCGGCGGCAGGACTGGCCTGGGGCCGGTCCAAAGGCCTCGGGGGGCCGCATCCGGCCCCCGGGCCTTAGGTTGCCTACCCCTGGTCTAGGGGTAGTTGAAGAAAATATCTTCTGGCTGACAGTTGCCAACCTGGACCTGGCTGACTAGAGTAAATGTCCACCAGAGAACCTGAGTGTAAGGGATGGATTGATTATATGAGTAGAGGTGATCCTGTAGGTAACCTGGACCCAAACCTTTGCTGGGGCTTCTGTCAGGGCACAGGGATGGCAGGGTGAGGAAGAGCCAGGAAAGATTTGTGCTGCAATCTGGTCATCCACTTCCACAATATCACCTGCTAGTCTTATGGGAGGGGTGAGGGGTGGCTATTTCAAACAGTGACAGCAAATTTGGGAGTTTTGTAGCACTTTAAAGAATAAATGGATTTTTATGTTATGTTTTTGTGGACTGGAACAGCCTCTTCCACCCTAGTGCCCTCCAGATGAATAGTTGTTGTTGTGTGTCTTCAAGTTGTTCCTGAAAACCTATCATGAGGTTTTCTTGGCAAGATTTGTTCAGAGGAGGGTCGCCATTGCCTTCCCCTGAGGCGGAGAGCATGTGATTTACTCAAGGTCACCCAGTGGGATTTGTGGCCAAGCTGGGAATCGAACCCTGGTCTCCAGAATCATAAGCCAACATCCAATCTACCACACCACACTGTCTCTCCCAGATGCATTAGAGTACAAATATGTTATACAACCCCCATTCTCTGCTAGTGGGGCCATTGTTTCCTACATCTGGCAGACAAAAAGGATGCAGAAGGGAATTGTAATATGAACTTGACTTAAGGGAATTTTAATATAGCTCATATAATTAGCAGGAGGCAAACTCAACTTATAGAGAGGTGGCTAAAGGAATAGATGTATAAAGACAAGGTTTTCCCAATCAATTTGTATATTTATTCAAGCATACAAGACATACCTTCACACACACATTCACACAAGACCTCAGGAATAAAGCAGGTTAGCATGGGATAGACGTGAGGCTTTCTAAGGGTGATATTATCTGTCCAGAGTGCTCCAGATGGATGGATGTGTAATTGGACTCAACTGGGAGAATGGATGGGAATACGGAACGAGTCAGAGTTAGATCAGAATTGAGAGTGATGCAGTGTCACCAGGAATTCTAAGCAGCCACACCTAACCAGGATTTTGGTCGTCTATTTATAGGCTGCAAATAGCCCAGGGTGATGGTTGATTGTTGTATATCAAAGGGCCAAATTAACATTATAGAGGTTTCCTTGAAGTAGATAGCTGGGGGTGGGATGTAATGGGCTTATCTGTCTTGCAGCCAAAGCTCAACTGGGCTGTAAATTTCCTGGCTTCCCTGTCTCCTGAGGTGTGAATCTTTCTGTTTGCAACTCCTAAAACTAAGCAATTGACCTGTAAACGGATGCAGGATTCTACGTGACCATCTACCTCCAAGGGCCCACGTGACTAAATAGCTCTTAGGTGCATGGCTGAAACTGCACTTCCATTTTAGGGTTATGCCAGAACTATACACACAGAGAGACAGTGGGAAAATGCTCCATTTCTGGTAACATTATCAAGAAGAGGAAGCAAAACCAAAAGTGGGATCAAAAGGCTATTGACACGCAAGAGGCAAATCCTGACTTTTCAAAGGTGTGTAAGCATAGTGATCTTTCACAACAGTCATGACTGCAATAAGACATTTTTCTTAACTTTGCTCTACTAATTTAACAGGTGTTGTGGAAAAAGAAAATCCTGGTTTTGACTGAATCCTAAACTAATAGAATCAAAAGTATTGTCCCTTTGTTTGCTGTTAATGAAGGATAGTGATTTTGAGGTTCACAGGGAATAATTTCCATTAAGAATTGGCTAGATTTTGACAAGAAGGTAGAATTTGATTGAATATTAGAAGGAACGTCTTGACAGTAAGAGTAGTTCAGCAATGCAACCAATTGCCTAAAGAAGTGGTGGAGTCTTCTTCTTCAAAAAGAGACTGGTTAGTTACCCGCTGGGGACTTGATGGCCCATGAGGCCCCTTCCAATTATGATTTTACAATTAAAGCCCACTCATCCTGCTATAGTCACAAATCAAATCTCCCATGGCTGCTTTTATTTATTTGTCTAATTTGTATCTCAGCTTTCTCCATACAAAAGACCCAAGGTGGATCACTACAAGATTAAAACAAGGTAATACTAAAGACCTGATGATGAGAAAGTTTCTTTTAAAAAATCAATTAAATTAGCTGTCATGTAAAAAAACCAAAACACTCATAATTTAAAACTGTGTAAAATAACTTAAAAGACATAACAGTGAAGATAAAAATGGAACACGCTCTCCCACTGAAAAAAACAAACACTCTTGTGCACAAAGTATTATCTATTATGGAAAGAAATAGGCAGGTACAGCACAATTCAATCACACACATGCACACAGGTTAAAGGGTAATTTGGCCCTGATGGTTTGTTGTTGTTAATTATGATCAAATTAACTTCAAGGTATGGCAACCTTATGAATGAAAGACCTCCAAGTCACCCTGTTATCAACAGTCCTGCTCAAATCTTGCAAACTCAGGGACTAGGCCATGGCCTCCTTGATTAGTCTATCAATCTGTAATGCTGTCTTCCTCTTTCCTACTGCCTTCTACCTTACCTAGAAAAGACATCATTGTCTTTTCTAATGAGTCATGCCTGTTCATGGCATGTCCAAAGTATGACATCTCCTCTTGGTCATCTTGGCTTCTAGGGAGAATGGAAGCTTGATTTGTTCTAGGAACCATATATTGGTCTTTTTAGCAATCCATGGTATTGGTAGAACTCTTCTCCAGCACCACTTCTCAAATGAGTTGATTTTCTTCCTAGCAGCTTTCTTCACTGTCCAGTTTTCACAAGCCTAAATAGAAATAGGAAACACAATGGCATGGACGATCCTGATTTTAGTAGTCAATGATATATCTTTACACTTGAGGATTGTCTCTTGTTCCTTTATGACCTTCAAAGTCCTAGTCTTGTTCTGATTTCTTGATTACAGTTTATTCTGATTTAAGACTGAGCCAAGGTACAAAAAATCTTTGACTATTTCAATGTCTTAATTGTCACTTTAAAGTTATGCAAATGATATGTGGCCAGTATTTTTGTTTTCTTAATGTTTATCTGTAAATCTGTTTTTGCACTTTTTCATTGACTTTATTCAATAGTCTTTCTAAATCCTGCACGTTAATGTCCCACTTGTGTCCATGTATTGTAGATAAATTACCCTGTTGTTCCTATGTTTGCTAGGTGACAGAAAGTGGCCTTTAGTATTACCTTGGGGGCTAGTGCACATGCCCATCCTTTAGTCCTGTAACAATGTTGTTGAATGGATATAGGAACAGTGTTGCCACCTGTATTTGTTGCTTAACCTTAGTCTCACAGATATACCAATAATTCACACCTAAGAAGCTAAATGGTCTGACAGGTACAGCTGCAGAGGAAGTGAAACTGGCACTTCTGCGTCCCTGGCAGTGTCTGTTTTGTAAGAGTGTTAAGAACAAACATGATGCCACATGTATTTTCAGAAGTAAGCCCTTTTCTGCTCAATGGGACTTACTCCAAAGTAGACAAATAAGATTTCAGCCTAAATGTGCTAAAAACAATCTGTTTAGCAGTCTCACTTTTATCAGGGTGTTTTATATAACAATGTATAACAATATATTTGCACTTCAAGGTAATCTTGGTAACACATTGTAAACATGAGTGGAGATTCAAACAAAAACATAAAAAAGGAAAGGCTATTAAAATGCACTGTATTTTTGCAGGAAACATATCCAGAGGTAGCCATGTTGGCCATATAGCAGAGTACAATAACATCCAAAATCCACAAAACAGTGATACCTTTATTGGGACAACCAAAATGCATAAAATGTATGTCACAAGCTTTTGATGCTCCATTGGCTTCTTCATCAGACAAAGATGTTAAAAATAGTACAGGAGAAAAAAAATGGACAATGTTAGTCACATGCCTGCATTTTGTCAAGATGGTGGTGGTGGTGTTCTGAGTATGGAGGGATATCTACGAAGGCAGGCTACTCCTTTTTCTGTCCATGTGGTACTGGGAGACAAAGCATTTTAAAATCTAGGAAATTTCAATTCCCTTAGCAAAACAAAAAAGGTACTTCCTATGAGTCCCAGGATGACTAGTCCTTTGTGAGGCCACAAACCCCTTTAATAGGCAAAAAACATGGAATCTTTCAAAAAGCCTCCATGCTTTTGCATTAGGGAAATTTTAGGTGCTGTTGGGTAAAACAGGCCAAATGTAGTCCCATATTTTTTCAAAAATGTATTTTTACAGGTTTGTCTGGCATGGTTTGAGTGTAGGACTATCACTCTGGAGAACAGAGTTCAAATCCCAGTTTGGCCATGGAAATCCACTGGGAGACCTTGGGGAAATCACACTCTCTCTGTCTCAGATAATGGCAATAGCAAACCCCACTCTGATGAAACTTGCCAAGAAGACCCCATGCCTTGGCATTGCCATATGTCAGAAATGACTTGAAGGCGTACAACTACAACATCAACAATTACTGTAAAGCCAGTTATGTTTTTGAATAACCCAGTCCCTGAAACCGGGGGGGGGGGGGGGGGGAGCCGCCATCCCCCCTTCAACAGCCCCCACCCCTGTACCAGTTGTCACCAAGCCTTGTGATGCCACTGCTCCTGGGCAGGCACTGAGGGCACAAAATGAAGGCATTATCCACTCAAATAAAAATTCTGACCCCAAAGAAATGCTCCTTCATTCCTCAAATTTCTAACATTGTAGAGGGTGAAATACTGAAAACTGTTATCAGCTAGCACTCTGATATTTTCTGTGTTCACATTCCCCTGCCTGCCCCTTTTCTTTGGATACTAAAGTGCATTAATTAATCCAACGCTAGAAACTCATATAGTGGTATCCCATGGGCATCTATGGGAAACATGAAAAATTATTAGGTGTAAAGCGCCTCTTCCCATCCTAGTATCCTTTTGTGACATCTGTTGTTACTGCTGTGTGCCTTCCAGTTGTTTCCGACTCATGGCGATCCTATCACGGGGGTTTTCTTGGCAAGATTTCTTCAGAGCGGGGTTGCCATGGCCATTCTCTGAAGCTGAGAGTGTGACTTGCCCAAGATCACCCAGTGGGTTTCCATGACTGAGCCATGATTTGAGCCCTGGTTTCCAGTCCTAGTACAATGCTCAGACCACTATGCTACACTTTGTGACATTACTTATTTTTATATATAATTATTTATTTAATGTTTTTCTGATGCTGATGACTCCCCCACACCTGTTTAGTCTCAATAAACTACAACTTGCAGTAGCATAAAGGGAAATTTTACTTAGCGAAGTACAGTGGGCCCTTCCTATAGCGGGGGATTCCTTCTGGACCCCCTCCCGTGTATGGGAAAAAACGTGTATGCTGGAATCCTATTGATTACTATGGTGTGCGTTCCCGTGTGCGGTGTTGCACATGCGCCATTTTGTCCTTCTGGTGTTGCTGTATGCGTAAGCTCATATCTGCATATGACAAGCCCGTGTATGGCGCGGGTGTGCTGTACCCACCAAATTGTTATTTATATTTAAATCTGTGGGCTATCTTTCAGGTTGAGGAGCCACAAAGTACAGTATCATATTAACAATATTTAAAAAAAAAACAGCCACCTACAAGATTGAAAACCCCAACAAACCATAAAAAATGCTTCCTCTTTCCACCACTTCTGCTATAGCTAAACTGTATGTCACAATAATGTCTTTTAATCAGGACTTGTAGAATTAGTTATTGAAGATTAAGAAATCCAGATATAAAATTCCATGGCATCTTGGGCATGAAACACCTTTCCCTTCCAGGTCTGATCGCCACCAATGATGGCTTGATTCTGGCACCAAGTTAAAACATGGCTGTTTATCAAAGCCTTTGGCAGTTCTAATTATTTTGCCCAAATCTGTACAGGTAAATGGTATTTAGACTGTTTTAATTTATTTAAAAATACTTTTTGACT
The DNA here is from genome assembly GCA_020142125.1 of Phrynosoma platyrhinos. Classification (NCBI taxonomy): domain Eukaryota; kingdom Metazoa; phylum Chordata; class Lepidosauria; order Squamata; family Phrynosomatidae; genus Phrynosoma; species Phrynosoma platyrhinos. The sequence goes on from CM034703.1 coordinate 263,469,918, forward strand.
GTTATCTCTTACTCTTTTAAATTTTTACATTGTTTGAAATTGTCATTTGTACACTGTTCTGTGAGCTTGGAATAAATGGCAGGATATGAATATTTTATTAATAATAATAATAATAATAATAATAATAATAATAATTTTTAAATAATAATAATTTTTAAATAATAATAATTTTAAAAAAAACAGCCCTGGTGGCGCAGTGGTTAAATGCCTGTACTGCAGCCACTCACTCATAGACCACAAGGTTGTGAGTTCAATACCAGCCAGGGCTGAGGCTCGACTCAGGCCTGCATCCTTCCGAGGTCGCTAAAATGAGTACCCAACTGTTGGGAGGCAATGAGCTTACAGTTGTAAACCGCTTAGACATCCCATGCGTGATATGAAGCGGTATATAAATGAAGCTGCTTTGCTTTGCTTTGCTTTAAATACACTTGATGCTAGGCCACTGGGTATGTATGAAACTTTGTAACTGCCTGAAAACTTCTTTCCAACCCAAGGTTTATAGTCATGATGATGGAATCAGCTGGATCGAATATGGTATCTACAGGAGGAAAGTACTGGCAAAACCACCTTGGAGTATTCCTTGTCTTTAAAAAGCCCTATGAAATGCATTCAGTGATATATGAACTGACAGGCAACTTTGAAGGCTCACACACATATAATGGAGGGCTACAGAGCCATGCTACTTATGCAGGATAACAGGAGATGTATAGTCCAAGGAGGGCAGCAGAGGGCAGCAGGACACCAACTAAAACTCAGGTCAGGTCTAGGCTGATATCCAGCAAAGATCCTGACTTCCAATAAATGCCTTTGAACTATTAATGAATGGATTTCACACCAGTAGTTTGAATATTAATGAATCGACTCAGTGGTGCAGCTGCAGACAGTGCTGCACTAGGGTTGGCATCGCCTGGTGCGCTGCCTCATGGTGTCACCCTGACCATTGACCTCTTCCCATGCTACACCACACAGAATCCTGAGCAATGCTTATGTATTAATGTTCCTTATAAATTGTAATTCCCATATATCACTGAATGTAATGGTAACCGCTGGGGCACAAACACCTAGCAAAATTAAAATTATACATTTAAATTGGGAGTTGGACTAGATGGCCCTTGTGGTCTCTTCTAACTCTATGATTCTATGATTCCTATGAAATTAAAATATCATATGCACAGCCTTAATGTATTTACATGTACATAGTTTCATGTGGCGAAAGTGAAAATTTGGTAAGATGTGAATTTTAATATTTTAAAAATACAATTTTAAAATTTAATAAAACCTAGGGCCCCTCTTTTCTCCTCCCACCAGCCCTTGCCCCACTCACACCATCTCTTCAGTGTTTTAAGGGGGTGCAGGCAAATGCCACAGCCCATTTCTGCCCAAAAGCAGATGTTTGGGGAGCAGTGGTGTCACCCCCCCCCCCGTTTGGGTATCACCTGGTGTGGTCCGTAACCCCCACACCCTCCTAGTAACATCCTTGGCTACAGGGGAGGCAAAACAAAGGCATTGCCTCCCCAATAAGAGAATCCTTCCCCTCAGTGAGACTTTCCTTCAGTCCCCAAATTTCTAGAATTGCCATAACTTAAAACTTTAGTTGAGTATTTAGGAAATACAGTTTAGGAATCCAAAGAATGCTACTGAGGGAATGTGAACACAGCAAATGAAAGTGTTCTAGGTATTTTCCATTACTGATGTCTCACTCTTTGTGATGCTAGAGGTTTGGGAACTGGGGGAATAATTGATTGGGGAGAGGGACAGAATTGTTATTTGAAGGGCTATGCTTTCATTCCTGCCCTATTCATTATAGCAGGGGTAGGCAACCTTTCCCCTTTAAGGGCCGAGGGACTTCAGCTCCCAGAAACCTCAGCTATGTTGGCCAATAGTCCCATATTGGCCAATAGCTCCTGGGATTCTGGGAGCTGAAGTCCTTCGGCCCTTAAAGGGGAAAGGTTGCCTACTCCTGCATTATAGACTGCTAGTGAAATGATAGGGCTGCCTTTTAGGCAAGTTCTTCCTGAAGAGGCACAGAATCATAGAATCATAGAGTTGAAAGAGACCACAAGGGCCATCC
>CM034703.1:263485534-263504297 GCA_020142125.1 Phrynosoma platyrhinos
TATTATTATTATTATATCAGTGAGGTGGTTTTCCTCTCCCTTCCCATGCTTATGGGAATTTTGCCAAGCTGTGCCTTTTGTCCCAGGTTTAAATTACCTGAAGAATTCTCAAGATCATTAACAGGGATTAGCACTCCACTTCTGTTGAATCACTTCTTTTCTTTAGCTGATACAGGTATTAATCTTGCCCTTTAAGGCTGAAGGTGGTTTACCATGTTGCATGTTTCCCACGCAACACAGGTCTTTGTGACTGTGCTAGGCTGAGAAATAGTGACTAGCTGAAGGCAATCCAGTGAACTACATGCTTGAGTTAAGGAAGAGAATCCTGCACCAACTAAATAAAATGCATCTAAATTCAATTGAAAGTCCTAATTAAAGCAGATACATTGGATCAGTGAAACTCTCTCTCTTCATGCTTCCAGCTCAAACTCTTCCCAAATGTTGTGTGCAGCTACTGTCAAGGTCTGCTTGGGAGGGACCCATCCAAGAATAATGTTTAACGGCAGCTGAGAAGCTGGGGCTGGGAGCCTTCAATGTTATAATTTCTGGCAAACCTTGGAAGCCATGGCAGCCTTGGTGCATTGTTGCTTGACATCTTTAGTTATACTCTGTGGATTGTTTACAGCTCTATTTACTATAGAACCCCTTGGATCTTTGATAGTGTTTTGCAATCTGGGTCTCAGTCTTGGGCTGTTCTTCATCCCTTCTCCTTACAGCATTCCTGACCTCCTAGTACAGTTGACCCTCTGTATCTATGGATTCAACCAGGCTTGAAAATGTTTGTTTGTGTTTTTTAAAAGAAATTTTAAAAAGCAAATCTCGTTTTTGCCGTTTTACTACACCAGGGGTCGGCAACATTGTTGCCAGGGGGGCAGAGGGGAATGGCATGGGGAGTGAGGGGGCGTGCACGCGCTTCCCCGTGTGTGCGCGGGGAGTGCCATTTTGGAACACCCCCCTGCGTGTGTGCCATGCAAATTCGCTCAGCGCACGGGTGGAGGGGCCTTCACTGGGCCTTGGGAACGCCCCCTGTGCGTGTGCCGGGCGAATTCGCACGGTGCATGTGCAGGGGTCGTTCCAAAATGGAACATGCGGGGGGGGTGCATGGCGGCAGACTTAGGGCGGCAGCCGGCCATGGGCCGGTCCAAAGGCCTCTGCGGGCCACAGGTTGTCGGCCCATGTACTACACCATTGTCTATAATGGGACTTGCACATCCACAGATGTTGGTATCCATGTGGCGTTCTGAAACCAAACCATAGCAGATACCAAGGGCCCACTGTAACTGATTTGGCTTTTTCTCAGTCTGAGGCCATGTACCCGTGAGTCCAACCAGAAAGGCTCCACTCTTCTAGAATGGTACTGAAAGATCAGACTGGGACACTTTTGACTTACCAAGTTCTCATTGGTTCAGTGGATTTGCTCTAGATGGGACTAGTCATTAAATTAAGGCCATAATCATGGTTAAAAACAAATAAATTCTGATTAGTTGAACATGCCAAGTTCATAATGTACAGTAACTTCTACATCTTGGTTTTGTGTGAACAGGGAAGGGAAGGAATGTGCCAGCTTCCCCTGGTTCTTTCCAGGTTGTGTACGTAGTAGTAACCCATGGGTTAGCACAGGGGTAGGCAACCTTTCCCCTTTAAGGGCCGAGGGACTTCATCTCCCAGAAGCCTCAGCCATGTTGGCCAATAGTCCCATGTTGGCCAATAGCTCCTGGGATTCTGGGAGCTGAAATCCCTCGGCTCTTAAAGGGGACAGGTTGCCTACCCCTGGGTTAGCATTACATGCAAACCAGCATGTTTGAGTGAAAAACAAGTTGCTTTCTAAATGTAGGGAGTGGCTTGCTTTGGTTCCAGACAAAGCTGTTTGTTTTTTCATGTCTTTTTTGAAGGTTGTGCTTCCATACTCAATGACAGTGCAGTATTTTGGATCAAAGGCATAAATACAATCCTGGTCAATACTATACATAAAAGTGTAGTCAAGTGTAAAGTGCTGAACACTGGAATTAAAAAATCCTGAGCTCATGTTCAGTATGTGCAGATAGGGTACTCAGTGACATTGAAGATGTTGTCTACTTCTGTGGGAACTAAGCTTAACTTGTATAGAATCAGAAAAGGATTCATAGAATCATAGAATCTTAAAGTTTGAAGAGACCACAAGGGCCATCCAGTCCAACCCCCCTGCCATGCAGGAACTCAAAATCAAAGCATCCCTGACAGATGGCCATCCAGCCTCTGTTTAAGGACCTCCAAAGAAGGAGACTCCACCATACTCCGAGGGAGTGTGTTCTACTGTTTCTTCCTAATGTTGAGGTGGAATCTCTTTTCCTATAGCTTGCATCCGTTGTTCCGAGTCCTATTCTCTGGAACAGCGGAAAACAGGCTAGCTCCCTCCTCAATATGACATCCCTTCAAATATTTAAAGAGGGCTATCATATCCCCTCTTAACCATCTCTTCACCAGGCTAAACATACCCAGTTTCCTAAGTCATTCCTCATAGGGCATGGTTTCCAGACCCTTCACCATTTTAGTTGTCCTCCTCTGGACACACTCCAGTTTCTCAACATCCTTTTTGAATTGTGGTGCCCAGAACTGGACACAGTATTCCAGATGGGGCATGACCAAAGCAGAATAGAGTGGCACTATTACTTCCCTTGATCAAGATACTATACTTCTATTAATGCATCCTAAAATTGCATTGACCTTTTTAGCTGCGGCATCATACTATTGACTCATGTTCTACTTGTGGTCCACTAGGATTCCTAGATCCCTTTCACACGAAGTCTCATTAAGCCAGGTGTCCCCCATCTTATATCTATGCATTTCATTTTTTTGCCCTAAGTGCAGTACCTTACATTTCTCTTGTGTTGAAATTCATTTTGTTAAGCCATAGGACTTGAGAAAGTCTGGTCCTCCTGATGTTTTGGACTTCATTTCCCACCAGTCTTAGCCAGCATAGCCATAGCTCATGCATGATGGGAACAGTAGTTTGTTTGGCAATATTTGCAGTGCTACAGGTTGTGTCGCCCTTATCTAAAGTGCTTGGGACCAGAAGTGTTTTGGATTGTGGAATACTTGTTTTTGCATATATGTACATGATGAGATATCTTAGAAATCGGATCCATGTCTAAACATGAAATTCATTTATGTTTCATATACACATAGTCTGAAGGTAATTTTTACATAGTTAATAATTTTGTGCATGAAGTAACGTTTGTGTACATTGAATCATCAAAAAGCAAAAGTGTCACTATCTCAGCCACCCATGGAAAAAGTTTTGGTTTTGGAATACCTGTATTTTGGATTTTGGAATTCTGACAATCTGATCCTCCTAAGGTGTCAAAACTGGGATGGGTGGCACCTGGAGGATTGTGAAGGCAAAGATAGTGCAACCCGGCCCTCCATGCATTAGTTAATCATATAACAGCAACAAACAAGTGAGGCTTTAGGCCATGTCTAGGGGCTGGGTGTCTGCCCTTGGAAACCTCTGAGGGCACATGAATTTCCAAAAATGTATTTAACCAAAGTATTTAACCAAAATACTTAGATTGTGCAAGGAGGCTTGCCACCTGTTCAGAAGGCGATTTATTGCTTCCAGGAGAGGCAGTTCGCCATATTTGTGCCCGAAAAGGGGCCGTTGTAGGTGTTAGGTTCCCCCATAGCAGGGGTAGGCAACCTTTCCCCTTTAAGGGCTGAGGGACTTCAGCTCCCAGAATCCCAGGAGCTATTGGCGAACCTGGGAAGATCAGCTTATTAATAGGGAGCACGTGAGTTTCTCCCCATGGAAACAAGATGTGAAGCTGACTTGCTCATATAGTACAGCTCATCCACAACAGCACCCATGAGTGTGATCCCACTGAAAGCTAAGGTTCTGTTTGTGAATGCTTTGGGGAAATGTTATAGTTTTCCTGCTAGAATGCCACCACAAGTTCTCATGTGATGGCTTTGTGAAGTCTGTCAGTGAGCAAAGAACGTTATGCTAGAGGTTATTTCACAGTGAGGCACAGGACTGAATCATAGATTTAATATATATACTTCACGGAACTTGGCTTGGGCATGAGGACTGGTTCACCCACAGCTCCAGTATGCACACTTTACATGCAGTAAGGTAAAGAGTAAGATTTATAATCCATGGTTTTACACCACACACTTGTATGTGAAAATGTCTGTCCATGCACTCCCTCTGTCTATCTTTTTTAGTTGGCTTTGTGAGTGGCACAGTCTGTATACAAATGTTTGCATGTTACAGTAATTTCCTTCTGTATGTGGTGATGGGAGAATGGAAACTCAAAAAGGAACTCTGTATCCATAGTGCATAGAATATATATTTCTGGTTTCTATATGAATGAGCCTGTAAAGCAGTTTTAAGGAACCTATGGCACTCCAGACACTTTGAACTTCAGTTCCCACAGCTTCTAGTCAGCATGGCCAGGTTTGAAGATTTGGGGCTTGGTCATAAAAACATTTAGACAATCAAAGATTACCTTGATTTAGATCAGTGACTCCCAAACTTTGGGTCTCCAGATGTTTTAGACTTCAGCTCCCAGAATCCCTGACCATTGGCCAAGTCAGCTAGGGCTTCTGGGAGTTGAAATCCAAAACACTCGGAGGAACAAAGTTTGGGAATCACTGATTTAGAGTCTTGTGATTTTGACACATACTCCTCTGTCATGTTCTGTATATGTTTCTAAATTCAGAACTATAGAGATGGCCCTCCATGTGAAGAAATTTTGTATTCTGATATATTGTTTTGCTTTTTCTACCTAGTCTTTATTTTTGCAGTATCTTGTTTCTACAAACAAAATGCTCTGTTTGTTTTATATTACAGCCTCATTGCATAGTAGGTAGAGGAAGGGAGCATAATGGATTGCCATACTGTCCAGATGGCACAGCATATATAAGAAAACAGCTCTTACCACAGGATTGAGATAATCTGCAGGGTTTCATTTGTAAATGTGCCCAATGGGAATTCTGAGGCAGAAGAATTTCTTTAATTAGTGTTTTATATGCCTAAATTAGAGATGTGTGCTATTATAAGTGTAAAATAATGGTCAAGCAGCCATGCGAAGGGAATGCTAGGAACTGGGCTTCTAAGGAAGATGCTGGAAGGTTTAAACTGAAAGAATGCTAAAGGCTTATTTAGACAGGCTGACCCCAGACCTAGTAACCTGATGCATTAAAGACCTTCATTAGGAGCCAGTGTGGGCCAGAGAGCCATAATAAATCATTGGCAACTACTCTTGTTTGTGCAAAAGGACCTTCTGCCTGGTATATACCAGTTTGTTTACTGATAAGAGATTTTGGTATGTGGTTGGCATGGCAACATGGTAACTTAAGCATATTATAATGTATTCTGAAATCTGTATTCTCATTGGTCAGGATTCTGTGTGTTTAAAGTTTAGAGCAGGGTAGGCAATCTTTCCCCTTTAAGGGCCGAGGGACTTCAGCTCCCAGAAGCTTCAGCTATGTTGGCCAATAGTCCCATGTTGGCCAATAGCTCCTGGGATTCTGGGAGCTGAAGTCCCTCGGCCCTTAAAGGGGAAAGGTTGCCTACCCCTGATTTAGAGCATCCAATAGAAAGCCAGCTTTGAATTTCCTTGTCTGTGAGTGCATAAAACTATGGCCATCTTGGCTTATCCTTTGACCAATGATCTGAAATGCTAATTCTGTTGGGACTTGCTGGTAATAAACCTATGCTTTCAAACTATTTTGGTCTCCTGTTTTGCCTCAAGCTCTGCAAAGAACCATGGATGCTGGGAGTTAATTTGCAACAGTTGATTTTTCCACTACAATTCCATCTCACAGAAGTGCTTTTAGATCAGATAACCCAATTGAATGAAATCATACCTGGAAATCTTAAGACATCACCTACATGCTATGATTTTGAAGTGCTCCTAATGCATTATCCACACATCTGTCAGATCTAAAATGTTTCACCAGGCAGGTGAACAAATAGCAAAAGGTATTTGTTAAGGACAATACTAAATCACATTGGAGAAGACACTAAAGTTTGGTAAAACATAAGGGAGTAGGAAAACAGGGAGACAGTATTACAGATGGATTGATTCAATCAAGGAAGCCATGCCCTAAGTTTTCAAGACCTGAGCAAAGGTCTCAACAACAGGCTGTCTTGGAGGTCTCTTATTCATGTGTGTGTGGCTTCAGTTTGCCTGTCGACTTAGGGTGAGTCCATGAATTCCATAGTGTTTTCTTAGGCAAGGAATACTCAGAGTTGATTTTGCCATTTCCTTCCTCTGAAATATAGCCTACAGCACCTGGGATTTGCTGATGGTCTCCCATCCAAGCAATCCTTTCCTTTCCCCTTTTTCTTGCAGTACAGTGCATAAGGAACATGCATAAAATGTCTTACACCATTCAACTACCATTTCAAAATTCCTCATGCAACCATTTGTTGAAGTTCTGTGCTATTGAATGCTGGCAAACTATGAGCAAGCTGCTTGCCACACAGGCAAGTCTCCACACACTTTTTAGATTTAAAGTGGCACAAATCCATTGGCCAGAAAAAACAAATCAAATGTTTGTATTGGTGGAGCAATCTAAATTCCCTTTGGGTTACTTTCAATTTTGCAAGTCAAAGTCTGTTCCATGCAAGTCAAAAGCCACGCCTTCCCCACTTCGTATTAGTGTAAAGTTTTCTTTAAATCTGCATGATTTTTAAAAAAATTCTTCACAGTCTTATAAAATAGTCCCACAACAGCAATTTTAAATGCAGTTTAAAAAAAGAAAAAGGTAAGGTAACCACCTGGTTTTAAACAGGCAATAGCCACTAGGAGCAGATAAGAGTGCATGAGAGCATTGTCAGTGAGGCTGAAAATAACCAGGAAGTAACAAGCAAATGTGGTGTCATGGTTTGAGTATAGGACTATGACAGCGTTCGAATCCCAGCTTGACCATGGAAACCCACTGGGTGACACTGGGCAAGTTACACTCTCTCAGCCTCAGAGGACGGCAATGGTAAACCCCCTCTGAAGGAACCTGCCAACAAACTCCATGATAGGTTTACCTTAGGTTGTCCATAAGTTGGAAATGACTTTATGGCACACCACCACCACCGCCACAACAATGGGACATAATGACACAACATTCCTCAGAGGGACACTGTATAGAGAACTGACAGCCATTTTGTTGTTACAACATCCCTGGGTGAGATGGCACATCATCACATCCATCACTCCCAGGGGCATTTGAGCTTCCACTATATGCATGGCAGCAGAAGCACATAAAGTAAGAGACATTCTTAGGACCACCTTGTACAAATTTACCATGACATGGGTTCCTAGAAAATACTATGTTCTGATTTCCATGGTAGTCCAGGCAGTGTAGATCAGGTGAGTTTGTGAAAGAATTTGGATCCCTGCATATCCCTACAAGACATACCTATATTGTGAATGTATAGCTGCTTGTACCACATGTACTTCAAAATCATAGCATGTTATGTTTTTGGTCGCGTGACATTATATGGAGACAAGATGCAGTTACTGATCTGGCATTTGCTTCTCTATTACCTACTTAATTTGAACATCAAAAATTATCTCTTAATCTGGTATCAGTTTATTTTTCTTACACAAATGTGTGTCTTGTAAGTGGTAGCTGCCATTGATCTGAGAAAGAAATTGATTTGTTCTGAGTTAAGTTTATGGTCAAATGAATATCGGGGCTCTATCATATGTTCATACACAAATATATTTTATGTTTGCACAAAGGAAAGCTTCATGTTGCATATGATAACTGAGTGTTTTTAAAATCATGTGAATTATACATCAAGGAGCCAGGACACTCCTTATCCTGTTTATAAATACTTACAAATGGACGTTTGCTGTCACATTACATCGTATGAAATGCATCATATTGTCTGGGATTCTCTGTTCATTTCAATGTACAGTATTGTATGTCTACTTAGAAGTTCCAGTGTGTTCAGAGACAGACTCCTTGTGGAGCTGTACCATTCGGATTTCAGATTAGAGGGGTCTCTCTTGTGAGCAACTCCTCTGATTTCTTACCAGAGGACATCTGGAAGTATTGATAGCTGTTTACTCCGAGGTTTATGCCGAACTCGTTTACTCCGAACTGCATGTGTATTGGATTGCATCATTAACATCCACACAATAAAAGAAACTTTATTGACACTCTAGAAACTAAACCAAACTATGGTTTAGGTGAATTGGAATTGAAAAGATACAGGGACATACTGTGCCTTACCAGATAGGCAGATTAAATTAGTATTTTGAATAGTCTTATCAGCTACTTGCCATAATTGAAGCCCCCATTGTGTCATGTATTTCTGTATCTTCTGAGAGAATTGAAGCCAGAAAGTGGACAGAAGCTTCATCACAAACAAAAGAGTTTCACCTGATACAGAGCTGTAATTTTATGGATGTCTGAATAATTAAGGCCCCATGAACCTGAGCATTTCAAGTGAACAGAACAGAGGAAACCCCTTGGAAAGAATGTACCTAAGAGCCTTTTAATGTAATCAGATGACTGTTTGGCTCCATCCCTGGGGCCTTGGGTGCATGACACTTGATCCAACTTTACCCAGTCATTGCTTGGCTCTTGGGAAACTAGGGTGCGTGAGTGACTAGCAGCGATGAGATTGTTTTACAGGCCTGGAGTTCAGAGAGTAACATATACACAGTGGTATGGTTCTCTTGACTCCTTGTGGAGCTGTACCATTCGTACTGGATTTCAGATTAGAGAGGTCTCTCTTGTGAGCAACTCCTCTGATTTCTTATCAGAGGACATCTGGAAGTATTGATAGCTGTTCTGATTGCCTTGGTGATCATTCAAGGGATTTTTTTTTTAAATGAAATGAGTAAAATGCATTTAAGACGTGTGATGAATTGATTAAAACCGCTTTAAAGTCTTGTTGGATTTAAATGCTGTGTTTGAAATGCACTGGAGCAATTGACACCCCAGTGTCCTCCTATTAAATGTTTTGAAGCCCAAGATCCGGACCAATCTTGGCTCAAAAGGCACTTAATTCAGTCTAAAAAAGACCAGCTGTTTGTGGTGGAGTTTCTCTGAAACTGTGTCATGACAGCCAACAAGCTGGATGGTCCCACGTGCCCCTTACCTGGTGCTGCATCATAATCCTTTCTGAAGGTCCCAGTTATGGCCTGTGACTTTGGAAGGGGGCTCATATTCATGTGGGTGTAGCCAGGTGCCCCATTTTTGTCCTTACAGGCTGTAGTGGGGCCCTTCGGGGCAGATGTGACCACTGTGGCTCCACGTCACAGCAGTGGGTAGGTGTATGAATATCTACCCATCACCATGTCAGCCTGGGGACTGAATCGGGTTGGAACTACAGTCTCAGGTAGTCACTGATAAGGACTTATCTAGCAACCCATCTGGATATAACATTTAATTCACAGTTGAAAGTACTGAAAACATCAGTGGAATATTCCCACCACAAATAATGAATGGCTCCTTTATGCACCATTCATGAAGATGGCAGTATCCACTTGGTTCAGAAATGCATCTTGGATCTGAATGTATGCACAGGATTTATCATTCTCTTATTCTGTGGATTGTCTTGTGTACAAATTTTTGTACTTCCATGTTCTTGGCATTTTGAATGAGTAAAGACCCCCTGTCTTAGAAAACATTACATTCATTCTAAAAGTGAAAATTTTCATTGAAATATTTTCCTCCCTGTGTTTTCCAAGTTTCCATTTTTCCCCATTTGGAATTGCAAAACATGTCCAGTGGAGGACAGGGAAGGATGGGGGAAATGGTCCTCCCCAATTTTTCTGGGCCTTCATTTCTCTACCAAACATCTATATTCTCATCTGATGTTTCTGTTGTTGCCTTGGGCAGTATTGGCAATAGTAGAGTAGAGAGATGGCAGTACAACAAATGGAAAAGCCCAGAAGAGCAGACTGATGTAGAAACAAAATCAAAATAAGAACACATGAGATACTTCTGTGGGAGCTATGAGGTCAAGATGACCTTTCTTGGGAAACCTGTAAGACTACGACCTTTGAACAGTAATACCGAATGTAGTGTCTGCTTCCTCAAACTTCATGAATGGGGACTGAAAACAGCTACTTGAAGTCACCTCAACATAAAGATTACATCCAGAGAATGAAAGATTGATGGCCAGAGGCTCAGCTTTCCTGTCAGGAGGACAGAGTGGCTTGACATATTCAGAAGGGCATCCATTTCAGAGCTCATGTATTATTGATCCTGAAGTAGTTAGGTGCTGCTGGGAGACAGAGAATGGGTCACTCGCAGGAAGCTAGGTCCACTCTTCTCACAAGTTGGCATATCTGCAAAAAGGTACTGGTTTGTAACGATATAGAGCATTTTTGCAACCCATCTGTGTAATCCAAACCATTTGTCATTCAGTCCACATGCTTGATTATGTCTCCATAGGGATACTAATTTTTTGTTTGTTTGCTCTCTGAAAACTTGGAGGGATATTAAACAAGACCAAAAGCAAGAAAGTTAAGTCTGCCCCTGTCTTCTTTGCATAAATTATTCTGATTTTCATGGAAAGAAGCAAAAAACTAAAACCTTCATTACTGTCAGTTTTATCATGATTCTTTTGTCTCATATACAGTTATCCACACATATTGAAATTATATGTTCGCCACTATGAAGAAAGGTACTTTGTATTTTATAAAGCAAAGAAGTGAAGACTGTCAGGATGCTTAATTCTGCACCTAATGTCAAGTTAGAGCTATTTTCCAGTGTTTTTTTAGTGTCATCCATGCAGTTTCCTTCCTTGTCATTGCTTCCTTTAATGGTTTTTACAAAACAGAACCCACACAACTGTCTATCTCTCTCTCCTTCTTTCTCACTCGTAAAGGGATGACTATATGTTATATAGTGCCAAGAGACACCATTTTATATTAATTTGAACCAAGAGAACAACTAATCCCATAGCAAGGGAAGTAGATATTTCTTGAAAGTGTTAAAAGAATAAAATGCCAAAGACACAGAAGGAAAGAGATTGTGCTAAACTAGATAAAAATCCAAGGGTATCGCATGTACCGGTAGTTAGCACATGAAAACAGACTTGAAACTGCTGAGAACTGTATTTTTGCCATAAGCAGACAGAAAGAAGAAGCAAGATCTACAAATAGTCTGGGCTTCTTGATGCTTTGGATAGGTTATTAAATCCAGAGCAGTTCTTTACCCTGCTCCATATCTAGTGGAAACAGAATATGTTACATGTACCAGGGTGTGTGTGCAATACGTTTACTTAATGTTAACAAGTTAAACACTTCAGAATCTTTCATCAGTCCCAATTTTGGAGAAAGGTGAGATATAAATCCCATAAATAAATAAATAAATAAATATTCCTGTGCAATAGCCTGATTTGAAAACCACTGTCAAACAGAGTGTGCATAGCCCTGGCTTTAAATTGCTGGAGTGTGGAAGCACTGTCTTGTTATTTTGGATTTTTATTGTGACCCTATCATGGGTTTTCTTGACAAGTTTTATTCAGAGAAGGTTTGCCATTGCCTTCCCTGAGGCTGAGAGAGTGTGACTTGCCCAAGGTCACCCAATGAGTTTCAACTACTATGTCCTAATATGGTCAGGATAATGGACAGGCTAAGCAATGGGTTGATATTTTGACGGGTTTTACAGGTGCTGGCCAGCCTACTAGACATTTCTCTTTGTGCTTGCCTCCCACCTCCTCTCTTCTTCAACATCTTCTGTATGAACAGATGGCTTGGTGGATATGAGTCTCTTGTTTCAGGAAAGAAATGAGTGGGAAAGAACTCTTATTATCCCTTTTCTTATGAACACCTCTGTGCAAGTGCAGATGATGTATGAAAAAAGGCAGTGGTTCTTGCACAGATGTTTGGTTAAAGTACGTGGAGGCTTTCTGCTGTTTATTGAGTTCTCCATGCCACCAAACAAGTGAGGGCTTAAGAGAGGAGGCATTGACTGCCAAGCGTCATGTCTGCCACCAGAGTGAGGACTATGTCCCTGAAGAGATGGTGAGTGGATTCCTGGAAGTTTGTACTTCAGTAGGCCTCTCACCTCCCATGTTTGACGGGTAATCTGTTCAGGTGTAAATGTTGGCTATTAAAGAATTTTGGCTTTTTATAAAATGCAAAGGAAGTAAAGGGAGAGGATGTAACCCTTACCGTTTGTTGTAGGACAATAGTTTAGAAACATGTTGGGTCTGGCTTCCTCAACCTAATACCCTTCACATGTGTTGGCCAGCAATTCCCAGTTGGCCAGGCTGGCTAGGGATCATGGAAGTTGTTGTGCAACACATCTGAAAGGCAGCAAATTGGGGGAAGCTGTAGAAGAAAACTGGAAAGAAGCTCAGATACTAGGTATTTGGAGGATAGGCAGGACTTTATGTAAGTTGTGGTTTTTATGTCTTGCAGGACTTCCTGTCCCTCCCTATGAATTTGCTGTTCCTTGTTCTTTGGCCCTCATTTGATCTTTTGCTCCCAGCATTATCTATATTTATTGCTTTCTCTTCTGATGCAGTTCTTAACAGAATATTAAACTGTTTGCAGATGGAGGACTTGGCTGCAGGGTCAAGAAGTACAGAAGACGTATAAGTTATTATAAGAGACAAAACTGGGTTTTTGTCTTTTCACTTTCCTGCCCAGATAGAAAGGAGGCAAAGATGATCCTTGGTATATTATTTTTCTTATGGCATATGCATGTTTGTCTTTTGAGATGAACAGGGAACAAAGAGGAACAGATACAGCCTCTGCTGGTGGCTGGAATTGATGAACCTGAGCAGCGCTGAGAGATGGCTCTGGGAGCCTTTCAGAGCTGTTCTTTACTAATAAGTGAAATTGCAATGGTCTCCTTTTGTAAATCAACTAAATTGGCTATCGGTGGAGCATTCACTCTCCACCTTTACAGATGCCATTGTGTGCTAAGCCTTTCCTTCAGAGGTTCTCTGTTACAAAGTCTGATTAAACTCTCCAGATTACAAAGGATGCTTGTAATGAGCACTACCAGCACAATATTGGGAAGCTCAGATCTAGTAAGAGCCAAATAATTAATCCCTGCTAAACCCACACTTGGTATTTTGAAGAAGGCAGACTGACTTTCTTAGAAATGACATTGGTGTGTACAGACCTACAAAACTGCTAGTGAGAAATGAATTACGTGGTTGTTACAAGTATAGCTACAGGTACTAGTTTGAGCAGTGGGCTGTAGGACTAACATTTTACATTGCTTAATATACTGGATGATGAGAGGGCAGGACAACTTTACAAAACAATAGACATTCTACATTGCTGAACTGCTGAAGGATCCTATAAAAGGATTTTTTAAATTACACAATCAGGTAAAAGGTAAAGGTATTCCCTGTTGGCAAGATTGTCAAGTTATCTCCAACCGTAGGGGGTGGTGCTCATCTCCGTTACTAAGCCGAAGAGCCAGCGTTGTCAGACTACTCTGTGATGATGTGGGCAGCATGATTGCACAGAATGCTGCCTACCTTCCCACCAAAGTGGTACCTACTTATCTACTTGCATTTGCATGCATTCAAACTGCTAGGTTGGCAGAAGTTGGGACTAGTGAGAGGAGCTCACCCCATCATGCAGCACTCAGGCCTCGAACTGCCAGGCTGCCGATCTTGCAGTTAACAGAGTCGGCATCTTAATCACTTGAGTCACTGCATCCCTAAGTGTGCTATAATCACACAATTATGACTCTATAATTATAATTATTTATTATTATTATTTATTTTTATTCACACATCCCCAGGGTCATTGGATAGTACAGGGGTAGGCAACCTTTCCCCTTTAAGGGCCAAGGGACTTCAGCTCCCAGAAGCCTCAGCCATGTTGGCCAATAGTCCCATATTGGCCAATAGCTCCTGGGATTCTGGGAGCTGAAGTCCCTCGGCCCTTAAAGGGGAAAGGTTGCCTACCCCTGGGATAGTATATGGTAAAACTTTCATTCTGGCTTACATATGTAGATAGTTGGCCCTCCATTTTCGCGGGGGATCCGTTCCAGACCCCCCCCTCGCGAAAACGAATATTTGTCAGTATTCAAGTCCCATATTGAATGAGACATGTCCATGTGGCCGACATGGGGGTGTGCCTGCGGGGGTGTGCCCCATTGATTTTAATGGAGGTTGCCCCTCCTTGAATATGCAAAACTGCGGACTTCAAGTCCACAAGAACGGAGGGGCAACTGTATATAGTGAGCCCTTGGTATCCGCTAGGGTTTGGGTTCCAAACCCTTATGGATAACAAAATCTGTGGATGCTCAAGTCTCATCAAGTACAATGGCATAGTAAAATGGTGACCCTTATATAAAATGGCAAAATCAAGGGTTTTTTTAAATTATTATTTTTCAAGCACTGGATGGTTGAATCTGTGGATGCAGAATCTGTGGGTATGGAAGGTTGACCATAGCATTTTCAAAGGCTTAGTCATGCTAGATTGTTTCACCATATCATCAGAGAGTCCTGGGACTCCTTTCAGACTACTAGATTTATTTTAACAGCAATGTGCACAGATTAGATTATAATCTATGAAAGCTCACACTAGAATAAATTTCTGTCTTCAAGATGCTGGAGGGTTCTGTTTATATACACTACTGCTCTACCATCATGACCCCCCCCCCCAAAAAAAAAAGTCTGGAAGTCTAGCAGCTTCATTTTTCTGAGAGGGGGATCACAATGAGTCTATAAGACATTATTATCCTGGGAAAATATGGATCCATAGGTCTCCAGGAAGTGAAATCTCATGCTCCATTTCCCAGCTCCTTTGAAAATCCATAAGAAAAACTTCTTTAGACGTGAGATGGTGGTGCTGTCCTATCAGGTCTTTCCTCTGTCACTGTAGTTTGATCACAGCCCAAAGAAGGAGGTATGTATTTGTGAATGACATAAAAAGGGGGCTTTTCACACCATGCAATTACAGCACTGTATTCTGCTTTAATCGCCATGGCAATATCATGTGAAATACTGGGAGCTGCAGATTAGAGTGGCATTTAGATTGATCAGTCGGAGAGCTCTAGTACCTCAGCAGACTACAAGCCCCAGGATTCCATAAGACATTGCCAAGAGAGTTAAAGTAGAATATAGGGCTGTAATTATGTAGTGTGAAACAGCCCCAGACCAGACAGTTCTTTGGTCCAAATTTGGACGAGATGTCCTGCCCATGGTCCCACTTGTGTCTGCTAGCAATAATGCCTCTGGCATTGGATATAATGTAGACCCACCATGATTAGTTGCCGCTGTTACCCCCATCCTTCATATCTTTATCCAGTTACCTTTTAAACCCATCCTAGGTATATGTATGTGACATTGTGAAGGCTCTGTGTGAATAGAAAGTGTGTGTGTATGTGTAGACACAAATACAGTTGGATGGAAGAACAAATAAGGCTTTCTTTAAAGAGACCTATATGGATAATAGGAAAAATTACATCGTTAAAAAAGTGCATTTGGATTTCTTTTCTGTATTTTCCCAAGCATATGTTATTCAGATATGTTAAAAATTAGCCCCGAGCAGACTTTGGGATCAACCTGATATGCAGTGCTGTGTGGCTATCTGTCTTACATACTGGGAAACAATGGACATTAGATCTGCATGTCTGCCAATTCCTGTTTTAGGGTCTTTGCAGACTGCCAGAAATAGTGCAAATTGAGTCCACTTTAAGGGTTAGGGTTAGTGCTAGGGAATCATGGGAATTATTTTTTTCTGAGACATTGAGCCTTCTCTGTCAGAGAGCTCTGGTGCCACAATAAAATACAGTTCCCATGATTTCCTTACCCTAACCCTAACCCTAAAAGTGGACTCAATTTGCACTATTTCTAGCAGTCTGCAAAGGCCCTTAATTGAAAGAATTCAAACAATATAGGATGTGAACCTGGGTGATCAGGTATGGGCAAGTTCTCTCAGTAATCCATGATCCCAAAAGCTGCCACATCAGAATATGCAAAGCATTATTGTCTTACATGGATTTAACTTTGATTGTCAGCTGTAGGCAGAAATCATGGGAAAGGGTAGAAATGCTGGATTCTCCAAAGCATTTCCACAAACAGCTGGCAGGTGTCATATTTGTTTCTCCACCCTGAAAGAGTTAGCAGGATCCAGTTTCCCCTACTGATCTTGAAGCATTGCTTGGCAAACATGGTAAATGATTCAGTGACTTGGTGCAGAACTATACCATGGTTTGCAAAGGGTCAGCAGCAAGAATATATGCTGACCAGGATCCCACTTAATTAGGGTTTGCTAACCTGATTCAGATTCTGGTTAAGATGCAAACTTATCTGGATTACAGCTCTGGGAATTGCATAGCCACTGAGAATTATACTCCAAAAAATAACTTTTCCAAGCTCTGGTATTCGTTGCAGCTGGTGCAATTGAAACTGAAAATCACAGAGGTAAAATTAATCCAGGAGAAGAAGACAAGTTCCAGAACTGATTTCCTGATTTCTAAGCCAATGTCAGTGGAGATTCAGTATGACATTGACACTAGGTCAATGTCACTATCACCCTTTGCACAGAATCCAGATTACACAAATCTAGAAATCAGATGTTATTCAGCACCACCTTGTGTATATTAAACATGCATTAATATAAAAAGATATTCAACTGAGCACAAAAGTTAGAATTGTCTAAGCCATCGTATTTTCCATCAGTATGTATGGGATGTAAGAGCTGGACAGTAAAGGAATCATACAGTCAAAAAGGCAAATAGATGGATCTTGGAACAGATTAAGCCAGAGATCTCCTTAGACGCAAGATGATTAAATTGAGGCTGATGTACTTTGGCCATATAACTAGAAAGCATGGATCCCTGGAAAAGACAATAATGCCAGGAAAGGTGGTGGGTAGAAGGAGAGGAAGACTGCATGTCAGATGGATGGACTCAATCAGGGGGCATGGGCTTGCAGGAACTAAGCAGAGAAGTGGAGGACAGGGGATCTTGGAGGTGTCTCATCCACAAGGTCGCCATGAGTCAAAATTGACTCGGGGGCAGATAACAACAACAACATAAATAAATAAAGTATATTTATTATTAGTTTTATTGTGATTAGATAGTGAAGTAAATGGTGTCCATGTGCTTGTAATGCCTTTTGGCTCATTTATCTATTATTGTTAAATGTTCTCTAGTGAAATAAATGCTGTCTTGCACAATGTGATTCATACCTGCTAGCTCATGTCAAAGTTTTGTGTGCCCATGTTTGGTAAAAGGGATGAGAACATTTGGAGGATGACACAATCTTCAACCAAAGCAGCTCAAATCCTTCCTGTTGTACATCAAGGGAAATTTGTTTTTGTTTGTAACAAACCACCAGCAGGCTTTGATATGGCAGCCTCTGCCTGCCTGCTTCTGGGGGCTCAGATGGTTGCCATTCTCTTAGGTTCATAGCAGATTATCTTTGAAGGGTCAAAGTAGGACAGGCAGAGGGTAAATGCCAGAGCAACTCCAGTTCCGATTCCTATGTCTGCCTGTTCCTTTGCTCGGCAGTCTGGTGGGGAGAGGTCACATGCTTCAGGATAGACCATCTAAAGCAAAACAGAGTCAAGTCACAGCCTGAGTGAAAACAGAGTTGCTTCTGCCCATCATCACTACCACCATTTCCTACAGTCCTTTCCCATGCTTTGTATATACCTCGGGATATGCTGTATATTTAATAACCTGTCACCTGAGCCCACCCGCCCTTGCAGGCCGAAGTATCTGCTAAATTTGGGATATTATGTTCACCCAAGCCAAGTATCAAGTTCTCTGAGTCACATGTGTTTCCAGCCAGTATTTAACTCTGAAACTTCTGTGAGAGTCCATACTTCACCATACAGTGTATGTCAGTAGAAGTGAAATCTCCTTTATAGGAAAAAAAGTGTTCTCGCCATCCTTTTGTTTTGTTTTTTCTTTCTTTCCCACTAATTTTTCTTGTTGTGGTGAAGAGTGAAATAACATTTGGGTTGCCTTTTCAAATTCTGATCAACATGTTTCTGATTCTTTTAGCCACTACGGAATTAAAGGATTTTTTTGCCAAGGCTCGGAATGGCTCGATCCGCCTCATCAAGATAGTCATTGAAGATGGTAAGTTTATGTTAATTTAGTTTTTCCCCTCCACCAGCTTGTTTCTTTCCTTTGCACTTTGTCCGTTTTATTGTTATCTGACTTGGGCGTCACAAAAATATACCAGGGAAACTCTGAGAAGTTGCTGAAATGTAGTGGCGTGATATGGAAGCAACACAGCTGTAACTTGAAAGGATCAAGAGATATTATTCTTATTTGGTACCTGTCTGCCCTGGCCAACTTTGCAGAAGAATCTCTTTGGGTCACATTATGAAGTCCTTTGTATTTTGAACATTTGTTCTCATGAATGTCCATATATAATAATGGTGCTGCTATCATCATTGTCATTGTTCTCATCATTATGGCAGCTATACAATTGAATGTTCTGTTTTCCAAGGTCAGTTTTCTAGCTGTTCTCAAGACTTGTCTTTCAAGACAGTAAAGAAAGCATTTTTCATTAATGCCTACTATTTTAGCATCTAGTATGGCATCAGCTGCAGTATTGTCTAAGAGAAAGCATAGCTCCCAATACTCCTGTAATGACTAGGTAGGGATATTTTGCATGGGGACTGTGGAACTTGTGTCAAAGATCAGATATAGTGTCCCACTTGTGATGCAATACTATGCATGAATACTCAAATGAAAGTCCCATTGATTTTGCTGCCAGAAAGAGTCAGCCCTATCAGGTGTTTAGACTTTTCATGTGAAACTCTTGAAAGAAATCTGTAAGCCAGAAAGTTAGGTCAGCTGCAACATAGGCTACAAAAAT
>CM034703.1:263504644-263520220 GCA_020142125.1 Phrynosoma platyrhinos
ACAAAAGCAGACATCCTAGTAATAAGAGAAGGTGCTCTGATAGAATGATTTGTGTGAGATGAGGCTCTATCGGCTGCTCGGCTGGAAAAAACACACATATTTCCATCCCTTCAAGGATTGGAAATGAAAACTGTATTTATGTTCTTTCTATGACTTGTCTTGGAGAAAGTGTTGATCTTTTGGGTGTCGTCCTATAACACATTTCAGTGATATCTTTGATGACAAGTTTCACTGTTATCACTTCTGCAGTTCTCAAGTTCTTGTTGGACTGCAAGTTCTAGGAGCTCTGGCCAGCACAGCCAGTGTTGATGGATACTGGGAGTTGCAGTGCAGTAATATTTGGAAGACTGCATGATTCCCACTTCACTTGGATAATACATGGGTTTCTTAAGAGTCTCACCCCATGTGAATGGATCAAATAAGATGGCTCAGCTAAAGGATTGATATTGTGGAGCCTAAGAGTGTAAGGATGAACCTGTAAGCTATGAAATTGCACTAAGGAAAATCTTAGTTGTGTTGAGAATGCCACCTTTCATTTGAAAATTTCAGTTCTCCATCTGTGTATTTTGTTACATTTCTCAGATTTTTTTGCTGTGGACATATTTATGATTAATGTTTTGAGCTGAGATGACTTTGGTAAATATCTGACTTAGGATGTCACCACAGTGTGCATGTATGTGCCTCCAGGTCATGTCAGTTTTTGGTGACCCCATGAATTTCATAGGGTTTTCTTAGGCAAGGAATAACCAAAGGTGTCCCCCTCCCCCTGTTTCTTCCTCTGAAATATTGCCCACAGCACCTGGTATTCATTAGTACCATCTAGGTACTATCCAGGGTTGACCCTTATTAGCTTACATGATCAGATTGGATCTTGTGCCTTGAGGTTATTTAAGCCCTCCCACAGTATAATGTGCTTAAAGCCAGAAGATGAATAAGTAAGGAGCTTCTAGCACTTAATGTTGTTTTTCTTCTTAACTGCCTCTGTAATCCCTTTCACTACTTATTAATCCACTGAAGGGTGTGGTCAGAGATACTGGGATAAGCTTTTTAACAGATGAGCTATTTATACAAAAGACAACACAGTTTCCTTTTTGCTATGTGTAGATACACTTTTGAGTAAGCATCAAGGCTTTTGTTGAGGAGATAGACCAAATCTGGCAAGCAGCTACTGGACAGCAGTAGTAATGAAGGGCAACACTGGCAGAAGATCTCTCAGAGACAATGACAATGGCACCATAGCAATAGCAAGTACATAGCTAACACACATTAGTACTACGTAGAGAGAGGCATGGTGAAGTCCATTTTGAAGAATTATTGATAATGGAAATCCTATGATGAGAAATATAAATGAAACGAGATAATGACACTATGCACTCAACAAGCTGCTGAGTTGCAGCAGAGGACAGCTATGAGTTGTGCTGTGGCTAATGGTGCAACTGGACTCAAGCCGAAAGGATGTTCAGCTATAGACTTGCTCAGAAGTGAAAGGAAAGCCCAAAGCTGCACAACGCATACTATAGAAACATGAAGTGTGAGAAACATGAACCGAGGAAGCTAGGCATAGTAAAACAAGAAATGGAATTAATAAACATTGCAATACACACAGTGAGCATCTAAAGTAAACAGGGATGGGGCATTTTGAGTCAGATAATAATAGACTATTTTATTCAAGAAATGAAAAGCTAACGGTATTTATAGTGATGAGAGAGATAGCAAAAGCAGTCAGCAGATATAATGCAAAGTCTGATAGAATCATGTCAGTAAGACTTCAGGAAAAATCCATTAATATAACCATAATCCAAGTTTATGCTCCAACCACAGGAGCAAAAGAAGAAGAAATTAAAAGCTTCTGTGTGGAATTCAAAACAAAAGTGATCAGACACCAAAACGAGACTTTTTGTTAATCATAGGTGGCTGGAATGCATTAATAGGAAATGGAGCAGAATCAATGATTGTAGGAAAGTTTGGCCTAGGATCAAGAAATGAGGCAGGAGACCAGCTGACTAAATTCTGTGCGGTCAACAGTTTCTTCATCGCAAACATATTCTTCAAACAACCCAAAAAGTGACTGTATATACATGGACATCACCTGATAGCCACTATAGAAATCAAATAGACTACATAATTAGAAGCTGAAGATGGAGAAGCTCTGCAAAAGCAAGACCAGGAACAAATTATGGCACAGACCATAAACTACTAATAGCAAAAGTTAGAGTAACCCAAAAGTGCAAAGACAGTTTTACAGTTGAACATTAATAAAACAAAATTAATGACCACATATGATTCACATAACTTTAAAGGAGATGATGAAGACTTAGAAATGTTCACGATTTTCCATACCCAGACTCAGTCATTAATCAGAGCAGAGACTGCAGTCAAGAAATCAGAAGAAGTCTAGGAATTGGCAAGGCATTTATGAAGGAACTAGACAAGATCCTGAAGTGTAAAGATATATCACTGAATACTAAAGTTAGGATAGTCCATGCCATCATATTTTCCATTTCTCTGTATGGCGGGATAGAAATAAATAAATAAAGAACTATGGAAGTTTTTTTTTATATTGGTAATATTTTGAATAGATTGAGTATGTACTCTAGATTAAGAAAATGTATATAATGTGTATATATAAAATTAATAAATTTTATTATTATTATTTGAAATGTGGTGCTGGAGAAGAGTTCTATGGATATTGTGGACTGCTAAGAAGACATATAAGTGGGTCTTAGAGCAAATCAGGCTTGAGCTCTCCCTCGAAGCCAAAATCTAAACTGAGACTGTTGTACTTTGGACATATCATGAAAAGACATGACTCACTAGAAAAGATTATAATGCTTGGTAAGATGGAGGGCAGTAGGAAAAGAGGAATACCACAGTACAAGTGAATGGACTCAACCAAGGAAGCCACAACCCTGAGTCTACAAGACTTGTGCAGGGCCGTTGATGAGAGGGGTGACTTGGAGGTCTCTCATTCATATGTTCACCATAAGTTGAATTGAAGGCAGCTAACAACAACAAATGCCTGGCCAGATGCATGCAGGACATAGTTGACGAATTATCTGTAGAGAAGAGTTGCCACCTGAGCCTGAGAAAGGAGTAGAGAATGTATGCACTTTCTGATTATATTGGACTGCAGGATCCATGAGTTCCAGCTACAACTGGCGAGGGCTGATAAGAGTTGCAGTTCCTCAACATTTGGAAAGATACATTTCCCTCATCCCCAGCCTAAGATTTTTTCTTAGATCCTGATGGAAAGGGAACATAACACACCAAAGCTATGAGAGCATCAGTGGAAGAAATTATTCCTCATAGTTAATTAAACACAATCTCTTTTTTGTAGTACTGTAGTTTTGTGGCTGGATTTTCACGTTCCATTCTCTCTGCCCCATTGGCATAGCACAGAATAATGTTTGCTATGTTGAATCTGTTCACTTAAAAAAATTAATCTCTGTTCATTATCATCTCTTTGACTCACAAAGCCAAGATGTGTCCTCAACAACAAAGCCTTTTCTACTGTTGCTGATGGAAAGCGCTGTGGTGCCAAATAAAAAAAAAGTATTACTGTACATTTATAGAATAAGGCGATTCCAATGAAGAACTGAGTCAAAACTTAAATTTAGTTTTCTGTTTTGCATTCCATTTAACAAAATGAATACATTTCCAGAAGTGTGGAGTTGGCGTGAGAGGACATGCCAGTACTTGGGCATCAAGTTACAGTGATAACTTAAAAGTGACTGAAGGAAGTATATTAAATGCCAGGAGGCAAATCACTAGTTTGGTTTTGAAAGTGTTGTGCCATCTGGCCAGAAAAAACTAGTCTGGTTCATGGCTGTTAAAAGTGAAGCTCAAGTGCTATAAGAAGTGTTAGAAAAAGAAAGTGAGATTGAATGTCTGGGCAGAATTGTCGCTCTAGGTCTCCTCTCAAGCTATTTTTTAAAACAGCAATAGCAAGTACATTTCTATACCATTTATCAGTGCACTTAAGCATTCCCTAAGCGGTTTACAATATTTAAGCTAATTGCCCCCAACAAGCTGGATACTCATTTTAGCGACCTACTGAAGGATGCAAGGCTGAGTGAACCTTGGAGTTTGGTTCATGTTCCTTGAACACGTTTAACTGATTACTGACACACTTTTTATTCTGATCTGCACAGGTTTTTTGCTCTTCTGCTGTTGCCCACTTTTCTACAGACACTGAAAAGACTTCAGCAAATCAGGCTTAAAAATTCAATGTCTTCTGCACAATTTTGTTTTTCAGTTTAATCAACTCAACTCAGAATGCCATCTCTCCACTCCAAAGTCTATACAGGAAGAAAACACTCATTTGGCTTAGTCTTTCAATTTTTCCCTGCTACAGAACACAGGATCAGTGAACAGTATAGTTTAGTTTTAATAAAAAGAATAGTCTTCTTTTGACTGGTGATCAACTTGAAGGCACATACACACACATGCATGGTTTTAGCTGTCTCCTTTGAGCACCTCTATCTTATGGCCAAGCCAGTAATCAGGTGGCATTGTTAGCAAATGTAAAAATGCCTGTCCATTTAGGGTAGCATTATAGAATAATAGACTCTTAGAACTGGAAGGGACCACAGGGGCCATGTAGTTCAACCCTCTGCCATGCACAACTCATGTGCAACAGGAAAGAACTAATGGACTTGTCCCTGCTGACCCCAGTCACTCTGCTATTAACCTCTTTTGCTGCTGCAGTATGTAATGCTAAGCCATAATTTAGTTCAAGGCAACCTGTGACCCTGAGCCTGAACTCATGCGCTCTTTGGCCTAATTTCAGAAATCAGCAAGCAGTCACTTATAGTATCTACAAGAGTGATCTCTTCATTGCCCAGCAAGCTGTTGGGTAGCGGAGGGAAAGAGGGAGGAAAGTTGATAATGCAGTGACTGAAAGTAAAGGACAGCCTCTCCTACTTGGAGCTCTGGCCTTGTCCAACACTGCCTTCAGACTCACCTAGTGCCTACCCTGTGGCTCTTGACAGATGTCCCCTGAAGGGACGCAGCCATTAACAAAGGAAACGTCCATGTTCCCCCCCCCCTCCGGGTTTAGTACCCATATGTAGATGCTTGGGAAGTCAAGCAAAGCCTGGCCTTCCTCTTCCTGTCCTGCATGGCTAGGAAACCATGCCCTATGAGAAGCTGCTTGGGGAGCTGGGTATGTTTAGCCTGGGGAAGAGTAGGGTAAAATAGGTAGCCCTATTTAAATATTTGAAGGGATGTGATATTGAGGATGGAGCAGTGTGCAGCTCCAGAGACTAGGGCTCGGAGCAATGGATTCAAACTAGATGAAAAGAGATTCTACTTTCAGCATTAGGAAGAACTTCGTGAGAGTAAGAGCTATTCAGCAGTGGAATACTCTGCCTTGGAGAGTAATGGAGTCTCCTTCTATGGAGGTTTTTAAAGAGAGGCTGGATGGGCATCTGTCAGGAGTGTTTTGATTGTATATTGGCATGGCAGGGGGTTGGACTGGATGGCCCTTGAGGTCTCTTCCGACTCTATGAGTACTCAGTACTTAGTTTAGGTATCACAAAGTTGGGGCTTTGCATTTTCTACAAACCAAAGACTGTCTTAGAATTGTGACGTGCATCATCTCCTATGACTCAGGAAGGTAGTATCATGTTTAAATCAGTATAGGAAGTATGGCCAGTTTGTGCCAAGTAGGTTCACTGCCCCATGTACTTTGTCATACAGTTCTGGCTGGGAGCATTCCTCATCTTTACAAAAAATCCAGATGCTATAAAGGAGGGTCAAGGAAGGGTTAAGACATGGGGTGAGGAGAGAACTGTATGAAAGGTATGAAGGGTACCTCCAATAAGGAGGGACACCAAAAATCTCACTAAATACCGAATGGGAATGGCTTGCTTCATAATCCAAAGAACAAGAGTTGTAGAAAGCAAACAAGGGTAAAACAGAGTCTCAGATCAAAAGAGACTTAACAACATGCTGCTTGTGCTATACCATATACTATGATAAATAACTGAAGACCAGTGGTAGCTGGTGTCTTTTATGTCAGAAGGGCAGTGAATCCTCTCCCGGTTTTAATCCAAACTTTAAAGGAGCTATTCAAGATGCCGACCTTATTCTGGGGATAGGACTAGTTTGGACTAAAACCCTGAATAGTTTTACTGCCCCATTAGGCACACACAAGTCTGTGGTGGTAATGTGAATTGTGAGATTCAAAAAAAACTATTTTAATGTAATGTAGCTTGCCATGGTTGTGGGGAATGCAATCAACATAATTGAGTTTGGAAGCTGATAATGGGAGCTGGGCCTCACACTTCAGCCTTTAGAAAGATTTTTCTGAGCTTCCAACAGTATAATTATTGTCATGCTGTTTATTTCTTTGAGTTGTTGTGTGCCTTCAAGTCATTTCTGAACTACAGCGATCCTAAGGCAATCCCATCATGGACTTTTCTTGGCAAGATTTGTTCAGCGCAGATTTGCCTTTGCCTTCCTCTGAGGCTGAGAGAGTGTGACCCACCCAAGGTCACTCAGGCAGTTTCCATGGCTGAGCAGGGATTCAAACCATGGTCTCCAGAGTTGTAGTCCAACACACAAACCACTACACCAAGCCAGTCCTCACTATGTACTGAATAGCAATTACTGGGCGACCAAAATGAGCTGGAGAAACAGTATGAAACAGTATGAAGTTGAGAACTGAGTATTTTTTAAAATAAAATATCCTGGTAGAAGACTAAACAGAGACAAAATGATGTCTTCCCTAATGTTGGTCTGAATTGCTGCCAGAAAATTGCTAACCATGCCACTCTGAGAATAGATTTGATCTGCTGCTCTCATACAAACTGTTCTCATGTGTTGACATTGGCAGAGCTTTATCAGTGAAATTAAAACTGCAAAGCAAACTGATTTGTGATATGTTCTTTCCCCTGGTTTATGGTTTCTTTGTTTTCTTTTAAATTTCTTCCAGTACCTTGTGAATTGTCCTTTATAGTCTTTTTTCAAGATCTTGCACCTTGCTATTTCACTAATTTTTCCTGGTCCTTTTTCCACTGGACCTAGTTGAGATGTAATGTGTCTTAGAACAGTTCCTGGAAAGAGCACAGTTTTAATAATCTTCAGTACACATGGATATATATGTTCCATTTTAAGAGAACATTACTTGTCTACAGGTGAAGTTTTTAAGAGAGGGATTTCCATATTCCTAAATTTGATCTCAGCATTTTTTAGTGATGCAACTTGCATTTGATAAATAATGCAACATATTTCCATCAGCTGGCAAACACTGTTTTATTCCAGCAGGCTTCTGGAAATCAATTGTTTTTCAAAAAAAGGACTTTTAATAGGGGGGTGCACTATTTTCAGTGGTTTATTATTTTTTATCTTTAAGGTCTGTTTTAAATTGTTTATTATTTCATTGATCATTTAATTACCTTTTAATGATACTCTTTTGTATATTTTTATCTCTATTGTATCTGTTTAAATTTGTAAGTGGGCCTAAAACCTACTTGTGAAGGAAAGATCAGATTAAAATTTAAGGATTTCTTTGGTGGTTTTCTTCCATTCTACACTTTTAGGTTTGTAGTAATAGTCTTCATTATTAGAAAAGGAAGAAGGATCTATATTAGAATGAAGTATATCACTGTGGCTTCAGTAAAAATAAATACAGCTTGTAACTTTTTGCCCCGTTGCCGCTGTGGTGAGTCAGAATTTCCTCTGGTCAGGAAAGTTTTGAAGAAGTGTTCTTCGCCTTCTCTCCCCTTTTAAGGCAACAGATGAGTAACATCAGCATCGATGATAAAGCAAAGCAGTAGCTTCTGTGAATGTTGGCAAAGGATGCCCTAGCAGCCATATAGATAAGTATTGTTTAAAATTGCAAGATGTAACAGAGGACTTTGAAGTAGGCTGCTTCTGCACTTTAGAAATAATCCAGTTTGACACCATTTTAACTGTCATGGTTCAGTGTGATAGAATTCTTGGAATTATAGTTTTGTGAAATATTTAGTCTTCTCTATCAAGAGAGCTCTGGTGTCCCAACAAACCACAATTCCTAGAATTCCATATCATTGAGCCATGGCAGTTAAAGTGGTGTCAACCTAGATTATTTCTGCAGTGTGGATGCAGCCAGTGTCAATTCCCTTACAGGAATCTCTCTCTCTCTGAATGCAGTTCAGTCCTACTAAAGAGAGTAGTGCGTCCATGATACTTTTCTTTTTTGTCTTCCCTCTCCCCCATGTATGAGTACGTGAAGGAGATAAACAGATGTGGTTAGTGGGTTGTTTCTGAAGCCCTTGTACAACTGAATCAATTGAAGAGGAAAGGAAACATTTGTCAAAAAAGTGATTATATTCCATATGACTGTGTTCTTATCATAAGTCTGTGCTGGAAATAAATCCATAAATTTAATAGTCCCCTTTTCCTGTCTCACATACATGCATAGTATGGTCAATTCTGTGGAGTGTTTTTGTAGCTATGAAAATAACATGCTTTGGAGATCTGCCACATGAGTGATGTTGAGCTAACATCTAATTCATTTCATAAGCTTAGAATATTTAGACAGAAGAAATATTTCAAAAGCTGGAACGGATTGGTTAATAAAGAAAAAACTGATTAGCTAACCAAACAATTATACAGTTACTAAACAAATGCCAGCTTATGGGGAGAAGAGATTTTTAGCAGGGGTTTGTTTTTGCAGAAACTGTTAAGAGTTATCATAGTTAGCTAAGCCCAGGAAAAGTAACAGCTAACCTGAAGGTAGGACATTTCCTGACTGAAACACTGTGATACTAGGGAGGGCAAAGTGTAAGAGAGTAAAAATACTGATGGACAATAAATAGGTTGGTCTTTTCCCATTTCTGTTTGTTATTAATGGCCATCAAAACAGTTTCAACCTATAGTGACCCTATGAATGAGAGACCGCCTAGGCACCCTGTTACCAGCAGCCATGCTCAGGTCTTGCAGACTCAAGGCTATGGTTTCCTTGATTGAGTCTATCCACCTGCAGTGCAGTCTACCCCTTTTCTAGTATCTTCACCAAGCATTATCCTCTTTATGCTAAATCATGTTGTTGCATGGTGTGTCCAAAGCTCAACAGCCTCAGTTTAATCATCTTGGCTTCTAAACAGGGCTCAAGACTTCATTTGCTGTTGTTGTGTGCCTTCAAGTTGTTTTTGATTTATGGTGGCCCTAAGGGATGCGGTGGCTTAGTAGTTAAGATGCCAAATGGGAAGATTGGCAGGTTGGCAGTTCGAGGCCCGGGTGCTGCATGATGGGGTGAGCTCCTGTCTCTAGTCCCAGCTTCTGCCAACCTAGCAGTTCGAAAGCATGCAAATGCAAGCAGATAAATAGGTACCACCTCTCAGTGGGAAGGTAATAGCGTTTGGTGCAGTCATGCTGGTCATATGATCACCGGAGTAATCCTCGGACAACGCTGGCTCTTTGGCTTAGTAACAGAGATGAGCACTGCTCCCTATAGTCAGTTACAATTAGACATTCATGTCAAGGGACTGCCTTTGCCTTTCAAGGCCCTACAGACCCTATCACTGGGTTTACTTGGCAAGGTCTATTCAGAAGGATTTTGCCTTTGCCTTCCTCTGAGACTGAGCATATTTGCTCTTGGACCATTAATTTGTCAGTTTGGCAGTCTCTTCTCCAACACCACATTTCAAATTAATTTCTTGTCATTTAGTTTATTTGATAATTAACTGATTCTCAATTAATTATTATTATTTGATGATTTAGTTGATTCTCAGTCAGTTGATTGCTCATTTCTGTACCGGTGAGGCTTCAGCTTTAAAAATTAAGCTGTCTTCTAGTTCTCCCATTTGTTTCATGTCAACGAACAAATAGGTGAAGATAGCTGATGAGCCCATGATTTCTGAAGCATGCCTTAAACCTTGACAATTATGGAGAGCAGTCAGTGGATTGTGATAATGGAAAGACTTAGGTGCTACGAATATTCAGAGCTTTATAGATAAACAATTTCATGAAGAAAATCCGAAGTCTTTGTTGAAAAAAGTTGGAGTTTGGGTCCCTTATAAATTACTGTATATACTCATGTATAGGTCTAGAATTTTTAATCAAAAATTGACATCCAAAACCTAGGTTGACTTATCCATGGGTCAATGTGAGTACTGTACTTTACATCTTATTTTAAAAAGGAACCATCCCCTGGTGAAAGGCAAGAGCATAATCTGTCCTGGAAGCAATGACCCCTCTCTGTTCTCTCATCCATCCAGGCTTTAGAGTGAGCACTGTTATACCTGCTGGAATTTTGGAAATTCTTTGGCATTGTTTTCCTTTGCTTCGTCCTTTTTAGGTCCTTTGTTACATGTTCTTAAGTTTTACCCTCGACTTATCCATGAGTCATATCAAAACCCATAATTTTAGCCCCCAAACCTCCCCATGACTTATACATGAGGTGGACTTATAGTTGAGTATATACAGTAAGCAAAACGATATGCACTAGTTTTTACATAATTTAACTGTTTGTTTAATTGTCCTCCTTATTCACATATTCTTTGTCCACACATTCAAATATCCACAGCTTAAAAATATTTTAACAAAAAGTATAAATTGCAAATAGCAAACCTTAATTTTGCCATTTTATGTAAGGGACACCATTTTACTAGGCCATTGTATTTAATGGGACTTGAGCACCCACGGATTTTGTTATCCACGGGAGGTCCTGGAACCAAACCTCAATGGATAACAAGGTCCTACTGTAATTTTAAAGCTGATGGGGAAATGGAACAGAACAAAGTTGCACTTGGGGGGAAAAACCTAACTATCAGATAACCCAGTTTTACTTAAAGTAGATTTTCCTGCTTTAGAGCCTTGGAGAGTTACTGCCATCGGTGTGGACAATGCTGGATCAGTATAAGACAGCCTCTTAATCGTGTGTGGTAGGCTCATGACTTTCCTTTATTTTATTTTATTTTATTTTATCCTGCCTTTCTCACAATATAAAACCACGTTAAAATGACATTTTAAAAAACAATTAAAATAGTCTAATTAAAACAGTAAAAATTTAAAACATACAAAATTTAAGACATACAAAGGTTTTAAAAAACTCATTAAAAAGTCTTAAAAGATTTCACAAAAGTCTTAAAATATTTCACAACTCAAAGACTCTTCTGGAAGGTCGTGGTGGCTGACTTTCGATCCAAAAGGGTGGAATAGGGTGGAAATTGGTAGAAGAGGAGTTTGTGCCACATGGAGCACAGAATTGCAGAGGTAAGCAGCATTCTGCCATGATGACAGTAGTAACATTGAACAAAGCCGAAAGTGTTGCCCGTAGTAAGAACTGCTGTTCAAACTGTCGCATTGTTTGCCTATGGTACATTGTTTTCCCCGTGATTGTGCCCAGAGAATGAGAGAGACAATTCAGTGCTTTTGTGAAGGATCCTGAAACTGTGGCATAATACCCACCTGAATAAACGGAGTTTTGGGAATACAGGTGCTGCTTTTAGTAGCCTTGGTTGAATTCCAAGTGTAGTGGAAGCGTTAGAACAAAATGACATAGGTAAATTGGTGAAGAAGGATAAACAGAAGTTACAGCGGTTTGGAAAATGCAACAGATTATAGATAATAAACACTGGCCATGCCTTTAACTGGAAGGCTGGCTTATTAGGGGTTTTTCTGCCTATAAATGTGGGGCAAGGAAAGTGTATTCATCTTGAAACACTCAGTTGTTGTTGGGTATATCCTGGGGAGCAACTTTTAGCTATGGCAGTATGGAGGACATGTTCACTGTGGGGAAGGGGTGTGTGTGTACCTTTGTCACAATTTGTGGATGGTTGCTTTACGTAGGCCTATTGCCTTATGTATGATAATGCAGCTCTGAATCTGAGGCCAGACCTATCCAGTGTGATGAGAAGCAGGATGAAAAATGGGGACAGGGAAAGAGTGCTTATCAGTCCTGCACACATGTCCAAGTTTTATTTTTGCTTCAGCTTGGTTATCTAGGTGACTGAAAACACTTTACATTCACACTGTAAGTTTGACTGCCTGCTTGTTTGAAAGGGGAAATACTTCAGAGTATATAGATTTTTGCATTTTCCCCTCCTACATAAATGTTACCAGCGATGTTCCTCAACTCCACACCTACACTAATGCTAATCATACCAGTGCACTCTCCAGTCAAACACTTCTAGCTGAAACATATTACCATACTTTTGCCGTTACAATCTTCAGTCTCTCCTTTCCACTCAAAACTTGTCCTCTTCCCTGCTTTCTCAATAAGTCTAAGCATTATTCTATGTTTATTTCTTCTCAGTTTGATTTAAAGCTTAGGTCCCAAGGATGGAGCCTTGATGCATGGCCGGCTCCCTGTCACTCCTGATTTTTGGAAAAGTTTTTTTTTTTAAAAAAATCATAAGTAATAACTGGGAGGCTGTCATGCTAGAAATTGAAGCATCAGCCCCCGGTGCAGTTTTCAGCTCCTGTAATGGCTCTGCTACTGAGATGGGCCCCATGGGGCATTCCTAGGAAATAAAAATGCCAACTGGTTGCAACCCAGAGGTTCATTTAAAAGTGCACCCAGCAGTGCCGAAAAACAGAAAAAGGCAAGCAGGGTGGTGGTGATGGGGAATATGTGACGGAAAGGCTAGAAAGTGTGATACATTTGTCTTTGCTACTTGTGTGTGTGTTTTCCTAGTTTACTTACCTTTGGGCTTTTTTTGATGGCCTGGCTGGTATGTCTCTCTTTCCTGGTGTATGTGTGTGTTTGTAGATGGTGTGAATGGATTATTGCCTCTGTGTTTGCTCATACCATCAGTTTGTTCTCTTTGAATGAGTATTTTTGATGTGATGGCTTTGTAGAGGCATGCACAAATATTGTTTCTAAGTCTCATCACTTGTTTCTAAGTCTCATCAGTTTGCCTTTTATGAAATGAGCGTTGGCGCATAAACCTGTGTATCTTCTGGAAGATGAATGTTCAGTGAGTAGCTTTACCCACCATGGCAACTATTTTGTGAATGGATGTCCACCACCACCACCACCACCATTGTGGCAGATATTTTTGTGAGAGCATCTCCTGACACACTCCCAAGTTACAGATGTGCCAACTTGACCCAAAAATATTGGTGACCCCTATTTCAGAGGAGACAGTGTGTTCCAGCAGACGCTGTCTTAAACTAGGTGTCCACTTCTTCTGAAAGAAGAGGCAGAGCTTCTTTTAAGACGGCATCTACATCAAATTTTAAAGAATGCTTCAAATCAATGTTGGGGCTAAGATTTATATGTTTATTCATAAAATTTTAAAGACACAGTTTGCAGTGATACCAGATACTTTTTTCAGCTGGGTATTATAGGTAAAGAATTGGGTTATCACCGGTCATTGCCCTCATTGGGTTTAGCTACAAGGGTGACATTTGTTTTGGATTATAAATCATTCCAGTGTGATGAAAATCTGTTATCTGGAATGCAAGTGCTGCCTCTAACAGCTGAGACTTAGAAAGCCAAACCCACACATTTATGATCAGGTGGTACAATTTTTCTTGGTTTTTTACATTTCATACTGAAGGTCTGAAGATCACTTATTTGAATGTTCCTCAAGCATTTAAAAAATACAAAATATAGGATACTATTGAATTGTAGTGAAAGGGTAAGCCAGAACCCTTATTTTGGGGATATCAGATTTCTATTTCTTAGTAGAAAATGACTAAGGTCCAAAACACACTGCAGATCCTGGGAATTGTGCTTTATTGTGGCACCAGAGCTCTCCGACAGAGAAGGCTAAATGTCTCACAAAACTACAGTTCCCAGAATTCCCTAGCATAGAGCCATGGCAGTTAAAGCAGCCTCAAACTGGATTGTTTGTGCAGTGTGTTTTGGCCCTAAATTGCGAGTATTGTATTTTGGCCATATCATGAGACACCATGACTCATTAGAAAAGACAATAATACTCAGCAAATTGGAAGTAGGAAAAGTGGAAGACTGCATTACAAATGAATTGACTCCATCAAGGAAGTCACAGCCCTGAGTTTGCAGGATCTGAGCAGGGTTATGAATGTGTTCTTTGTTTCTCAGTTGTCCCCTATAACTTTGTTTTTTTATCTGAGTAGGAAACAAATTTGTGTTAATGTATGGTAGATATATGTGGAGATACATAATACAACATAGGTATCTGCACTCTCACATAACTGAGAAATGTGGGAGTGGGTATGTAAAATTAATTCATTATTGGTGCCTATTTCTTTTATTCTATTAGATATGGATATAGTGACAGAGTCTGTACACACACACACACACACACACACACACACATTAAAAAGAGACACCAATAAGGAAGGAGGATAGGTGGGATTATATAAAACTTCTGTTTTAGGGTGCATCCAGACAGCAAAAATAATCCAGGTTCGCACCACTTTAACTGTCATGGCTCAGTGCTGTGGAATTCTGGGAATTGTAGTTTATTGTGGCACAGGTCTCAGAGAGAAGGCTAAATATCTCACAAACGTACAGTTCCCAGAACTCCATAGCAATCAGCCATGGCAGTTAAAATGGCGTCAAAATGGATTATTTCTGCAGTATGGATGGAACCATTGACCCTTCTTCTCCATCCCAGTATCCTGCAGTGATATTAAATTACAGTTCCCATTAAGGCCTAGTCAACATGGTCAATAGCTAGAAAATATGAGAGTTCTAGTCCAAAATCCCTGATCTAGATTAATGGAAAGATGTATAGATCAGAGTTTTGTAAAATAAAATCCAAAAGTGGGCCATGAAACAAATCTAAATGAGGTGACTTCAGGCATTCAGTGCAGATATTCAGTGCATCCTCACATGATGATGGCATGATTTTGTGAGAAAATGTGTACCCCAAGATAACATTTTTATTGAAGCCTTTAATAATTGCCCCTTGCCTGTCTCCAGAAGCTGTGCTTTCTTTTTCAGAAACTTTCTCTTTCAGGATCTAAACTTGACAGAGAAAGAAATGTAGAAGTGCATAGCTCAGTGTTTTCCAAATGTAGTTGAACCATGATGTTGAATGTGTACACAGGTATCTGTACAGTGAAAAAAATCAATGCATGTGCATGTATGTGACTTCACGTCACTCGTTGGTTTATGGCAACCTCATAAATTTCCTAGGGTTTTCTTAGACAAGAAATAGTCAGAGGTGGTTTGCCATTGCCTTCCTCTGAAATATACCTTACAGTACCTGGTATTCCTTGGCAATCCCCCATCCAAGGACTAACCAGGCCTGACCCTGTTTAGCCTTCAAGATCTGATGGGATCTGGTGTTAGCAATGCTGTACCTTTGGGTGAGAAATAGAGTGGTCAGATTGGGTGTTGCTCAGTGTGTATCTGCTTGCACTTTCAACCTCTTAAAGTGGTGGCAGGAAAGCAGCCTCCCAAATGGCTAAACCTTCACAGCTTCCTCTAGCAGCAACATTTTGTAAGGTTGGCATAAGCAACAGGAAATACTGTAGATGCTTATTTGAAAATATGTTTTCCATTTTAAAGGGAAGTGAGCGTTTCTGGGTTTGTCTTAGTAGCCTACGTAACTCACATTAATATGCCCAATTCTTTATTTCTCTCCCCACTCTTAGAACTGATGCTGACCTGAAACTGTTGTTGCTGGTGGGGTGTGTGTTACCGAAAGA
>CM034703.1:263521579-263540227 GCA_020142125.1 Phrynosoma platyrhinos
TTTTTTTTGGTTACACCTTCCCCTCAAACTTCCCCCCACTAACCAAAGGGAGAGGACTGTCACAGGAAACATGACAATATATATATTTTCCCCCAGCAAATGCTCATATCTATTGCTGTGGCCATGACAGCTTCCAAGGTTTCTCAGACAAGAAAAGTTAGGGTTTTCAATGTTCTAACCAAGAAGGGGCAGGCTACACCAAAGAAGATTGCGGATGGTAAGTTATCCTGCCTTAATTACCATGCTATATCTTTTTTGCTTGCTAATCTTGTCCCTCTCTTCCTGACTTTTAGAGCAGTTGGTGCTTGGAGCCTACAAAGAACTCTCTCGGCGGTGGGATAAGGACTACGACTCCTTTGTGTTGCCACTTCTGGATGAACTCCAGCCGTGTTACATTCTCTACCGCCTGGACAGCCAGAATGCACAGGGCTATGAGTGGCTTTTTATCTCCTGGTCACCTGACAACTCTCCTGTAAGTGTTTGATTGTATTTCTATTAAAAGAAACACTACTTGGAGTCTCTTCTCTAAGGTTCATAATAGTGTAGTTGAGGGTCGGTAGCTGCTTCTTTATGAAAGAGCTGTTACTCGGATTCCTATACCAGCCGTTACTCAGGGAAATAGCAGTGCTCTCGAGACAGCTTTAGATTGCCTGCTGCTTTGTATCTAGATGTACTCTGTAGTCTTTTGCTGCCAATTATGATGTGATCGTATGAAAATGAACTCATTCTAATATAGGTTTCTTTTGGTGAAAAGTAATGAGGTCCAAAATGAAAAACATCAACCAGCTTCTTCTTCTAGACTCTAATGTTTGTTTAATGTTTTCCAAGATGTAGCTGGCTACAAGAAATTTGATCACACCAAATGTCCACCATACTCCCCCATTCCTAAGGCATGGTGGTTTTGTCTCTGTTTCTTTACATACAAATATTTATAAAGCACTGGCATCTAATGATTTCAAAGCAATGCTTAACAGTTGTAAAACACTCAGTATAAAACAGTATATGGAATCAATAGACAATATTTATTTTAAATCTTAACACACATGACAACTTGAAAGACTTGAAAAAATAGGTGTTTTCAACATGCACCTAAAAATAAGAATTGTCAGAGCATATTTAATGCCAGGGGAAGAATGTCCCACATAATGGATGCTACCATGCTAAATGGCCCTGCTCCATGGCAGTTAAAGTAGTGTCAAACTACATTATTTCTGCAGTGCGGATGCAGCCTAAGTGATTAAACAAGATCACTTGTTTAAGGGAGAGGTAATCCAGTCCGAAGGTGGTGAGGACTTTATATACAGGTTGAGTTTCCCTTACCTGGAATTCTGAAATCCAAAATACCCCAAAGTCCAGATGTTGACATGGGTGGCTGAGATAGTGCCACCTTTGCTTTATGGTGGTTCAGTGAACAACAACTTAGTTTCAAGCACGAAATTATTTAAAATATTATGTATAACATTACCTTCATGCTCTGTGTAGAAGGTATATACACAACAAATGAATGTCATGTCTAGACTTGGGTCCCATCTCCAAAATATCTCGCTATGCATGTGCAAATACTCCAAAATAAAAAAAGTATATATTAAAATCTAAAATCCCAAACATTTCTGGTCCCAGGCATTTTGGAGAAGAGCGACACAACCTGGACATCCAACAAAATCTTTAACTTACTCCTATAGCAGATAAGCAGCCAGTACAATGTGTTCACTAGAGGTCTTACATGCAGCTGATAGATTGCCCCATTCAGCCTAGCTGAAGCATTTTGGACCAGCCTCAAGGGCAGCTTCACAGAGTGCATTGCACTAGCCTCACATAAAGGTTACTGATCAGCATTACAGGACAAAGTGGGTGTCATGGGATATGCACATTTGTAGGTAAGAATCTCCCATGCCTAGGACCAAACTGGTCTTTGTTTGGAACTTTTTTTTTTTGCCTGTTTTTTTTTTTTTTTTTTGCCTGTTTCAGCCTAATTGTTGATTTCTAATTATAGACTCTATCAGGATGTTTTGAGTTAATGTCTAAACAGGTCGCAAAGAACCTAACCTCATGAAAGATTTGCTTGATTAGAACACGCATGTACAAACACAGCTATCCTAATCCTGATCCACATCCTAAGTAGTGGCTTAACAGGTGATGACATAGTTGGGATCATTGTTCCTGTGGACAGGCAAGGTATTGAGGGCTTTACCTGCATTCTTTTTACACACCCTTTCTCTCATTCCCAGGCACTTTCCTTGTTAATTATTCTGTCAAAATCTTGCAGAATTCTTCTTCTGAGAAACTTCTCATATTAGAGCTACCCCGCCATCTGGTGGCTAGCTGAAATACATTTGACATCTGCATTTTGCTCTGACTGAATCTTTCAGGCAGCCCACTCAGACGTGTACCTGCCTATTTAGCAGCAAAGAAGGACGGCGTGGAGTATGGGTGGAATATTTCCTATGGTGGTTCTTAAGCTATCTGATACAGGAGAACAGCAATCCTGTCTCCTGTGGGCCAGGGCCCAGTGCCTTATTGACTACAATTGCTTCTTTTTTTCCTGGAAATTCCCTAGGGACCAGCAGCATGTGACTTGTGAGCTGGCACCAGTCCTTGAATCCTCACTTTGAGAAGCTCTGTTCTTTTTGAACTAAGTAGAATACTTGAGAAAGTGAAGTGTACATGTTCTTGTCACATTTTGCTTCGTTCTCTGGTACTGGAAGTGAAGTACCCTGGGAGTGGGGTGGTGGTGGTGGTGGTTTAAAACCATACAGCACAACAAGGAGGTAAAGTACAGTAGGAGGTGGATTTCTTTTTCCCCCCTAGATGTTCTCTTTAGTCTAAGAAATGGAACCTATTCTTTTTGTAAACAGGCAAGCACATATAAATCACAAAGGTTTATAAAGAACAATATAAGAACCATCTTAAATGTTGTAGAATACTTCAAGAAACATAAAAAAACACACATATTTGGTAAACATGAACCTACCTGGTTTGTTTCTTAGGATTACAGTAGGTTCTTGGGGTTTGGTTCCAGAACCCCCTGTGGATACCAAAATCCTTGGAGTAATGGCTTAACATGTGATGACAAAGTTGGAGGAATCTGACCATGGCCAAGTCATGTGTCCATAGGAACAAGTGCAGTTGGTACACCACTTTTAATTGTGCAAATGCACTCCTAATTGCCACCAAAACCTGAGTATCTGGGTTCAGGGCTCAGTTTAGGAGCATGCCCAAACTGTGAACCTGTGCCTTTAGACAGAATGTGGCCCCATCCAGCACAGGCTGAATCCCTGTTGCTTGATCTGACACTTGACTGGTCTGGTGTAAGCTTCAGTTTGCCCTCATCCAGTCCATTACTGACAAGAAATACCTGTTTAGCATAGAAATAGTTTACTTGGATTGAGGTGGAAAAAGAAATAGTCGTCACCAGCGTACTGATTTTGCACTGAGCCCTAAAACTCTGAATGACATTTCCCAGTGGATTCACATATATGTTAAATAATGAGAGACAAGACAGAATGCTGAGGGGTTCAACAGGGAAATGGCCAAAGAGTTGAAAGGGAGTCTTCTAGTATCACCACCTGGGTTCATTCCTCCAGGTGGGAATGAAACCACTGCAAAATAGTGTCTCTAAGTCCCAGCCAGGAGGATACCATGCCCAGGAGGATACCATGGCTAGTGGGTATCAAAAGCCGCTGAAAGGTTCAGCAGAACTAGCAATATTTCTACATTAAAAATCTACACAAAACAAGCAGCATTATTTAGGACAGTGTGTGTATGCCATTTCTTTGTTACTGTTGTGAAGCAAATAGAAGTTACATCTTGCCAGTCTGCTTCAGACACCCAGAGATCAGTAGATCCAGCTCTACCTTCTGTCCACCCTTGTTCTAAATTACCAGGGCCCAGGGGCCGTTTGTTTGTTTGTGTCGTTTATATGCCGCCTTTCCCCCAGAGTGAGGAAATTGAAAATGTTTACCATAAAGTTAAAACAATAAATAAATAACATTACATCATTTTAAAAACAACAATTTTTTTAAAAAGATATGTAAAACATCCTAATTAAAAAATGACTCTACTTGAACATTAAAAGCCTTGTTATTGTTGTGTTCCTTCAAGTTGTTTCTGACTTATGGTGACCCTAAGGTGAGCCTGTCATGGGGTTTTCTTGGCAAGATTTATTCAGAGCAGGATTACCTTTGCCTTCCTCTGAGGTTGAGAGTATGTGACTTGCCCAAGGTCACCCAGTGTGTTTCATGGCCAAGTGGGAATTGAACCCTGGTCTCCAGAGTTATAGTCCAGCACTCAAATCACTATGCCACACTGGCTCTGTTTAAACCAGGGGTAGGCAACTTTTCCCTGTTTAAACTAGGGGTAGGCAACCTTTCCCCAAGGGACTTCAGCTCCCAGAATCCCAGGAGCTATTGGCCAACATGAGACTATTGGCCAACATGGCTGAGGCTTCTGGGAGCTGAAGTCCCTCGGCCCTTAAAGGGGAAAGGTTGCCTACCCCTGGTTTAAACAAAAACGTTTTTGCTTGTGGGTGAAAGGAAAGCAGGGAAGGGGCCAGCCTAACCTCCCGTGAAAGGGAGTTCTTGAAGGTGGGAGCAGCCACCAAGAAGGCTTTATCCCATGTCATCCTCAAGTGATCCTGTGATGGTGGAGAGAATGAGAGAAATCCTTCTCCTGAAGATATTAGAAATTTGGCTGATTCATATGTGGAGATAATGGCCTTTCATATAGTCTAGATCAGGGGTAGGCAACCTTTCCCCTTTAAGGCCAAGGGACTTCAGCTCCCAGAAGCCTCAGCCATGTTGGCCAATAGTTCCATGTTGGCCAATAGCTCCTGGGATTCTGGGAACTGAAGTCCCTCGGCCCTTAAAGGGGAAAGGTTGCCTACCCCTGGTCTAGATCCAAGCTATATCCATAGAAAGGTCTCCATATCTCAAAATCTTCCTTTATATGCTTGGATTCAACAGTGGCATCAAAACTGTGGAAATCACTCCCAGGGAAGTTTACTGTCCCCCTGCCCTTTCTTTCTATTGGTCTTTGATCCAAAAGGAAATCCTGCACTTCTTCAGTTTTTTCTGAGTTTGAAATTTTTCTGTTCTGTTGCTTAACAAATGATTTATTAGTTTGTTTCTGTTTTGCAGTTTAGCTTCTGCTGCATTCATTTGTTTTGAAGTCAGGGCGTACATATTCTAAATAATAATTTTAGAATATCTACCAGGGTTTGATTCCCAGCTTAACCATGAAATCCACTGGTCTGCATTAACCAGTTGTGACAGACATTGTGAGAATGGTTCAAATGAGCTTGCGATGCATAGAAATATCCCTAGTACTAGTAAATGGCAACTGGGTTTACATCTGAACTGTAATATTTCACCCCCTTTTAAATGTAAATCTTCTGACAGTAAAGGGAATCATAAGCATCAGCTATTGCCCAAGTCCTGTGTATTCCTAGATTTTAAAAAATCTGTGATTCCTCCAAGCACTGGCTTTAAGTTAATGCCTTGATGCATAAGCTGTAGTTTTTCTTGGGAGTCCTATACATTGTGTATTTGCATGCCCATCATGGCCTTCTTTGTTGTCTTGTAGTTTATGCAGTCTATGCATAGCTTGAAAGGATTGCTTTTTGGGGACTATAGCTTCCAGAAATTCCCAGCCAGCATTGTCACTAGTCTTGCTAGTTGAGGGGGGTCTGGAAGTTTTAGTCCAAAAAAGTAACTTCTAAGCTCAGAACAGTGTTTCCAAACTCTGTTCCTCCAGGCGTTTTGGACTTCAGTTCCCAGAAGCCTCAGGCATTTTGCCCAATGGAAGGCTAGAGTTTGGGAAATACTGCCTTAGAACATCAGTTTAAAGACAACTACCTCTGAAAACATGATGACAGGGGAACATAACACTGGAATGAGAAGGATTCTTTTTAGTGGTTTCCAGAAGTACAAATAATCTGGCACGTGGATCACTGTGATCTGGTATTAAAATTGGCAGAGGCTATAAATCTGCTTCTAGCACCAAGGTGTCTCTTATCCTCATCACTGATGCTGTTTTCCTTTTTTCTTTATATGTCCAGGTTAGACTGAAGATGCTTTATGCAGCAACCAGAGCAACAGTGAAGAAAGAGTTTGGAGGTGGACACATAAAAGATGAACTTTTTGGAACAATAAAGGTAGGGTTGGAAATCATTACCTGTCTGTTCTCGCCTGCAAAAATTTTCTCCCTACTTGAAAGATATTTTCTACTGGTTTCAGGCGAAGTTTCACATTTGCAAGAATTATTTTTGCATGAAATACACAAGTCCATAGCAGTTGCTACCTCACTTCATGGAATTTTTAAAATTAGAAGCATTGGATGGGCTGGTTGCATTGTTTTGTTTTGTTTTTTAAACCAATCAACCAGTCCTGTTCTTGTTAGGGTGTGTATGCATTTCATCAGAATGTAAAAACCTGTAGACCTGTATAGAGAAATTTTTGCCCAAACTACAGCAACCACAGCAAAAACCAAACAGGAATTCCTGTTTAGATGTCAATCAGACATATTTAGTTGCATAGATATAAATAGGTGTAGAGCAATATCAGCATCTCTTGGATTGTGCCACCATGTGAAACCTGGCTATCTTAAGACCATTTTATACATTGTGTATTGGCAAAATCTGGTTTGCCAACACTTTCATGGTCTTGTGCTTCAATGAAAAGTCCATAAGGTGGCAGCAATGCTTATGAAATGAGGCCCACACTCTGTTGTAGAATTAATCTTGTGCTTGACTATCTCTCACAATTGTCTGTGGTTACATCTGATGGAGAAATCCTCAAGGCACATATCTCTTTGGCCAGAAAATAAACAACTAAATCATCTGTGGCCCATTAACTGCTAGCATTGATGTGTTCTGCTCAACAGTGGTATTTTACGTTTCTAAGTAGTGCCTGCAGAATGGGAAAACTTGTAAAGTTT
Source organism: Phrynosoma platyrhinos (assembly GCA_020142125.1). Classification (NCBI taxonomy): domain Eukaryota; kingdom Metazoa; phylum Chordata; class Lepidosauria; order Squamata; family Phrynosomatidae; genus Phrynosoma; species Phrynosoma platyrhinos. The sequence continues at coordinate 263,528,513 of CM034703.1, forward strand.
TGTCCTGTGAAGCCTTATAACAAGCTTTTATATGAGCTGGACTGTATGCTTCCAGAAGCAGAGCAACAGTGGTACATGCACACAGTCAGTGCTTGCAAATCATTGTGGTTGGAGGCATCTCTGTAATAGGCTTTGTCAGAGCATCAGGTTCAGTTCTGAATTGGGTCTGCAAGCCTCAGACCAGGATGCCATCAGCTCAGAACTTGAAAAAGTTACTCTGGAGGGCTACAGCTCCTAAATCTCCAAACAATAGCCATGCTGGCTGGCAAAAAGTCAAGGAATCCAAAAATATGACTTTCCCTAGTTCTGCATCTAAATGAATTTAAGTCTCCAGGACCAGATGAACTACATCCAAGGATATTAAAAGACAGCAAAGAGCTTAAATGTAAAGCTTATTGTTTTGCCTCATGGTTTCCTAGATTGAAAAGTACAGAGCTGACTAATAGTCGGATCTGTAATTATTACAAATAATAATCTATAAGTGACTTACAAGTTATTAAAACCAGTATAGATTTTAAAACATAAGTGTGTATATAGGTGTGTTAACTTAAAAGGAAGCAATCTGTAGAGTTAAAATATTTTAAAATTTACTAAAAGACAATATAAAACCTCAACAAAGACAGCACACCAGATGTTAAAAGCCTATCAGAGTCAATTCCTAAAAGTCTGATAGAATAGGAATGTCTTTACTAGAAACAAAGCAAAGCAAAGCGGGAGCCTTGCAGTCTAGGAGCAGCCACAAAGATGTCCTTCCCCCTTGTTTCCATCTGAGAAGGTAGAGCTCAGAGAGAAAGGCCTCTCCCAAAGATTTTAGAGTTCTAATACACTCCTATATGGAGGTACAGTTCCCATGGCACTCTGTCCATCATGGTAGAAAGCTGGTGAGTAGGATGTAACACAGTGAGAACATTTCTAGAAGAAAAGGTTCATGTATATCCCATGTTTCTTCCATCATGGAGTGCAAGATGCCAGTGGCCTAGGTTATACTTTGAATCAGACCTGTGGATACTACGTCTCCTCTTTTGTTTGACTGTAGGAAGATGTCTCACTTAATGGTTACCAGAAACACATGTCGTCCTACTCTGCTCCAGCTCCTCTGACTGCAGCTGAACAAGAGCTTCAGCAAATCCGCATCAATGAGGTGAGCAAGTGGTAAACTATGACACTCATCCCACTGTTCTACCCCATCAGCCATTTCCCTCCTGAATGTCTTACTCCCTCACAGTGTGATTTCAAGATTGGAACATATGACTTTGTTGCTGGGATGCTCGTGGTGGTGGTCAAAGAGTCATGACAGCATTCTCCTTTCTGCCTCCATTTAGGAAACCATTCAAATGGCTGTCAGTTTTCGCTAAAGGAAAAGGAAATACATAGCATTGGTTGGAAATGGTCAGAAAGGATACTTCTAAATCTATAAACAAACTGTGAGGAAGAGGACATTGGAAGAAGGAAATGAACAAAATAGAATTACAGTGAAATATGTTGGCTGATTGTAATCTGATTTTCTTGTCCCATGGTAGCCAGATATCTCTTCACATAACCATGATGCTGACAGTACACTGGGAGACCTCAACTTATAAAGCAAGAAAATGAGAAAGTGCATTCTAATCCTCTGTAAAAATTCATGGTGGATTTCAGGTAGTAGTTCTCAGCCTTGGGTTCCTAGATGTTAAGGGACAACAATTGACCTTATCCCTTATCATTGCGACAATGAACACTGGGGATAATGGGAGCTGTAAATCCACAATATTTAGGGACCCAGAAATGGGAACCACTGCTTTAAAGCAATCTCTGATCTGTAGGGTACTGTGGTCCATATATGTTACAAGTTGGTTGATGCTTGGTAGAACTTGAAAAAATTACTTTTTTTTTTTTTTGGATTATAGCTTCCAGAAGTTGAATCTTCCAGGCTGGCTGAAGAATTCTGGGAGCTATGATCCAAAAAAGTAACATTTCTGAGCTTTGGGCTCAAGGCAGTGGTCCTACTTGGGAGCTGTGTATTGGACTAGTTGGCCTTTCACCTATATGAAGTTTGGATCTTGAGCTTTCAAAGTTAAAATGATAGCATAACAATCACTTTAAATTATTGTCCCCATACTGTTACAAGAATAGAATGCCTCACTTGGTATTCTTTCTTGCTGCTTCACATTCTGGTAGTCTAAGCACTGCTTTCTGTTTATCGCTTGCTCCTTTATCACACAGTACACTTTAACCACTTTTTACCTGCCAGGATTTGAGCTTTAGTGCTGTCTTATCCCTGTTGTGAAGGATGATCAAATCAAACAATGATTTAGCAACTAGTGTGCAGTGTCCTGCATTCTCCTTGATGCTAGCTTAAGCCTTGAGGATGTTATCCTCTCCAGCAGAAGAAGCAGGCAGATATCCCCACTTTTTCTAAAACAAGCTTCTCAGTCAGATACGTGACCAGAACCTTCCAGGAGGTGGACAATTTTAGCATACAAAAAGGGGAGAGGGTGGAAGCAACCAAGAATCCCTCTTCTGTAAGTGAAAGAGTATGGACTGCGAGAGAGAGGTGGCTTCCACAAGTGTGGTAGGTAAGTCAGGTTTTTTGGGGGTATGATAAATGCTAGAAGCAAGCATGGCTGGTCCCCCAAAGTGAGCACAAAGGTCATGGGTTAGAGAGGGAGAATTTTTTAAGTAACTAGGGTGATTAAAAGGCAAAAATTGGGGGTGATTGGGATGACATCAGGAAAGACTTGGGCAGTGGCCGGGATCACCTTTGCTTTACATCCAAGGGACAATTTGTTGTGGTCACGTAACTACCCTCAAATCCTGCCTGCCCTAATAATAATAGTCATCATCATTATTGATACCCCATCTTTTTTCCAAAACTAGAACTTAAGGCAACTTACAAATTAAAAGAATTATAATTTAACTAAGCAAAATTAAAAGGACAGCAATGAGGGGTTCGTGCTAGCCTTGCCAATTGGTTTGGATAAGTTGGGTTTGTGGGATTTTTAATTTTTGATGTTCTTGTTAGTTCAGATCATTTAAAATAAATATACCACCTTCTTCAGTGTCACTAGTAATTGAAGGCAAGGGAATCATGCAGTCGTTGTGTTTCAGTGAATGCAAGAATGAGGAGAAGTGCTACATTGACTAGGATTCAGCAGGTGGTTGATTTAAACATAATGTAGGATATGTTCCCATCGTCCCTAAACAGAATTGTCCAATTATTCTTCTCAATTGGCTGTTTGCTGATACCCATGCAGAATCTACAAATAGCCCCTCACAGGATAAAAGGTTCCTCACTAAAAAGGGTGCTAACCTGGAGTCCAGTTTTAGCACCAAGGAGAATGTTCAGAAAAAGAAAAAAAGTTGTGTTTTGCATTTTACACACCAGGGCTGCAGCTCCACTGCAGAAATAATGCAGTTTGATACCACTTTAACTGCCATAGCTCAATGCAGTGGAATTCTGGAATTTGTAGATTTGTGGGCTATTTAGCCTTTTCTGTCAGAGAACTTTGGTGCCACAACAAACCACAAATCCTAGGATTCCTTAGTATGGAGCCATGGCAGTTAAAGTAGTGTCAACTGCATTATTTCTTCAGTGCAGATGAGACCCAGGTGTAAAAAGGTCCCTTTTAAAATATTTGCTAGTAATCCAAATGTCCTGAGCTGATCTGTGTACCAAATTTCAACTTTCTAAATATTGGGAAAGTGCCATAAATCAGTATTCCCAATATTCCTGTATAGTGAGCAAGAACCAGACATCTCATCATCTTATATCTGTATATATTTCATATATGAGGGACGGGAAAAGTATGGCCTTCTATTGTTGAAGTGCAATTCCCAGTATTTCTTACCACTAACTATGCTAGCAAGGGGTGCTGACAATTGCAGTTCAATAATATCTGGAGGGCTGCACAGTTCCCATGCTGAAATAGGTATGTATTACACATAAAGACAGAGAGAGAGGTGAATCATGGCGACTATCACTTCGTACCCCAGGATGGCTTATTTTGAAGAGGCCACTCACCTCAGTAGTCCTTGCTTTCCAGTGTATACCTTACATATCAGTCCTGTGAATATAAGATGCAGCCCTAATGCCTGTCTCTCCTCTTGCCTACTTCTTCAGCAGGGCTGTTGAAACAATCCCAGCCCCAGTGATCATCTCTCATTCTGCATCCTTGTGTAAATACGTCAGTCACCATTTCTGGTGACGGGCATCCTGCTTTGCCACAGAGCTGCCTCTTCCCCCATGTACCTCCCCTTCTTACCCTCCACCGCTGCATGGTTGAATGATTATGACAGGCTGTGAAGAGAGTCCTTCTCTGTTCGGTGTTCCTTTGCTGGGTCAGTGTGCATGTGATCCAGTGTCACTGTGGCAGGCGAGATGTCACTTTTGTTTTGGGGACAAGCTCAGAGAATTGATTATCACTTATGAAAGCCTAAATCACCAGCTCAGCTTCTGGATTGCACGCTCTCTCGCTCTCTCATTCCCCCTCAACAGTTTAACAGTTACCACATAGTACATTGAGTCCCATAAACCAAATTTATCAAAGATGCACCTGGTGGAGTGCTGTGATGTACAACTAACAGTGCAGGAAGTTTCCCAGCACAGGCAAATATAGCCTCTTTTTCTGGGATGCTTCCTCCAGCCCATATCTCAAAGAGCAACTTTAAACTGAATCAGGCCATAGTTCTCTTTAGCTGATCTTCAGACCTTTAGGCTCTTGCCTGAAGTTTTTTGTTGGCTCCCCAGTTCCTGAAAAGGCTTAAACCTTTGACTGTCAGCACTGAACTGTACCACATTGTCTATTTTGAAATGCTGGAAATGCTCAGTTAAATGGAACAGGTTAGCCTGAATCACCCACTAGTTGGTACAACAGGGATGAGAGGTTCCAAAATTCATTCTTTCAAACTCCCTCAGCTTGGAAGTATTACCAGGGAACTCCTGTTCTCACATTCTGTTCTTACCCTTTTCCAGTGTTGTCTCTGGCTCTGTTTAGACTCCTTGCATCTTTGTTCAGTGGCAGGCATCACCCCTCACAGTGACTTGAGAATTTTGTCACATCGTGACATTTTAGCAGGTTCCAGCTCAGGAGGGGACACTCACAACCATCACATGCCTTGACCCTGGAATAGACTTTTGGGTCCGGGGTCAGTCCCTTATTCATGTACTGCAGAAAACAGTATCACTGAGTATGTACAGAGTATGCTTTCGTTATGTCTGTGTAATTGCTTCCAGCTTCCAACACAGCCTGAGGACTTGGAGGCTAAGAGTTTCAGGGCCATAATACATGGATTCAAACAAAGTTGAGACTACTCTCATTTGATTAATTGAGTAATATTGCTGCCTTACTGTGAGTCTCGTTGTAGTTTTGTGTGATTTAAGCTACTTTTTACCTGTGTCTTGCAGGGTAAAACAGCCCAGGTAAGTGCTTCCTGTTACTTGTTTTCTCCTGTTTTTGCTCTCTTGTTTTCTTGAGTGACGTGTGAGGGGTAAACTAGGACTCACCAACAGGAAATATTTCAGGCTGGCATCGCAGGTGTGATGCAAACAGTGTCTCTGAGAAATGTGTGTGTTTGTGCAAGCACCTTCAAGTTACCTGTTGACTTACCCTATGTTCATAGGGTTTTCATAGGCAAGATATTTAATATTCAGAGATGGTTTTACCAGTTGCTTCCTCTGAAATATAGCTTACAACATCTGATGTTTGTTGATGGTCTCCCATCAGTGTCAATAAGGCTAATGCTGCTTAGCTTCCAAGAGCAGACAGGATCTTATGCCTTCAGGGTATTTAGGCCCCAAGTGAGTCATTTATGGCCCCTTGTGTACAGCTATGAAGATAAAAATCTGAAATATTTATGTGTACTTTGTTCTAGTATCCAATACCAATGACGCAAACCTACATGCAGCCACAGGCATGATTGTTCTCGACTGGGAAACCCCGAAATCTCAAGTGCTAACATTGTGACATCAAGGGTTTTAAATGGTCATGGTTCCTCTCCATCCCAGAGTGCCACTAAGATTTTTGAGGCTTAAATTATCCCTTTCCCTCCACATGTTCCATTAGGTTGAATGTTGAGAATGCTAGCTAGATGGACTAGGCAGCATTTCTTGAACTCTGCAGTTAGGTAAAACTCACTAGCAGATCCCCAAGGATAAGCTTCTGCCAGCCTTGACCTATATGTATGTTGGAGACAATAGTAACATTAGGCCAGTAGTAAGGATTACACATTTTTTGGCCACTGGGGAAGCTTTCAAGCTTAATCTACAAGCTTAATAATCAAGCTGTGGATTTCTGTAGATGGAAGGTAGAGAAATAATCAGAATGTGCTGTTACTTGTGCTATTTCAAATACTGTCTTTATCTCCTTAGTGCATGTCTCCTTGTTTGTGCAGTGCTTTCTATATCCCTTTGCTTCAAAGGGAGGTCTCTGATTTCTTGGAGTGTGGCTTTTCTGTGTCTCATGTAACTTCATGGGACAGCGTTAGGAACTGTACGTTAGCAACAACTTGACTTTCCATTCCCAGCACAGTACCATTTATAATAAATGCTCTAAGACTAGCTTCATTGAATATTTTGTATGTTGCAACAGAATGATGTTGTTACCAGTTTTTGTAATTTCTAGTGTCACATGAATATATAAAATAAGATGTGTAAGTAGCAAGCCAACAAGCATAGGATTACAACATAAATACCTTGGATCTCGCTGCAGCAAAACAAGACTGTCAGCTGATATTTGTTAGTCATCTTGAGTAGTAGGATTATTATGAATTTCGTGTAGCTGTGGTACTCTGCTTGTGAAATCCAAGTCCTTTGAAACTCCTGGTATTAAAGCTCCACAGGGGTTTTGTCCCATTTTGGGCTCCATTTTTAAATACAATCCACATTTCAAAGGGTTATAAAATACAAATTGTACATTAGAGGTGTTCTTCACCTTAGGATTGTTTCCCCTATGATGTGCTTGCATAAGGGAAGCTTGAGAAGTCTTGATTTGATCATTCTCTTTACTAAATGTGAAAATTGCACATCAAAAAAATAAAATAAAACACTTTGAGGGGTCTCTATATATTCATACACATTTGATTGGCACAGTATATGTCAAGTCAGAAAATTTTAGAAAGTGGCATATATTGAAACATTATATGCTACATGTTAAGACAGTTGGGAATTTGTGTGTCAGTTATCAGATAAATGTGGAGAAGCATAGAATTAAAAATGGGGACTTAATTAGTTTGTTAAGGTCCTATAGCTATGTATTTGCAGTGAGCTTCGCAATTCAGAAATGAGGCAATTTCATTACTGCCAACCTCACTGCAAATGCCTTATACCTCAGTTCTGTGAAACGATGAACATCTGACTGTTCTGAATGGATATGAAAACTTTAAATCTGCGGCTTCTCCAGTACAGAACTGAAAAATAGTATGTAGAGTCCTCTGTGGGTCGGAAAAGAGTAAGCTGCAAATGTAAATAAATGTGGAACCTGTCAAAAATCCAATGTAAAAAGGCTTCTGCCACATTACATTTTTTGGAAGGCGTTTTAGACTGATACTTGCCATAAAGATTACTACAAGTTCCAGCATAGGCTTGCCTTGGAAATGTGCAAACCTATAAGAGCAGTAAGGATCTTATTATAGCTTTTGTTACAGAATGTTCACATATTTTTGGTTCTCTATGAGAGTTCTTTAGGACATTAGGGCAAGACACAGCAATGTAATTCTACCAGAGAAGTCAATTTTCTGTCTCTTCTATATTCTTTTGTGTACTTGAAAAGCCAGTTTTGGAAGGCTGGGAAATCCTCTGGAACAGGTTTTGTGGCACAGCGGGAGGGGAAGAAACCTCTAGTCTTTCTGACCATATATATGGAATTACATTATTAGATTCCTGTCCCCCCCACACACACACACACTTTAAAACTAGTGTAGCTTTGTAACATAATTTAAATATAGGTGACTTCCTATAATTCCCTATTCCTGTGGAAGATTTTTAGTGAAACATTCATCATAACTACGGAAGGAGAAGATAGGGACTTTGCTGTTTAGTGTTTTCTTTGCAGTGACTAACATCATGGAGGTCCTTAGCCTCCAAATAGTGTTGCCAGGTTTTCAAAATAGCAATAAGGAACCATCAAAATTCATGATATGCAGGGTTGACAGTCAGGAAACAGCTGTTAACAAGTTTGTGTTCTACCTAAATACCAAAGGAAAGTATTGATTTCATTTAACTGTTTAAAAAAAAAAAGAAAAGGCCGCATTCATAAATTATATGTTGCACACATTTATGTCTTTATAAAGGGCTCTCAATGTTGGGTGGGACAGAAGAAATCTTGATTAGTCTATATCAGGGGTAGGCAACCTTTCCCCTTTAAGGGCCGAGGGACTTCAGCTCCCAGAAGCCTCAGCCATGTTGGCCAATAGTGCCATGTTGGCCAATAGCTCCTGGGATTCTGGGAGCTGAAGTCCCTCGGCCCTTAAAGGGGAAAGGTTGCCTACCCCTGGTCTATATGTACAAAAAAAATTTCCAGCATTCAAATGGGGGGGAGACCCTTATAATAAAGGACACCTGCCAATTCTGTAAGATCCGGTTTTCCAGCCCTCAAATAACAAGTATGTAAAGAGAGATTGAAGTACCGTTGAGACTAACTGTAAGAAAGAAATTGGCAGCATGAGCTTTCATAGACTTAAGTCTATGAAAGCTCATGCTGCCAACTTGTTTCTTATAGTTAGTCTCAATGGTGTTTCAAGATCTCTTTACATACTGATTTTACAAACTAACATAGCTATATCTTTGAATTCTGCCTATATAACAAGGGACTCCTGGCAGCTCTACCTTCAAAATAACCACTTGGCCACTCATTTGCCAGAGTGGATGTGAAATGCATGGGGAGAAATGGCTAGCACTTCCCTTTTTGTGAAGTCGTAGGCTTTCATGGCCGGCATCCATAGTTTTTTGTGGGTTTTTCGGGCTGTGTGGCCATGTTCTAGAAGAGTTTCTTTCTGACGTTTCGCCAGCATCTGTGGCTGATCTCTACACAACTTCCCTTTTTGTCAGCAGAGGATGAAGCACTGACCAAGAGCCCCTTCATGGATCAGGGCCTTGGAAGAACGTGGTATTTGACCAGATACCCTTGCATTTGAACCAGATGGACTTTTGCATCCCAGTGGCAGTTTTCTGATTGATAGGGGGTTCTGATCTCTACACAACGGTGTCTTTATTTATTCAACTTGACGTTTAAAATGTTTTTAAATTGTGAACTGCTTGTTAGAGCCATTTACCATATTCTGTCCCACTGTGCACATGTATATGCATATAAAAAGTTCCCCTTTCCATTGCAAGCTGAAGCTTTCCAGAGGTTTTCTATTGTAAGGTGGCCACATTTTTTTCTGTAACAGTGGGAAGGGCATTAAAAAGTGCAAAAATGTGGACATAGTTTTTGGAACCCTCTTGAAATTCTTCAAGACAAGCTCATTATTATTGTAAGCTGCTTTGTGTTCTGTTCCAGAAGAAAGGTGGGGCATAAATAAATAAAGTCATGCAGTTGCAAACAAACACAAATAGCCTTTCCCCTCTCTTATAGGTAAGCATGTTCTTTTCCCTCACCCACTTATGATTATTTTTTTAAAAAATATCCTTCCACAAAGCTTTTGTCCCAGCATGTTTTGATAAAATGCTGCAGAACAACACTGACTGAGACAGGATCCTACACATGTTTACTCAGTCTAGTTTCCTGCACTGAACACAATGGGGCTTGCTTCTGAGCAAGCATATTTACGTCTCTGCTGTAATGTTTACTTACGGTATATAGTAGACTCTTACAAATTGGTACCTCTTGTATGATGTGGTGTGGATCCATGGATGTTTAAGAACCTCTTTTAATTGTTTAGCGCAGGGGTAGGCAACCTAAGGCCCGGGGGCCGGATGCGGCCCCGCGAGGCCTTTGGACCGGCCCAGGCCGGTCCTGCCGCCCCCGCCCGCCATGATGATATTGGTTATTGTTGTTATTACTTGTTCTTGGGGTTTTCTTGGCAAAATCTCCACAGGGGTTTTGCCATGGCTTTTCTGGGGCTGAGAGAGTGTGCATGCATATGTTTTTAATTAAAAAATTAAAAAAAATATTTTTATTATTTGTTTATTTATTTAATTATTTTTGGTGCTTCGGCCCCCCAATTGTCTGAGGGACAGCAACCCGGCCCACAGCTCAGAAAGGTTGCCTACCCCTGGTTTAGCGTGTTTAGAGCTGGAATCTTGTTGGTGACTTACACCAGTGTAGGCATTTTGGTTGGCATTATACAAAGATGCATCCAGTACCTCTTGGCACACAATGGCAGCTGAAAGGTACTGGGCCAGCTCTGCCCCTCCTCAACCCTAATGCCCTCTGGATGCCTGGAGTGGGGCTGGGACCACTTTGTCATACAGTTATCTTCCCAGCCAGACCTCCTGCATTCTTACCTCTTGGATTTTCTGCTTAAATGTGCTGGCTAAGCTTTATGCTTCACCAGCATTGAAGAAGAACTCAGCCACAATACCATCATACTTGCATTCCTTAATCAGTAGAAGACAGATCTTATTTTCAGGGATTTACCTTCTCCCTGAGCATTCAGGTTCTTGAATTCTCAGCTTCTAAATATACACAAGCTATAGAAAGTACTGTATAGATTGCAAGTCCATAAGCCCAGGATCTCTTCACAATTTTTATCCCAGTTTTTTAAAAACTGTTCTTGTGCACATTGCTCCTTAGTTTAGCATGTTGTGACAGCTATGTTAAATTTTAAAAATTTCCTCATTTTTGTAAACTGCCCTATAAGTGGTTTATATATTGCAGATATAAAGATAAAATAGTTGTAGTAGCAGAGAATGTATGTGAGAGCTCAGCTATTGCTAAATGATATTTTCCTTTTTTATGATCTTTGCTTCTATGAACAAAAACCTTGATGTTGAAAGCTGCTTGGGGATGGAATGGGAGTGAAGGATGGCATGAGGGATGCATTGATGTCTCTGTTATATGGACCCTCCACATCCTTCACTTTGGTTATAGTGGCTCAGCTCACATCTCACCTTCACAGCAGAAATGAGTAAAATGCAGAGGTTTTCAGTAAGCTGCAGCCTCCCATTTCGTACGAGGAAACGTTCATTACCAATTCAGGAGCAATCCAGGATCTTAAACCAACTTTCAAATGTGGTTTATAATCTGGACTTGTTCCCAAATAGTTAATCATACTTTCCCTGTTTGGATAAAATGGGGAACTATGGCTAATTGAAGCCTTCTGAGGCTAATTGTGGCTTGTGTAAAGCAAACAGCAAAGACTGTTTCATTCAGGTTTATTAATTTGAGAGATGATTGTCCAACCACAGAAATTCCACATTTTGTCTGTTTTTCGTTTGCCTGGTAGATTTTTGTAAAAGGAAAAATGATTGTGGGGTATTTCTTGTATTTATCTAAGTCAGGAACCGGCAACCTTTTGGAGACCTGGGCCGGTCTCCCGTAGCCCAGGTCCCGGCTGGGCCAAGGGTGGGGGGGATGGTGACACGCGCGTGCACGTGCACTCATGCGCACCCTCCACTGAGGCGCACAGCCCCCCCACATGCCGCCGCTGTGCATGGCGTGGCAGCAGCCGCATGTACGGGGGGTCGTGCACGTCGGTGGAGGGTGCGTGCAGGGACGCTTCTCTTGGCAGTGACGGGCCTCCTGGAATCCCGTTGCGACCAAGGGTCCCCCCGGGAGGCTACCCGGACTTACCGGCCCA
>CM034703.1:263540327-263555040 GCA_020142125.1 Phrynosoma platyrhinos
GGCCGTAGGTTGCCGACCCCTGATCTAAGTAGTACCTTCCACTCATGTTGATGTGGATGTCTTTTTTAGGAACTCCTTCAGAAAACCTTAATGCATAAAAATATATTGCTTTTCCATAGGAAGTTGTCAAAGTTTGCTAAAACATTTAGTTATCTCAAAGCCTTTCCTTGATAAAGCAAACACTTTGATCAGTTTCTGTATTGGACCCTTCCAAAGGAGTTTAGCACAGAACTAACCTTGCTCCAATTTTTGTTTTGCTTGTGCTCCAAGGATCTTCATTACCTGGCCTCCAGCAGTGAGATGGTAGGCCTCTCTCCTCCAAGTATTCTTTTGCTTTCACTTTTTTTCTTGCTAAATCCCCAAGGCACCCCTTACATATAAATATCTGTTGCCCTCTGCTTAATTTTTGAGATAACATTTTGTAAAATGGATCTGTCTGCTGACTCCGCATTGATTTTGCTGATCTGATTTCTTCTCTCCACCTGTCCTTAGGATTCAGATTCCCAGGAGTCTTACACTGAGATGGTAGGCTGGACATTGTGTATCTCTCTCTTTTTGGAGTCCCTCTCCCCATTTTCCTGAGGTTCTTCTCTTGCATGTATTAACTCTGACACAAGTTTGGAGCTTCCGCTTGAGGAGAATAAAAGAGATGTTTGACTCCTTTGTTCTGTAATTCAGCAGCTTACCAAATTTGTAAACTTGATGCCCGTCTCAGAGATGTGTGGAGCTTACATACTGTAGCAGATAAAGTATACAAGTTGGCACAAAGACCCCAGTTCTGATCTCAACTTAGTTGTGATGATCTTAGGAATGTTACTGTTTCTTAACATCAGCTCTCCTCCCCAAATACAATAACCCATACGTCCCATGATTGGTGAAGCTTCACAAAATGTATATCCTCATGCTCATATTTTGCTTTGAACCTTCCAGCCCACATCCATGTGGCCAGGGTGGAGTGTTCCAGACCAACAAAGATGCCCCACATTGCCATAGTGTCATGTATTGCTGTATGTTGCTTCTGAGCCTCCTGTTTTACTAGCCCAAGTCAGCTGGAGATGGCTGTGCTAGAAGAGTTATCCTTTGCACCAGCCCATGCCTTCAGAAAGGCAACACATGAGCCCCTAGTCCCCAAGTTTCCTTTCCACTAGGGGAAAGCATTTCCCATTTGCTGAAGGAGCCAAACAGGAATGTTTTGACAGTGCACATGGACTGCTGTTCCTGTGAGTTATAAGGTTGGATTTTTCAGATTGCTCAGTTATTGCAGTGTCCAAAAACAGCCGTTGTGTGGCTTTTCATTTTAAAAACTGCATGTTGTTTGCACACAATATGAAACAAAACCTTTCCTACATATTTGCCCAGCAGTTGTGCCTTCAGTCACATACCACATTGAAATTGCTATACATATGTCACTTATGGTGCTGGATCTTCCACATTTAACTAGAATCTGGAAAGTTCAAAACGATTTTCCAACAGGGTGGAAACCATAATAGAAAACTGAGCGCCAAAAAAATTGCCACCATGTCTGCTCAGGTAAAAAAAAAAAAAAGTTATGCCATTCCTGTGGGTGGGAGACCAATTCCGTCTTAATTTAGAAAAGGATGGGAATCATGTGGCGCTCCCAATGTTGTGGAACCTAAACTCCCAGCAATCCTCCTCCTTGACTGTAATGGCACCTGAGAGTTGCAGTCCAACTGCATCTTGATGGGTGTATGACGCCCACTGCTGTTTTAGCGCAACTGCGTACTTAATAGGTTGCTTAGTGGCTTTTGTTTGCTATTAGCCTAAGCCGGGATATGCTAAAGCTTTTGGGTAACTCTTTTTTCCCCTTTTGTTTCTGTCACAATGTGACTCCATATCCCTACATTCCCCATGCAGATGGTAATGGGCTGCTGCTGCTGCCCATCAGTGGTTGAATACCCTCACCTTGAGGAGGTAGGCTCTGCTGCCTGCATTTTGTGTTTTGTTCCCTCTTGGGGGATTTTTCTTTTGACTGTCAGTGTGGTCACTTCCTTCGTGATTTTCTCTCAAACCAAGGAATGAAACAACAAAACCTCCAACAAACCAGTGTTTTTGTCATACACATGGGTCCTGTTTTCTAAACTGCCTTGAGAGAAATGTGAAGGATAAGTAACCCTATGAGTGATGTGAACTTCTCATAGAACAAATATTTCCTAGTCTTCCTTTCTGCTTGAATTTGGGGCACCAGTGAGTGGCTGCTGTTTAATCGAGATGTTGATTTGAAACCTTCATTCAAAACTCCATATTAGACCTTCAGAACAGGCAGAAAATTCTGTGTGCAAGCTTTGAAAACACAAAGAATTTTGTATTTTTTTCATTTTCCTAATAAAGTTTGACAATATGGACTTTGGAATTTGTTTTATGATCAACACATTTATGATCTTTCATTCACTCACTAAAGAATCTTTTCCTCCCTTTTCATTTTCTCTCTCTCTGTAAAAACAAATCTGGGTGGCTGTCCCAATATAAATTTAGTAAGATCCTTTCTGAATACATAGTTAATGCCAGTGTATAGGAAGGATTTACAAGAGTGAGATTGTAGAAGGGTTCACTTCACTGTGCTTCAGAGTTCAACTTGTTTAATTGCTGTATAATGTCAGTGCATAATGTTTTAGCAGTCTTCTAGCTGCTATTTAAATTCTTACTATCTTTCTTTGAAGAGTGGGACTTCTTGAAATGAAATGTTGACTTACAAAGAACTGAAGGGAAGCAACTGGGCTTTTTTAAAATTAAGGACAACTAGACATGATATATATTCCCCCCTTCTAAATAATATAATCTTCCACAGTGCCAATGCTTTTAGCTTTGGGAGGGAAACTTCTATTGGTTCCAAAAGAAAAGCTGATGTTGAAGCCAAAAAGCTGATGTTGAAGCCAACCCTCTCTCCCATAGAAACGTGCCACAGTCCTTATCCTGATACCTCCCCGTGGCTATTATGTAGAAGACAAAGGAAAGAAGTGCAGTCATACAGTTACTCATATTGCCATGCACCACTTCATTGGCTTTATGAGGATTTATGAAATATTCCAATCTTTAATAGTGCTCTCACCAGTATTATTATTGTTATTATTATTATTGTTATTTTTTAAATTGTCCTCACAGGATAAGGTCCAGATCACCTGGTGCAGAAGTTGCAGCCACCATCACTGCTTTGCGTATAGCCTGGGAGAGAGCCTGTTCATAACTTACACAGGAATATTATTCAAGTGAGCTTCAGTGGTGTGGAAAAGAGGTGGTGCCACCATTTGTGTTCTACACTAAGACCTGGAGATTTGGGCCGTTTTGGGGGCAGGGAAGGGGAGGGACAGCCGCACGATCGGCACCCCAACCCCTTCCCCAGGTCATCCTCGGAGCAGCGGCCCTCCGCATGGCCGGCGCTCTGAGGAGGACCTCCCGCCGCAGCGTTCGCACATGCTGCGGCGGAAGAGCCGCTGAAGGTGCGCCACAGCCTTTTGCGGCGCACCTTCGATGACTTGTGAAAGGAGCGCCAATTTAGCACTCCTTTCAGGGGTGGCGAAGCTGCGCCGTGGGGCCAAGGTGTGGGGATACCTCGGCCCTGCAGCGCAGCTTCCCGGGGTGGCCCATGGCCGCCCATCTGCTTCCCCCCTAGGTCTTCATAGCCAAACCTCCATAGACTTGTGCTGACTATGAGCTGGACAGAGCCCTGTTCTCTGTGCTTTCCTCTGGATGCTGTGGCAATGACTGCAGTACAAACCTTTTCCTGCACTGCAACTTCCATGAGAGGAGTTTTGCCTGATCCATCCAACTTCCATGAGAGGAGTTTTGCATGACCTATGGAGTTCAACTTCTTCCCATCACAGTCAGCCATAGCCAAAACTGTGGGACAATAACTCCCAGAATCCCCCAGCCACTTTGACCAGTTTGAGCTATAAATGCAGATGCCTAGAGAAAAACCACATGCAAGACATAAAGGCAGCACACTTTTCTTGCTGTTACTAATAGGTTGCTTTCTTGCTGTTACTCCCCTAAGCAGCTATTGTTGTTAACTGCCCTCGAGTCAATTCCAACTCATGGCAACTCTGTGGATGAAACATCTCCAAGACCTCCTGTCCTCCACTGCTCTGCTTAGGTCTTGCAAATCCATGCCTATGACCTCTCTGATTGAGTCTGTCAATCTGGTGTGCAGTCTTCCTCCTTTTCTACTTCCCTCTACGTTTCCTAGCATTATTGTATTTTCTAATGAGTTGTGTCTTCTCATGATGTGACCAAAGTGTAACAGTTTGATCATCTTGGCTTCCAAGGAGATTTTAGGCTTGATCTGGTCATGGATCCATTTGTTTGTTCTTGGGCTGTCCATGGTATCTTTAGCACTGTTCTGTACCACATCTCAAATGAATTGTTTTTCTTCTTATCCATTCTTTTTCCATGGGCCAACTTTGACATCCATACATAGTATGGTGAATACAATGGCTTGGACAGTTCTGATTTTAGTGTTCATTTGTATATCTTTACTGTTTAGGATCTTGACCAGTTCTTTCATAGCTGCCCTTCCCATTCCTAATTATCTTCTGATTTCTTGACTGCAGTCTCCATTCTGATTGATATTTGAACCTAGGTATAGGAACTCTTTTATTGTTCAATTTCCTCATTGTCTAGGTAGCATTTATTTCTTCCTTGATCATTATTTTTGTTTTCTTTATGTTCAGCAGTAAGGCTGCTTTTGCACTTTCTTCTTTAACTTTCTATAGTAATTGTTCCAAGCCTCTGATATTTTTCTGCTAGTAATATGTTGTCATGCGTATATTTTAGATTATTAATGTTCCTTCTGTCTTCACTCCTGTTTCTTCTGAGTTCTAAGCCTGCTCTTCATATGATATTTTCTGTATACAAGTTGAACAAATAGGGTGATAGAATGCAGCCTTGTCTGACCCCTTTGCCAATTGGGAACCATTCTGTTTCTCCATATTCTGTTCCAACAGAAGCCTCTTGTTCTAAATACAGATTTTTCATCAGGACTATCAGATCCCATGATCTTAAGAACCATCCATAGCTTTTCATGATCTGTATAGTAAAATGCTTTGCTGTGATCTGTGAAGCACATGATGATTCTTTTCTGAAATTCCTTTTATGCTTCATTAACCACTGTGTGTTTGCGATGTGGTCCCTAGTGCCTCTTCCTTTCCTGAATCCTCTGGGATTTCTCTCTTCATATTCTGGAGTCTATGCTGCAGAATTTTGAGCACAATTTTGCTTGCATGGGAGATTGATACTGTGGTCTTATAGTTGCTGCTGACTTTTGTGTTTTCTTTTTTGTGGATGGGGATGTATATTGATCATTCCAGTTTGTTGGCCACCGTTTTGTTTTCCATATTTGTTGGCATATATTAGTTAGCACTAGAGTTGCTTCTATCTGTGTGCGTTGTAGTTCAATTGGAATATCATCTGTTCCTAGTGATTTATTTTTCCAGATTTTTCTTATTGTGACTTCCACCTTGCTTTTTAGTATTTGAGGTTCATCTTTGTGTGGTTCTTTGCCCCATGCATCATTCATTTTTTAATAAGCAGCTATATTCAGTAGCATACATGTCCTCTATGGATCTGCTTAATTCCAGTTTAATACCATCTTAATACTTATTCATCACCACATTATGTGGTGCCAAATTCCATAAATTATGTGTTGTGTGGAGTAGCACTTTCTTTTCTCTCTTTGTTGCCCATCCATGGTATGAATTTCAACAAAACTTTTGTAATCCTAGCAATTGGATTTTCAGTCTTTTCCCTAATGATTGTGAGTGTGGTGCTTCCCTTTTCCTGATCATTAATTATATGTGGAGTTGATGCCTTCATTCACAACACTCTTTCCTACTTTACTTAAGAGAGAAGTTTTACTTCAACATATGTTACTTTATATTGACTTATACTGAATCTCTTTTGTGATTCTCCTGTCTGTCTCTTCTTATCTCTTTGTGTCATAAAGGGTTTATAAAATTGCAAAAGAAGAGGAAACATAAGATGTATCCACTTGGGGTATGTGATCACACTGTTTGAAGATATCGTGGAATTCTTTGTATTCTAGGTTTTCATCATCTGAAATAAGTCAGTCTTATCTGCAAGCATGATTACTTGTTTCTCATCCAAGACTGAAGATCATTTTCAAAGAATTTCAGTAGCCCAGACCCAGTACAGATCCTCAGGGGACCCCCCCCCCTTTTCATTTCCCTTCATTGTGAGAAATGTCCACTTACTCCTGTCTGCCCACCTCCACACTTTCTTGTTGTTTATAAAACCAGTTATTGTGTTGAAGATGATCAATCTTTTATGACTGCCAATCTAACTCATATTTGGTGAAGTGTGTGTCAAAATTTGACCACCATATCACTTTTATCCAGAAATTGTTAAATTTTCAACTCCCAAACATTAGTGAGCCATTGCTTCCTTTTTCAGATACCATGCTAATTTTTCCATAGGAAGACTAAGGGGGGTTGCAGACTGCCCGAAATAGTGCAAATTGAGTCCACTTTTAGGGTTAGGGTTAGGGTTAGGGAATCATGGGAACTGTATTTTATTGTGGCACTAGAGCTCTCTGACAGAGAAGGCTCAATGTCTCAGAAAAAAAAACAATTCCCATGATTCCCTAACCCTAACCCTAACCCTAAAAGTGGACTCAATTTGCACTATTTCTGGCAGTCTGCAACCCCCCTAATTCTTCCATGGGTTTGCTAGTTCTGTATTTAACTGCTCTAGTGAGCTGTAAGTAAAATTCTCCCATGTGTTTAATCATTCTATATCTAATATTACTTGAGTGGGCTACAAGTAAAATCTATTTTTCCATAAGTTTGTCCAGGGCTATTCGTCTCTAGCTCATATATGATAACTAATATAAATTAATGTACTTTACACAATACTGTTTTCAGACAATCCATCAGTCTTTCTGTTTCTGGTAATTGTATATTCTTCCATATACTAGATTTTTTATCGTATTACTTTTAATACTTTTCAACTATAGCGGGGTGAAAATGGTATATGATTAACAGTACAAAAAAGGAAACATTTAATAGCCAATCAAGACTACTTCAGAAGTTTGACGTGAAACTGAAATTACTTCTGATAACTGAAATAAGAAATGAACATGCAAATTTTTCATTCAGCGGAAAGTTATCTTTCTGCCTCTTGGTGAAAAGTAGACTTAGCCACTCACTCCATTATCAAGAATGAAAGTGATATATTGATGGTTACTCAACGAAGCGTGTGACCTATTTTTTATTTTTTTTTTGCTTCTCTGTAAAGCATGAAAGTGTGAGATAATGATATTTTTTCCCCTGATGATTCTGTCTGAAGCCTTATAAGGCTGTTTTTCTACCATTATTTTAGAAAGAAAAATTCATTTCAGCTTCATTTTTAAAGTTAGGATAAACTATGCCAGTTGGTTTAAGTTACTGAAGAGATGTTTTTAGAATTATTGGAAGAGTAGATTTGAAAGAATGTATTTTCATTGATTTCTTAAGATACAGTGCTTTGAATGCAGCAATTAATCAGTGGGGCTTTTTTACGTATAAAGAAAAACCTCTTTGTTTCCGTTCTTATAAATATCTCCCACTAATAAGCTTCTCTGAGACAGTGTACAAAGAAGGATTTGGGGTTGGGGAGATTGTAAAAGAGTTTTGTCATTTTATTTTCAATTTGAGGCTTATATAGGAAATATACATAGTATGCTTAACAAAAAGAAAGGAAGAAACAGCATGCCTTTTCTTTACACGGTATAAGCAAAAACAATGCCTGCATATTCTAGTAGATAGCTGTAAGACCTTGTGGATTTTTGGCTATATTCAACTATTAGTCCCAGTCAAACTAGGCCAAATGAATTACTGGGGCATAGGTAAGCATTGACTTAACACTGGGACTAACAATGGTGTTAGCTCTCAACCAATATTTCATAAAGCAAGCCCTGTCAACAGTTTCCTTGATTCGTTTCTTTGCTACAAAGCGTACAGTAGAGGTGCATCAGTTGGAGGAACAGGTGCCCTACCAGATGTTATTAGACTGCAAGTCCCATCAGCCCTAGCCAGCATTTCCCATAATGAAGGATGATAGGAGTTGCAGTCAAACATCTGGAGCATCATACACTCCCACCGGTGCTCAAGAGAGTCATGCGCTCAGCTGGCACAAGAGAACATCCCTTCCCCTTACTCTAGTGCCCTAAATAGGCAGAAACCAGTTTATACGTAGAGAAAATGTGAGAAAGCAGCCTGGAGTGTGTGTAAATATAAAGTAGGAAAAGGAATATGTAGTTCATCCCCCTTCTTTGGACAGGTGTCGCCAAGGCTGTTTTCCAGCAGGTCTTCTAACAAACAAACATGAACGAACATGCAACTGCATGTAAAGTATTGTTTGGCACTCAGTTAGCATCTGTTTTCAAGTCTCCTAATCTTGGTCTGCATACAAGGTTCTTGCCAGCAACAGCAGCCCTCTGCAACAGGCTCTTTCTTGAAGGATTCATAAGCTAATGAGTGCCTTGAGTACCAGCAGCATGGTTTGTGTTTTGCTGTCATTTCGGTATTTCTTCATTCTTCTCCAGTGTCCTTGCTTTTATGTCTGTCAATTTATTCATTTTTTCTTTCTTTCTCTTGTTCTGTTGCCAGGTCAAGACTGAAATCAGTGTAGAAAGCAAACACCAGACCCTTCAGGGACTGGCTTTTCCTTTGCAACCAGAGGCACAGCAGGCCATTCAGCTACTCAAGCAGAAGAAAATCAATTACATCCAGCTGGTAAGGAGCTGTGTTGAAGCTTCCCATTTATTCTTCAGATGCCTCCTGGTTTTCTGCAGAAGTCCTGCATGTAAAAGGCTGCATTTTTTTTTTAATCTTTGAGTTTAACCCAATCCAAATGTTCTGAAGTAAGTTCTTCTTGCCTTTGTCTAAACAGAAGCTGGACCTGGAGCGGGAGACCATAGACTTGGTCCACACGAATGCCACTGAGATAGCAGACCTACCTAAAAGAATTCCACAAGATTCTGCCCGTTATCACTTCTTTCTGTATAAGCATTCTCACGAAGGAGATTACCTGGAATCAGTTGGTAAGCCCTGGGCAAATCTGTCTTCTAACTAAATCTAACCTTATTGTCTTCTCTTTTTAGAGAGAGAGGAAGGAAGGAAGGAAGGAAGGAATCAAGCTAGAATTTCGTTGTGCCTTTCACTAACATTATGAGGGTGTCGGTGTCCCTGTGGGATGTTCAGAAAAATTTATTCTCTGAGTATACCAGTGTGTTCCACCTGTACAGATTTGCTTATCCAAGAATATGGAGGTTAAGAGAATGTGATGTTTGATTCTTTTTCTGCTAATACATGTTTGCTTGTGGCAATCCTCATATGCCACAAGCAGCTTCCTAAGCCATTGCTGCCACAAAAAAATTCCGGTATTGCCAAAACTGGTGTTTTTGGAACCATGTACTATGTTTTGGTTTTTTTTTTTTTTTTTTTTTTTTTTTTTTTTTTTTTTTTTTTTTTTTTTTTTGCAAAGGTTTTGTTTAGTCGTTGTGTCCGCCTTCTCCAAAATGCATTCCTTATTGTACAGATAGCAATCATTTCCCACAATCACACTCTAGGTTTGTGGAATTAAACTTCCTGGGCCCCAGGAAGGCTGATCCACTTTCCTTTTCTTTACAGTGTTTATCTACTCAATGCCTGGTTACAAATGTAGCATCAAGGAGCGAATGCTGTACTCCAGCTGCAAGAGCCGACTGCTTGACACAGTAGAGCAAGATTTCTGCCTAGATATTGCAAAGAAGGTAAACTGTGGCCTCCAGAAGCTTGTCTAGAAATCAGGAAACCCTGTTCCTTTTTGCTGGCCACTAAGTCTTGATTGCTGTTAGTTGATCCCAACTAGTAGATCTGTTGAATGATTTGTTGCATATTAAGTCAACATATAGGCACCGTATTTTCCGGCGTATAAGACGACCCCCCATTTTTCCAGTCAAAATATAGAGTTTTAGCACCTCAATCCTCCTTATCCTTATACCTGGCGTATAAGACGACCCCCCCACTTTAACCACAGATTTTGCAGGTTAAAAAGTAGTCTTATACGCAGGAAAATAAGGTAAGTCTCATTTTGCTTCAATAGGTCTACTCTAGTTGGGACTAAAATAGAATTTAGGCCTATTGTTTCTAAATGATGTGAAGGAGTAGTGGGATATACCTGGACATCCTTCAAGAAGACTTACTTAGGGGGTGATAGATGAGACAGAGCAAAAACAGATGGTTTCATTTTGCTGGAAACTGAGAAAGAAAAAAACAGGGCAGGCAAAAGCAATGAGTGGAATCTTGGGTCAAGAATAATTCCAAATGCACAGACAACCTCAATGATGAGAAAAGGTTAACTGGCCTTAATGAGCTCATCTAGAATGCAAAGATCTTGGAAATATAATAGGATACTTGTTTAAAAATAGCATTAAGGGGAGGGGAGGTATCAGAAGTATTTTGGGAAAAGACATGAGGGGATTAGTCAGCATCTCCATGACAGGAGAAAAGGTGCCTGTCTCCCTGAGATTTAGATCTCCCTGTGATCAAAACTGCAGACTATGTTTCCTTCCTTCCTTTGTCCTAGATTGAAATTGATGATGGAGCTGAGCTGACGGCAGAGTTCTTGTATGATGAGGTCCACCCCAAGCAACATGCCTTCAAGCAGGCCTTTGCCAAGCCCAAGGGGCCTGTGGGGAAAAGAGGACAGAAGCGGCTTATCAAAGGACCAGGCGAGAATGGAGAAGACAGTTAAACCCCAGTGGACAGAAGGACGGGGGTCAGGAAAATGGGCTGTGAAGGTCTACCAGCCTGCAGAGTTGCAGCTCCAACCAAATCCACCCCTTGGCATCTGAGCCTGTCCATTGAACTCCAGAGCCCTTTCCCCTCCACCTCTTGTTTCAGAGTCATGTCCACCTGATTTTATGGCATGGGAGCAAAGAGGGAGAGGGAGAACTGTCAGTCTTATCTTCTCTTCCCTTTTGCTCTGTTTTTGTGTAAATTCTGGGGAGGGTGTGTAGGGAGGGGACCCTAATTGTTCTAGTTTGAAATGACTCTTTAAAACTGAAGCTCCTGTTACTTATTAGTTTGTGACCTGGTTTACTTGGGATCTGTGCTACAAAACTCAGTTTTATTTGTCTGAGGAAGTTGCTTACATGCAAAAAGCAAGACCCTCTTTCCTTCATGTAAACCACTCACATGTTCTTTTCTCTATTGGGTTATTGTTGCTCTTCTGTCACAAGGAAAATAGAAGAAAAAACACCAGCATGTTGTCAATAGTCTTTGGAATCCTGCTACCATTAACTCCATTCCCTTGCCAAGGCAGGTTTGTTTGCCTAGGAGCTGAGTCAATATTATTCTATATTTTGAGAATTAAGAGGGGAGTATGTTCCAGGGATGAATGTGACCTCCCTGTGTCTCTCCCCCAACACTTTTTATTATTTTCTGTTTTTAGTGGATTTACTGGGAAAGGGACTGCAGAGGCTAGTGGGGTTTTCTAAAAAAGACAGAGGCATGTTGCTGGCCTGCTGTAAAGCTGCTCCCTCCCTTGCTAGCTAAAGAGGGGGAAGGGCTCCTGAGAACTGCATTTATTTTATTGATGATTCGTCTGAAGATCCTGTCCTTCCTGTCTAGCCTTATTTATGGCTAAAGAGTGAACTTCCACCACAGATTCCTAGGTGGAGCGTAGATTTCCTGTTAAAGGGGGTTGTCTTATTGTCTCTCTTATTTCTTTTTTATAAAGCTATGCATTGGAAACCAGTTGATTTAATTCTGGTTTCTGCCCACCCTCACTCCACCACCCCACCTCACTTGGATGGCTCAGGCCTTGTGTCACAACCACACCAGAAGAGAAGACAAGGGGCACTTAGAAACAAGCGTAAACTTATGTCCTGTTGACATCTCTTTGTCTTTACAAAAGTCAAGGCTCCATCCATTTTCCGATCATTCTGATAAATTGTCCCTAATAAGCTGCTTTTTTCATGATAGTGAGGCAACCATTTTATAGAGGAAGTCTGCTTTACCATATATGACCCTGCCAGCTTTCAACCTGATGTGGCATTAACATACTGAGATTATTCTCTGATTTAGCCTGTTCTCAAGATAGATGGTTCCATATAGTGCCTCCAATAGGGATTTTGTGTG
Organism: Phrynosoma platyrhinos; assembly: GCA_020142125.1. Taxonomy (NCBI): domain Eukaryota; kingdom Metazoa; phylum Chordata; class Lepidosauria; order Squamata; family Phrynosomatidae; genus Phrynosoma; species Phrynosoma platyrhinos. The sequence continues at coordinate 263,552,462 of CM034703.1, forward strand.
AACACGGTGAAGCCATCCTGTCTTTTGGCTCACTGAGATGTTTGCTCAGGTGTTGATCAACACACACACAGAGCTGTGTTTATGGTTATTGCAGTGCTGGCTGACTCCAGTTCAGAGCCTCATATATATTGTAACTCTACAATAGAGTTTTGCCCAGCCAAGGGGATGCTGGCACTTTCACAGGTCGCAGAATACTGATTGGGTTGTATTCCATGTGGAGTGTACTTTGCCCGCAGGGTTGCTCATTCTCTGTGATAAATGTTGTTTACTGAAAATGATTGTTGTAAATCCGTTTCACCCAGGTGGAAGGAAGGGGGTGGCTTACAGAATGAGAATCTTACTTATGTTCCAAAGTGATTGGAGCAGCAGTTCTTTGTGGAAGGACAAAGGAATTGTGACGGAAAGGAAAAGTCTTGTCAGTCTGCTCTGAAGGTATTTAAATGAATGGATACTGACCCAAAAGGGGTCAGTGGCTCAACAGTGACTCTATTGATTGCAAGATTGGTAGGTTGGCAGTTCAAGGCCTGGGTGATGCATGATGGAGTGAGCTCCCATCACTAGTCCCAGCTTCTGCCAACCTGGCAGTTCGAAAGCATGAAAATGCAAGTAAATAGGTACCACTTCAGTGGGAAGGTAAACAGCGTTCTGTGCAATCATGCTGGCCATATGATCACAGAGTAGTCTCTGACGACGCTGGCTCTTCGGCTTAGAAACAGAGATGCCCCCTGTGGTTGGACATGATTTGACAACCTTGTCAACAGGGAATATCTTTACCTTTACCTTTATACTGACCCAATCTCCCACAAGACTTTTGCCACAAATCTGATCTCGCTTAGGGACATCTGAAAATCAGTGAGAGAGATGCATTCTTTCTGAGAGTGCACTGAATTAATTGTGGATAATTAAAGTTTACCTTCTGACTCACTGGAGAGTGAATGATTTTTTTATGTATCATGCAAAAAGAAAAAGAAAAAGGAACCTGAAATCACTAGCCTTGATTTGTAGAGTCAGCGGTATAGTGTTAGCTTGATGGCTTTGCATATTGATTCCCACTTCCATTTGTTTTGGCAACTCTAAGATGGGATTTTCTTGGTAAAATTTGTTCAGAAGGGATTTGTTCTTGCCTTCATCTGAGGCATGGGTGACTTGTCCAAGGCCACCAGTGGGTTTCCATGGCTGAGCATGGATTCAAACCCTGGTCTCTCAGTGTCCTAGTCCAGGGTTCAAATTGCTACACCACACTGGCTCCCTTTAAAATTATAAAGTCAGTATATTTTGTATTTTAAAGGCTTCAGCAGACCCAGATAACTGAAGCAGGAAAATATTGAGGTGATTTGCCAATCCTGGACTTGCTGTAGCTCATTCATTTGGGGAGTGGAAGCAACAGGGACTTGAATTTTTAAAAACAAAACAAAACAAAACCATGATTTCAGAAAAGAAATCTAGATGTTAGCTCTCCCTCAGATTGTGTGCTCACCCTGTTCTGCCATCTTGAGTGGTTTATCTTACATTTAGGACTTCCTTTACTATGCTTTAGAAATGCTCAGGTCTTGTTTCCAGTATTTAGTGTCAAAAAGAAGACAAATGAGTAGGATCAAAATTTGGCTCTAACCACCATGGTTCTTTAGTAGGTATGCTTCAGGTTCAAAATAGGCATAATGAAACAATCTGTTGGTCATGGTAGTAGGGGTGCTTTGTGTTTTTATTTATTTTTTAACCAAAATATGTCAAGGTTGCAGTCACCCTCAAAACCCCTGGTCTCTATTCTTCTCCCTATAACAGCATCACTGTAGACTTCACTGTGGTCTTTTCCTCACTTGGTTTATCCCTCCCCACTTTTTTCGTGAGACTGAGGCTACCATTTTAAGAGGGAAGTCTACTCTAGGGCTTTCAGGCTGTAGTCTTATTGGGATGTTACAATGGTGTATTTCTACAACATCTCTGTACTAGATTGTTGTTGTTAGCTGCTTTCAAATCAGATCTCAACTCATGGTAACCCTGTGAATGAGACGTCTCCAAGCCCCTATCCTCTACCTCCCTGCTCAGGCCTATGGTCTCCCTGATGTAATCTATCCATCTGGCATGCAATCTTCCTCTCTTTCTACTTCCCTTCACCTTCTTCAGCATCATAGTCTTTTTCTAAAAAGTCATGTCTTCTCATTATGTGGCCGAAGTAAGACAGCCTCAATTTAGTCATCTTAGCTTCCATGGAGAGTCCTGGCTTTATCTGCTCTTGGACCCATTTGTTTGTCTTTTTAGCTGTCCATGGGATCCTCAGTACTCTTCTCCAACACCACATCTCAAATGAATCAATTTTCTGCCTATCTACTTTCTTCACTGTCCAGCTCTCACAGCCGCACATAGTAATAGGAGAAAATATCCCGCATTCCCTTATGCAAGCAGGTTCTCTTTGCCTACAGAACAACCAACTGGCTTAAAGACTGATTGGTGTGAAGGCCACCGGAAAATTTTTGCTGGCTTTGTCATTCTGGTGTGGAAGTGTATGCTTTGCGAGTGTTCAGTGGTCTAGTTTGGATGTGTCACACACCTGTAAATGATCTAATCCATTTGTGTGTTGT
>CM034703.1:263555140-263569301 GCA_020142125.1 Phrynosoma platyrhinos
TGTGAAGATGCAGTAAATCAGGCAAAGGCTTTTTGGTGGTGGGAGTCTGGGTTCTCTTTTGAGGTAATGAATACTGGTCCCTCTTGTTGCTTCATTCCCATAAGTCTCCTAGTTTTTAAGAGTAGGAAGTCTTGGGCACACCACAGGCCCAAGAGAAAGAACACCTCTCGGAGGAACTCTTGCCATGCTGAAGCTCTCTGTTGTAGCCCAGAAGTCATATATCTTTAGGAGCCTCATGGCTGCCAGAGATAAAGAATATTGTTCCATTCAAATTAGGGGTGGGCAACTTCCATCCCACTAGATGTTTGGATAACAACTCCTGTGTTCTCTTACTGTTGGCTCTGCTGGTTCACTCATGGGATGTCGCACCTAATTGCATTATCCACTCCTAGTTGCATTAAGCCACAGTACGCATCCAAAAGGAATTGGGTAGATACAGCATCTGAATTGTTACTGGGTTTCACTTGAGGATTTGGATGCTGTCAGACCAGTGTGAATCATTTCTTTTTCTGCATGAAAGTAGAACATTACAATGCAATGGTGATGGTTTCATCTTCCCATGAGTACCTCAAATTCATGATCATTTGTAATTTAAAGCCCTGTCAAAATTTCTGTGAAGGAAAGAGGGATCATCGTCAGCCTCTGCATTTTAGGACTGCCCTTCTTGTCTCATCCTTTTCTCTTCAGAGGCCTACCACTAAGGCCCAAATCTTAGGCTTTAAGATAGATTATAGGGCTGCTGTTATCACCAGCCTCTGCCCCCCACTCATATCCATCCCCATGGCTGGTGTCTGTATTACGCCTTGGAGATAATATTTGGCCAGTTGCCTTTTGTGGCAGATCAACCAGATTTTGCAGGGAGACCTTTAAAATCAGCCTTGCAGGATGAAGATCACAACAATCTGACACAACAAAGATCCATCGTCCCCATGCTATTCTTTCCCAGTTTCCATAAAGACAGTAGAAAGGAAAATCCCCACCCCCAGCTACTCTGTGGACCACTGAAATTATATTTGCAGAGCATTAGAAACAGTTCACAAAAACAATGAGGAATGTTTTGAGTGTAGAAGATCTGGGTATCCATAGTCTGCCTGTGAAAAAGTGACTCTATCATAAAACAATGAATTTGATTGTATTGGAGTTAATGACTATCTGGCAATCTTAAAATTACAATTTCTCTACCTAGCACTAAGCCAGAAGACCTGGTCTTTCCCACTCTTAAGTGGTTTAAAATTATTGTCTTAGACTGTCCTATGAAGTTGAAAGGCCAGGGTGATTTCTTGAACATCCATCACATTCATATTTGGAATTGACTTGTTCTAGATGGTTTTGTTTTTATAGAAATGACAGGGGCGATTTTGTAGCAGCCCCAATGTGGTGTTGCAAGAGTTCTATATTTATAGTATTGAAACAGTAGAAATACCTAAGAGTAATGTTAGAAATCTCTTGCATATGCTCAGAGGAAACTGTGATGATGTTTAGCCCAGACACAGCTCTAGCAGATTGTAGATATTTAGTAATACTGTCAGAAAGACAGAACTAATTGACAGGATGATGAAAACAATGGGTCCTTCATTCTACCGTTTAACTTGCCACAGCAGTAAGCAAGTCACAGGCTGCATTTACCTTTTCCACATTAACAGTGTCCCAAATCTTTCATAAACAGCAGGTTTGCAAAAATATGAGATGCACATTCCTGACTGGGCTAGATGATGGTGTGGATATGGTGATTATGTGGGAGAAAGGGCAGACTGTATTGAATGCTGTATTTTCTAAAAAATAAAAATATTTTTAAAGCAATCAGTTTGGCATGTTTCATAGAGACAGCTGTTGGTGCCATTCGGCCACTTCAAAATGTGCAGTATAAAGCCTTCAGCTTTTCTTCACATGTGCTCATTTGTCCAGCAATTGGTTTGAGAATTTTTGGTCCAGAGAATTTTTTGAAATAAGATTCTAAATAGGTATGGATTCTGTGCAACCCGAGAAGGCCTTCAAAGCATGCACATGGCTGAAATACCTTGGGCTTCCCCTACCCCCATAAAGCAACCATTTTCTGAGCCTCTTGAGATGGGTCTCCCATTTCTTCTGAAGGTTTCAGTGGGTGCTCCCCAGTTTTTGCTTCCTTGATGGAAATAGAGCCGCTGTGTATTATCAGTAAATCCTTCTGTATTCAGATATTGGTAAGTGGTCAAAATGGTAGTTAGATCAAGCCAGTGGCTTTTTTTGGGGGGGGGGGAATTGTTTTTCTGTTTAGAGGAAGTTCTGTAGAGAGTGCGTTCTGCTTGAGATGCCTGAAGAAGAAACATCCTCCAGCACAGTTACTTTGCCAGATTTTTCTGAGAATCTTTCAAAATAGTATTTATTGACTCAATTCTGCATTTGGGAATGTTTCTTTCACTTGCTTCCAGCACAGTATGGGGTAATGATGCAAACAGAGAATTCAGACTGGGTTTCTCTATTCCACAACTACACAGAAAATTCCACAGATGACTTACCAGTTTGCAGCAGGGAGCTGGTCAGGTCAGTATCATGTATGCTCAAAGCTGAGAATTGATTTGGTGACTATCAGGTCATAGATATCTGAGAATTTTTTAAAAAAAGCCAAAGCATGAAAAGAAAGAATAGTCCAGTGAAATGTACATACTTGATCCAATATTCAAAAATATAGCCATAAAATGACCTTTCAAAGATACAGCTGTATCAGTCCATATCAGTAGAGAAAGGGATCTTGCAGCACCTTTGAGACTAACTGAAAGAAGATTGTAGCATAAGCTTTTGCAGATGGAGTCTGAGTTTGTAAATGGAGTTTGTAGCATATTCTTATGCTATAAACTTTTTTCTCTCAGTTTCAAAGGCACCACAGGATCTCTTTGTACGTATTACCCATGAGTATTGTTCTTAATGATAGTTTCACATTTTGATCTTTTGCTGCTGCTGTTCCCACTGTGGGAAATCTTCAGACTGAATGTGGGAGACAAATTCTATATATTTCATAAGGTGATGCCAAGAAGGTGTCCTAGGCTCACACTGACTTGAGGTTGGAATATAAAGCAAATTAGTGAATGACACCAAACTTGGTGGCATAGCTAATGTCTCGGAAGACAGAATCAGGATTCAAGATGACCACAACAGATTGGACAAATGGGCCACATGCCCGCCTTTTAAGTTGCCTGCAGTTGAATACAGATAAAGGTAAGATATATTACATTTAGACAGGAAAAACGAGATGCACAGATATTGCATGAATGATACCTAGCTTGACAGCTGTGTATATGAAAAGAATCTTGAGGTCTTAATAAACACAAGACAACAATTTGACATAGTAGCAAGAAAAACACTGGTGCAATTCAAGACTACATGAACAGAAGCAGACATCACCTGGAATATTGTGTCCAGCTCAGTGCAACACAATTTAAGGGTGTTTTGAAGTTGGGATGTATTTAGAGGAAAACAAATTAGTAAAGAAAACTAAACCCTCTGAAAAATGTTTGAAGCAGATGGATAAGCTTAGCCTAGAGAAGAGAAGATTGAAAAGTAGCATGATGGTTATGCTACTTTTGGAAGTATGGAAGATGGAGTGCTGGTCCAGAGACTAGGTCACAAATCAGTGCATGCAAATTGCAGGAAAGGAGATTCCATATAATAATAATAATAATAATAATAAATATAAACATCAGGAGAAAATTCTTGATGGCAAGAGCTTCTCAACACTGGACTGGGCTACCTCAAAAGATGGTGGTGGACTTTTTTTGAGGTTTGCCAACACAATTTCAGTGGTCATCTGTCAGGGATGATTTAACTATGCGTTGTTATATTGATGGGGTTGGATTAAGTGGTCTTTTATCTTTTCAATTTTATGATTTATTATTTAAATTGAGAAATAATAAGAGAAGAAAGATTACTATTCCTTAGCTAAAGCTTTGTAAATCCTTAAAATCTCTGTCCGTTTTAAGTCAGGACCTGATAGCAAGCCAGAGCTGCCATGCTCAATACGGGAATCAGATCTGGAGTCCATCCTAGTTCAAGTACATGCTGTTCCATTCTGAATCTGCCTACTTTCAAAACAAAGAACTACTTATGAAAGAATATATCCCACACTCAGTATCATCAGAGGCATGGGGGCATCTGGGGAAAACTTTTTTCCCCCTGAGTTGATGCGGCATTCTGCCATATTAAGGTGGATGTGAGGACAACTGGTAGCTAGACACAGAGAGACACAATTCAGTCCAAGCCACACCATCACGAAACTGCCAGATTAGAGCATGGAAGACTGGCACAATTCAAAGCAAGAGATTTTCATGGAACAGCTATCCCACATTCTTAGAGCACCGCTGAATCAAAGGACAGTTTCTATAAGGTGTTTTCATGAAGCTTACATTCCCACTGTTTCATAAGGGGAAAGCTTCTGTCGGTGTCCTGTGCTAATTTTTATTGCCCTTTAATGGCTGTTATGCATAACTTTAGACCTTTAGGGGTGTGTGTGTGTGTGCTTTGTTTTGTTTTTATTTGTGATCTTAACAGTTATCATTTCAGTTTTCAGGTCCCAGTTCTGAAAAAAGCACAGAATAGTAATAATAACAATCCCAACTAGAAAGCAGAAAGGGAGGCGGAAGGAAAAAAGGAACGTGACAGCACCTATAAGACTAACTGGTTTTTACTTTAGCATGAGCGTTCATGGATATAAAACCAGTTTTTTAGATGCAGTGCAGACTGATGTTAAGGCCTTAATAACTGCACTGCATCTGAATTAGTGGGTTTATATCCACGAAAACTCACACTAAAATAAAAACCATAATCATAAAGGTGATGCCATGTTTCTTCTGTTTTTGCCCCTCTCCCTTTCTCCTTTTTATGCTGTAAGAGACTAACACAGCCCATTCTTTGAAAAATCCCCAAATAGAGTAGACTCACTGAGCCAGTTGTCAAAAATCCTATTATTTCAATAGGTCTGCTTTAGCTGGGTTTTGCAATAAGGCTCAGGCCATGGTGTTCATGTGTCAGGAAACTGTGGGTCTGTTGTGGCTCCCATGAAAATGCCCATTGCGTAAGCACAGGGTGTGTTTAAAGTTTGGATCAACTTCAGCTGCTGTTAGTTTGAAATCTGTATGTAATGATCACTGTAGTCATATAGCTGAGGCCTAGGTCCCCTGAAGACAATAGATCCTGTCTGATTTTGGAAGCTAAGCCAAGCTAAGTGAGGCTTGGTTAACACCTGGATGGGGGACTGCCAAGTATGACCAGGTGCTTTAGGCAATGGCAAACCACCTCTTACCTAAGAAAACCCTATGGAATTCATGGGGTTACCATATATATCAATAGACAGTTTGAAGTATGCTCTTTAAATTTCTCCTTTAAACTAGGAGATGTGTGGACAAGCAACATCAGAGTGTGATTAATATGGCAAAAGCTATTAATGAGAAAGAACACATAAACTAAGCAAGGCAGCAGCAGATTGCTTTTGCCTGAGTCTACTGGGAAGAGCAAGATTTCATCCACACTTCTCCCCTCCCCTTTGCTGAGTTAGCTGAGTACAGACTACTTCCACACTTTGAACTTGGTTTGCAGCAAGTGAAGCAAGCTGATGACAAAGGGAGGAGAGCAGAACTGTGACATTTTAAAAGCAGCTGAAAATGTGGGATGACAGAGGATTAATCAGGACTAGCCCTGCCAAATCAGGACAGTTTGAGGATATGATTGTAGCTCTATGTGTGTGTATATGTAATGTGCATACAAACACATACAGACTAATGTAGCTAGCATCTCCCCAAGTATCTCTAGTAACCTAGGATTTCAACAAGAATACAAGTCACTGCTTGAGGATTGTATGAGGGATGAGTCAGAGCAAAGGAAGGAATGAGGCGTGTGTATTGTCATGCAGGCAGAAAACTGATCTGCCTAATTTCTTTGAGAGTACCAGGAGTACGATCATTATTAACTTTTTGCAACTCAGTGTGATGGCCAGACCCAAAAGAACTATACCACTAGTCAGGGGAACTAGCAAGTATTGCTTTGCACTGCATGTAAATCTGGTTCCCCTTGCAATAGGATCTCTGTTTTCCCATAGCCATCCTATGTCTTGTTTGTTGCAGTATTAGGCTACACTTAAAGTTGTGCCTCTTCTTTTACCAGGTCCTCAATACCTCTGTGAAAGAAAACTGGCTCAATTTTGCCAAGAATGGAGGTGCCAGGTTTTAGGATACCAATGGTTGTCAAAATAGCTGTCAGTGTTAAAGAGCTTCTTCCATGTATTTATTTATTTGAGAATAACAAGTAAACAAATCCCTACTACCCAATCCCCCACACACAATTAACAATATATTTATAGCATTACAAATCAAAGTCATAATCACCCAGGACATAATATTTCTGATTTCCGTTGGGCAATGAAGAAAACTGACAGGAAGAAAATAAACTCATTTGAAATGTGGTGCTGGAGGAGAGTTTGTGGCTATCATGGATTGCCAAAATGACCAATATATGGCTCCTGGACCAATTCAAACCTGAGGCCTCAGTAGATGTAAAACGGGGGCTGTCATATTTGGGTGTCGTGAGACCCTAGGACTCATTGGAAAAAATCATAATGCTAGGTAAAGTGGAAGGCCATAGGAAAAGGAGACTACACTACAAGGGGATTGAGTCAATCAAGGAAGCCATGGTTGCCCTGAGTTTGCAAGACCTGATGACCTGGGATCTTGGAAGTCTCTCATTCACACGATTGCTATAAGTCAGTCAACTTGGCGACAACTAACAAAAACAACAACGATCAAATACAGTTATTAACTCTTGGCCTTTCTGTCTACTATCTTATCGATCTCTTCATCCACCCATCTGTCCATCTACATATGTTTATTATCATTTGCACTACTTTTATCATACAATTGGCCCTCTGTATCCACAGATTTTTTTATCCACAGATTCAAGCATCCACAGCTTGAAAATATTTTTTTTAATTCCAAAAAGCAAACCTAGATTTTGCCATTTTATATAAGGAGCAGTATTTTACTATGCTATTACATTTAATGGGACATGAGCATCCAAGGATTTTGGTATTCAGAGGGTCCTGGAACCAAACGCCATCGGATACCAAAGGCTCACTGTATTTGGTTCCCAAAAAAAATCAGTTGGTTAGATGGGAGATCCATCTTCAATATTCAGTTCTTGAAAATACATTAAAAAGGGTACCAAACTGGTATAAACATGTCCTCCTTTATTTCTCTTCTGGCCATATGAAAATAGCTGATCAATTTTCTGCAAGAGCAACTGAACATATTCTGTGAAATGACAGTCTTTGGGCATTTTTTCCAAGTTCTAGCAATCTTCCCTCTTTCAGCTCCTATAATAAATACCAAAAAGGTAAAATTAATAAAGTGTAATGTTTAAAAGCTTCTGTAAGGCAGAGGTTACCAACATTAATTCTTCTGACTCCTTGGTGTTTTAAAGGTCTTCCTAATCTAGTTTAGGAAGGAGTAGACAAAGTGTTTCCTCTCTACTCTTTGGATTGCAACTTCCATTAGCCATAGGCAGCTTAGGTAATGGTGAGAAATGTTGCGAGCTGCAGTTCAATAATATCTTGGAGGGCCACACTTTGCTTGCCATGTGTGAAGGAAATGAAAATAACTGACAAGGTTATGGGATTTTGTGAAAACATAGATCTTCTTAGATTGCTTTTGAAAGTAATTGAGGATTTCTAAGTTAAGAAATGCATGGTTCAGTTTCAACTTTTGAGACCTTATTGTGTGCAACAGTAGATGGAAGTAAGAAGTTCTATTTTCAGTCTCTTTTGGATTTGTTTGTAAGCCGCCAGGCTGCTAGTTACCAGGGCTAGTTCTGCCATTAGACATTGTGAGGCAGCTACCTTGAGAGGCACATGCGAAGTACATGAAGGATCAAAACTCACAGCCCCAAATCCTCCCTCCACTATCCCTTAACAGCAGGGGTAGGCAACCTTTCCCCTTTAAGGGCTGAGGGACTTCAGCTCCCAGAAGCCTCAGCCATGTTGGCCAATAGTCCCATGTTGGCCAATAGCTCCTGGGATTCTGGGAGCTGAAGTCCCTCGGCCCTTAAAGGGGAAAGGTTGCCTACCCCTGACTTAACAGTGTTGAAGCCACACATGTGTCTGCTCAGCTTTTTTATGTGGAATGGAGAGAAAGGGGCCAGCCTTTAGGGAAGGTGAGGCAGTCATCTTAGGTGGAAAATAAGGTGGCGTGCAGAACAGGGAATGCTGTGTGTAATCCATGACCTGCTCTATGATATCCTAGTTGCTCTGAGACATCCTACATTATCCTGTTCCCTTCAGGTGTAGTAAGTCACTATTGTCGAATGTCAGCTTCAGTTTATTGGCCTCATCTAACCCATTACAATAGCAGTAGCATGTACATTTCTATACCTCTTATCAGTGAACTCAGCACTCTCTTTATGTTGGTTTACAATCTGCAAGCCAATTGCCCCCAACAAGCTGGGCACTCATTTTACCAACCTATGAAAGGATGGAAGGCTGAAATGTTGAGTCAACCTTAGAGCATCTGGTATCGAACTCACAACCTTGTGGCTGCAGTACCAGTGTTTAACCACTGCACTACCAGGGCTCCTTACAGTATCCAGTCACTCTGGCACTTGTACCATTCCAATGATACAACCCTAGAAACAAGGGGAAGTAGAAAGATCTAATGACCTCCCCCTGCGGTTAGCTATTAAACAGCATTGGAGATAACATCCATAGGTGATATCCTATTAACATCATGATTAACATCACTTATGGAAATTAACAGGAGCCTCCCTTTGTCAGTCTCTGGAATGAGCCCTGTAAGTAAGAGTAGAATCACCCTAATAGAGTGCCTCCTACTCTATCCTGCAGAGCTAATGCAGGCAGATGGTATCAAAAGCTGGGAGATCTCCTCCTGGGAGATCCAAGAGGATGAACACTCAGAGCAGATTATAAATTTGAGCAACCAAAGCTGTTCCCAACACTGAATCTTGGCCTGAAAAAGACTGAAATGGGTCCAGATAATGGGTTTTCTCCAAGAACATCTGAAGTTGCCCAGCCACCACATTCTCCAGTGTTCTGTCCAAAAAGATGCTGAGAGATATAGGTTGGTAGTTCCAATATATTTCTGAGGTCCTATTCAGGGAGGTCCTATTCAGGGAAGCCCCTTCAATCATCTCATACCGTCATACTAAGGTAAACACTACTGGCTGGAACTAACTGTTTATTCCAGTTCTGCTAAACCTGATAAGGGCAAGGGTTAAGTTTATTTGCAGTAGGATGAAATGATTGAAGAATATTGTCCACATCCTCTGGCCATATCAACTGAAACTCACTCCAGGAGACTGGACCAAGTGCAACATTAGACACTTCCTCAAACTCTGCAATAAATGTGGCATAATATCCTGAGCAAATATGAACGACTTTCTTCTCAAAAAGTTATTAAAATTGGATTGTTCCCACCCTGCCACTGCTCCCCATCGTGTTTTTTCTTCATTATTTAAATACTGTGTGATGAAAATACATTGGGTTGGATTTCTGTTGTTAGATCACTGGTCAATGCCCATTCAGTTTCTTCCTTTGTCCTGTGCTTTGAGGGACCATTCGCTTGTACCAGCTTAGCATGGCAGGGTATATAATCAAGTTAAGTTCATTCTATCTCTCTCTGAAGTCAGATCTTCTCTAGTAACAAATCCCAGGGCAGGCATCAAACCAGATGATCAGGACTCTGCAGTTATTATTACACTGCAATAGTGCTAAGTAAGTCTGCTGGATGGTGTGCATTTAGGTTGGGATTGCCCCTGAGTCAGAGAAGTCACACCCCATTAAGCTGATGCTGCTTTCTGCAGCAGAAGTAACTTGCTATATTTCAGCCCCTTCTTTGGCAAATAGCAAGATAATTGCTGCTTTGTACCCAGGAAGTTCTCATTGCTGACTTGGGAACTCTTTCACAGTGCTTGATTATAGTGCTATGATTGCACTTCAACTTTCATGGCTGCATCCTATGGAATTCTGGGGTTTGTAATTTGGTGAGGCACTAGAGCTCTCTGACTGGGAAGTCAAAGCACTCCTCTCTAAACTTCAAATCCCAGGATTCCATAATGTGGAGCCATAGCAGTTAAAATGGAATAATAATTTTGTAGTGTGAAGGAGCTCTTGTTGGCTGCAAGAAGCACGAAGCAGAAAAGGTCTGGAGGTTTTCCACTTGTGGATGAGAAATAACCACCATTTCAGTGTCAGTGATGAGTCTGAGATGGAGTCTCAGAGATGCCAATTGTGCTTTTGTGTGTGTACCTGACTTCCAAGACCAGTCTTGGGAGTTGGCTACAATTGGGGAGCATAAGTAGTTTCCTCCCTGTGCTCCCCTTTCTCTTCCTCCCTCACCACAATACAGAAACCAGACAACATGTTTCTCTGTAATGGCATCAACGATCTGCCTTCTGGCTGGAGATGTTGCTTTAGCTGGGATCATTGTTTTCAATGTGTGGTGATTTGTCTTGTTTATCGTATTACATCTTGGACAAGGAAGGCAAGATACAAATGCTGATATAAAAGAATTTAGCCTTGTCATTTTCAATGGCAACCCAAAAACTGATGTGTCTAATTTTGAAAATCTTTCCCATTTTCCCCTGCCCAAGCTTTGGTACTTGTTTTGTTTTCATTTGGAGTGAAACATTTACAATGATGAAGCTGTTTCATTCCCTACCATCAGGACCTGGTTTACTGTGCCATTATAAACATTGGCTTTTCTGTGGCTGGCACTATACATTGAGCTCACAGCATGTGCTAAAACATGCAGCTGGAAATGCCACCAAAAAGACATCTCCTGGATGGGTTGAATGCATGCACGTATACTGAAAGACTTTAAACCAGGGGTAGGCAACCTTTCCCCTTTAAGGGCCGAGGGACTTCAGCTCCCAGAAGCCTCAGCCATGTTGGCCAATAGCTCCTGGGATTCTGGGAGCTGAAGTCCCTCGGCCCTTAAAGGGGAAAGGTTGCCTACCCCTGCTTTAAAGTTTGTAAGAGCTGCTGCTAATCTCTGGGTGAGATGGGGGCAACGGGCTGAAATAGCTTTAAATTCCCTGGTGCGGCTATTGTTGCTTCCATCACTTCTTAGTCAGCCACTTCTTTTGCTGCCCCAATGGGCAGGTTATGCTTGTTAGGCAAAATAGTAACATGCCAGAAAATGAATTAATGAGAGGGGACCCACATAATTTTTATTCTCCCCCTGCATGGGAAAACTTAGTTCAAGCAGTACAGTCTCCAGGTCCATAACACATCCAATCTCCCTTTGGCATGGAAAACTACTCAGCCTGTTAAAGCAGGAGAAGGAAGAGGGCAGTGGTGGCATCTCTGTCAACGCTCTTTTCTGGGGGGGGGGGGAGTGTCCACAGGGACTATAATCTGTGGCTGGGATTTAATATTGGAACCTTAAGCATTTGCCCAACATGCTGGCATGGCATAGCTCTCCACCAACATATACAACAGATTTGGCAAAGGGGCAGAGACTGCTCCTTTTCCGCCACTGCTCAGCCTCAGTGCACAACAACACGGAAGGTGGGCTGGGGCTTGCACAGAGTACTCCACCTCCCTGGCCATCAATCAGGGCAGAGGTGCACCCAGATGGGCACAGGAAGAAGGAGGTCTCTCTGTCCCCAGGATAAGACTGACCCTTCATCCCCAGCCAAACAAGGACCGCTGGAATATACTCAGGCACATCCGCAGTCAGTAGTCAGGAAGATGTAGCTGCATTTGCAAACCTTCCCAACTAGTGTTGTGTACCCAAGGTAGAGGCATTGTGGAAGGAGGTACTCAATACCTCCTTCAGCAACATCCTTCCCAATACACTGGCATAACTGGCAGTTATGCCATCAACAGGATGTTGGCATTTGTGCTCACTACAAGAGGAAAAGGAGCCACAGTAGGGCTGGCATCTCTGAAGGCTGGAGAGGAGGGAAAGAAGTCAACTGAGAGGGACTGGTCCTCACGGCCCTTTTCTATTCTCCTGGGAGCTTTCTACATAGTGTATATGAGACAGGGCAGCGTCATGCAACTCTACATGGTTGCCCTAAAATAGGGCAACCATGTAGAGTTGCATGGCACTGCCCTGTCTCATATACTTGTACTTCCCAGGGCCATTTTTGTGTCCCCCATGGGACCCTAGGGAATAAAAAAAAAATCAATCCCCCTCAAAAAAAACCTTTTCTGCCCTAAAATATTCTATAGGGGGTGAAGGCATCATTTCCACCATCTTTGGGCTTACTGAGCCCTACTGGGCTCAAATTTGCCCCCAAATGCCCTCTTGGGAGATGTGGAGGTCATTTCCAATATGTGTGTGTGTGTATGAGAGAGAGAGGCCATCTTTTGGAACAGGAAGTAAATTGGAAGTGACTTCCACTCTTTTCCTATTTTTTTTTTTTAAAGAGCCTCTCTTGGGCCTAAAATGGCCTGGAGTAGCTAAAAATAATGTTTAATAATGTTTTAAGGGGAGGAAGGGATTTTGAGTTGTTTTATACTATGTACTATTTTACTGTTGTAAGCCGCCCCGAATGTTCGCAGAGGGGCGGGATATAAATAATAATAATAATAATAATAATAATAATAATAATAATAATAATAATAATAATAATAATAATATTAAAACACATTGAAAATGCCCAGTGTCCCCTAGAGGATGCTTGGGTGTCAAAGCATTTTAATTTTGTTTGTGTGGGGTATCCTGGAGGGTTAATGCAATTCCTTAGGCTTCCAGAGTTGCTCACCCCTGCTCTAAAACAATGGTTGTTTGGGCTTTCCAACAGGCATCAATCTAGAGGAATGAAGCACGGGGCCAATGTGTGTCACATGAAAAATATTTAATTTAAAAAAAATTTTTTTAAAACCAAACCTCTCCCCCTTGATAAGAAAGGTAGCTTGTGTTACACATGTACAACCATACACACACATACACCAGTTAAACAGCACCAATCACATTTGGAGGACACCTAACTTCTTCAACTTGGAAATGTTTGCTTTGCATATAAATGATCTGCTTAAGTACAGTGTAGTGCTGTAAAAAGTGACTTCATTACTATGTTAACTCACATAAATACTTGGTCCTGGCTGAATAAGTTTTGCTTTTTTTAAAAAAAAAATTAGAAAATGACTGTTCTTGTCACAGTTTAGGAAAATGTGCACCGTTTAATAGTACAGCTGCTTCTATGCTGGTGAAGAGAGAGTTACGTAACTAAAAGGAGGGGGAAAAAATCTTTTGTGTATTGGAAGAATAGAATCCTGCATAGGTTTATGGATGTTGCTGGAGAAAATCCACATGTGCTAACTTTTCCAGTGAAACACCACAAGAAGAGAACACCCCGGAAGGCCAGTGGAACTCACAGAACACTTCACAAGACTTCTGTCACCAAACGCCATACTTGTATTGTCCTTCCCTTCTCTCCACCATGCAGAGGGATGTGGAATTTACGTCACACCACTGGCTTCACAAAAATTCAGTTTTATAATAACTGGTCCAAATGGCTCATAAATGCCATGCCCACAGTGCAGCAAGAATTACCCCAAGAATGTACCAGCTGCACGTTCGCAATCGCAAGCCCTGGCTCCGGGAATGGCATCTTTCTCCGTTCCAGCCTAGATAACAGTGACATGTGAACTCCTGTCTCATTTTGTCCTTCTGCTGATGAGTCAAGGTGCCTGTCACTGACACTTTGGTCTGGTTGCCATCTGTGTTTGCTTGGATCTGGAAGGAGGAGGGACTGAGGTGCAAATAGGTGTCAGAGTCCATCCTTTGGCGGACACAGCGACCATGGTTATTGCAGATATTTTGGCTGCAAAGTCTGGCTGCTGTGGTCACGTTGACAATGTAAGGGCCCAAGGTGCTCATCACGTACTCCTGAATCTTTAAGCAGTTTGTCTTTGAGAAGGAAAAAAATGTAAACAGTTAATAGAGAGGAAAACCAGGGGAAATGTTTTGTTAGTCTATACATGTTCATAAATTTAGGAATTTAATACACTCAGGGGGCTAGTATTTAATATGTCTGAATTGAGACCAAGGTTCTATTGAATTTAAAGCACTAAAATCTATGGAAAGAGGTTGTCTTCATCTTGAAATTAGTCTCTTGGCTTCAGGTACAGGAGTGCCAGACAGGACACAGTGTTTTAGTTAATTCCTTAACACTAATA
>CM034703.1:263574759-263591066 GCA_020142125.1 Phrynosoma platyrhinos
CATCTTTTTTGAATTGTGGTGCCCAGAACTGGACACAGTATTCCAGTTCTGATGTGCAACAGTCCTGATGTGCAACAGTCACTTCACTAGCTCCCTTATGTGGTAACATCATGGTGACCCCTTGCTGAATACAGACATGGTGAAACTGCTCAGTTCTATTTTTTGCTGACCCAAGTTCATTTATATAGACTTGAGTCCCATATTTTCACAAACCCCCATGAAAGTTAATCCCATCCAGTTTACTTGTAAAAGAGGCACAAAGCCCCTTTGTTCTTGTTGTCATAAATACCACCTTCTTACCTGCTTGGTTCTGCCAAGCAGTGGGCTTGTCTGTGACTGAATGGCAGCAGACCCTTTGCATAAATAACAAACAAGGATTCAAAAGGACATCCAGGGCCAAGTTCTTTAGCAGGATAAAAATCATCTCACACAATCACCTTACTCATCCTCCCAATGTTCTTCATGCTAGTTCTTTCATTCAGAAAGATAATTATCCAAGAGGTAATCACATAGGAGGATTTCCCTAGTGGCTATTTTTCTCCTGCATTTTAGAACATTTTCAGAAAGCAGAGTGGGATGGAAGTGGTTAACTGTGTTAATCTACTGCATTATAAAGAGGAACAAATTATAAATGGAACTTATAAATGGAACTTGAAGACTCATGGCTTACACTGTCATGAACTGTAGCCAACTTCACAAGTTCTCTTGACATGAGCAGCAGTCCATGAAAGCCTATGCCACACAAACCTAGACAGTATTTTGATTTGAGAAGATGTCCCCAACCTGGTTGGTGGTTTCCATTGCCTCTCTGTGTGTGTGTGTGTGTGTGTGTGATTGTATTTACGGAGTTAATCCAATCTGGGTATTCACCTGAACTTTTAAGAAGTTATTCAAGGTGCTAAAATTATTGATGGGGAAAATAGAGTTAGCACCTTGGACAGTTCCATAAACAGAAGCCATGGAAGCCACCAGTCCCCACTGCCCTCAAACAGGAAAAAAATAAAATCCCACCTGTGTCACCAGATTCCATACGATTTTCAAAACTAAGCCAGATCAGCCCTGGTTTGTACTTGGAATAGAGACCACCAAGCAATCCCAGGTGCTGTTGGCTATATTTCAGAGGAAGAAATTGGCAAAACCACCTCTGAGAATTCCTTGCCTAAGAAAACCCAATGAAATTCATGAAGTCACCATAAAACATCAGGCAACCTGAAGACACATATTCTACATTCCATTAATACCTTACCTCCTGGTAAGTCATCCGTTAATTTATACAAGGTTCCAGATGTGAGTAAATGAACCACTTCCTAGCTTCTCTGTGCTGTTTTGATTGACTTCTGCATGAAATCCTATGGTCACTCCACATTTCCTATTCCTGGTGTTCCCGTGAACTCAAAGTTCACATACAACCCCCTTAGTTTGCTGTGCTGCCTTTGTGCAATGGTAAATGCACCACTTTAACTAATCCAGTGAAGAGTAGAATAGCCTTTCTCCGAGTCCCCTCCCCTTAAACTGTATAGGAAGAGTTACTTTTATCTGACTCCAAGCTTCAGAAACATTAACTGTACTTACATGGAAAATTAAATGGCAATATTGGATACAAAACTAAGATTTATTCCATGAGCATCACAGCCCTCGGCACAGGGTATGTATTGATATGGAAAGTACATTGTATTATATTTTATGCAGCCTCAGGATGATTAAAATCCAGTTCCAACATTAAGAGTAACTCTGAGGAAGTATACAAAAGCTTATGTTACAACTGCTTTTGCACAATTAGCTACAAGATTCCTCTGCATACTGTTTTCCAGACTAACACGGCTATATCTATGAATTCCATGTATGTGTTGTTTGCCTTCAAGTTGTTGCCGACTTACGGCAACATCATTACAGGATTTTCTTGGCAAATTTCTTCAGAGGGGGTTTGCTATTGCTATCCTCTGAGGCAGAGAGTGTGTGACTTGTCCAAGGTCACCCAGTGGGTTTTCATGGCTGACCGGTGATTCAAATCCTGCTCTCCAGAGTCACAGTCCAAAACTCAAACCACTACACTATGCTGGTTCCTCTATGAATTCTACAGTAGATCAATATTTCCTATCCTTCTGTCTTAGTCACAGCAATTCACTCACCTGTCTTTTAACCCTCTAAGCTAGGGAGGGGAATCATGTAGCTCTCCAGAGATTATTGCATTGCAACTACCAGCATCCTTCATTGTTGGCTGTGCTGGCTAGGGCTGTTGGGGTCTGCAGTCCAACAGCCTCTGGAGGGTTACAGGATTCCTACCCCTGTTCTAGATAAACAGGGACACTGCTAAAGCCCCTTTTGAGATCTGACAGGGATTTCCTTCTGCTTAGTGAGCTTTTGTGTGTAGCTCATATTCCATGTATGATTTTTCTTAATAATAATGGCTGTAGCATTTAATTATAGTGCTTTTTCTCTAAACGTTCAAAGCATTTCTCAGTAATCCTCAGAGTACCCCTACTGTAAACGGCTGGCATGAATACCCCCATTTTGCAGATCGGAGGCTAGGATGGAGAGAAGGGCTAAGCTAAGGCCACCCAATCAGCTCTCAGAAGAATTCAAGAGATTTCCTGCTCCTCATCCATCTTGCATTTGTCTGTAAATGTAGGTTCTAGCAAATGCCAGAAAGATGCCTTCTGACTTTGAGGCAGAGTGATGCATAGGCCAACTGAGATATAAACTGGGAGGGAAAGATGTATATGCTTGCTGGTCATGGATGGGATTCCTGGCATCCCACAAGGAAAATTTTTATAGAAGACTACAAGGCCTGGGAAGCGTTTGGAAAGTTCTTTGGACTTCAGTTCCCACAGTCAGCTAGTATGGCCAGTAGAGTCTGGAAACTATACTTCTGAAAGGTAATTTCCCCAGCTTTTCACCTGAGCAATGTTTAGGATAAAGGTAGACAACTATGGTGAGTCCAGAGACCACTTTACTTTGCCCCGGAAAACACTTTAGTGCTTGCACAGGTTGTTAAATATGTTAAAATCTGTGCCTGTGCAGCTGGTGAGCCACATAGGGTTGCCAAAGTGAAAACTGGAGCAGATTTCTATAGCTTGAATGGTTGTGTGGCATGGAGAATTTTAGTAGCTTCTCACACAACCAGGGAACACCTGCTGAAAATTATTCTGTTGTTGTTGTGAGCCTTCAAGTCATTGCCAGCTTAAGGAGACCCTAAGGCTGCCCTATCACAGGGGCTTTCTTGATACGATTTATTGAGAGAGGATTTGTTCAGAGAGCCTTCCTCTGATGCTGAGAGAGTGTGACTTGCCTAAGGTCACCCAGTGGGTTTCTTTCACTCCTCTACATAACCATTAAAGATACATGGGTCCTCTCCAATTTTCACTCTGGCAATCCTAAGCACACAGGTTCTCAGCCTCTCAAACAAATAAAATGGATCTCTCTGTGAGATGAGCCATTTCCCCCTCACCTGGCTTGGCATTGTAACTCCTCCAAAAGCTCCAGTACTATTGCTTAATGACAAGAAAATAGCTCCTGGCTCACTCTCTTAAAGGGACCACAGAGGAGTTGTTGTTGTGTGCCTCCAAGTTGTTGTTGTTTTTTTAACTTATGGTGACCCTAAGGTGAACTATCATAGAGTTTTCTTGGCCAGTTTCTTTGGAAGGGGGGCTGCCATTGCCATCTTCTGAGGGTGAGAGAGTGTGACTTGCCCAGGGTCAACCAGTGGGTTTTTATGCTTGAATGGGGAATCAAACCCTGATCGCCAGAGCTGTAGTCCAACGCTTGCCGTTATGCTATGCTGGCTCTCAACCACAGGCCACAAGTATAGACATGCAAAGAAAAAATATTTTTAAAACACACACACACTTGCGCATGCAAAAAACCCAGGCACCATAGTGTTTTGTCTTTCTAACCCATAATTTTTCTGGGACAATGACTGGAATAGGAAAAAAATGCACTTGCTAAGATTTTCCTAAGAAAAAATGAGGGAATTGGACATTATGAACCAGGTAGTGATGGACAGGAGGAAAATGTGGGATAATGTGTGTTTTCATGTAGCATATCTCTGTGTGGGAGAGAGAAAGAGGTGGTGAAATGTGTGTGACACAGAAGTAGGGAGAGACATTTTGTGTATGTATGCTTGTGTGAGTGTGTGAGAGAGATGGGGAAATGTGCATTCACTTGTGTATGTTTGTAAGAGAGAAAGAGAAGAGTGCTTTTCTCTCCCTGTGTCTGTGTGTAAGATTAGAATCCGTCTCTAAGAACAATAATATTCCATTTGAATTCAAATGTAATTATACTCATACCTACTCAGAAGTAAGCCTCCATGAGTATATGAGTATGTTTGGATCATGCTCTGATGTTGGTCAGCGGTGTCCTAGTTTTCATCGGTGAGATGCTGGGGGAAATGTCACTCCATGTCTTTTCATCAATTGCCTCCTGAAGCCGATGCCTCACTCTGGCTAATAGTAGGACTGGCCCTGGATGCTCCAACTACAACCCAGCCTGCCGTGCTAATGTAACTTCCTAAGCGCACAGCTCCAACGTAAACAGACTGTTTGTCAAAGTTAGTCATCCACTTAAATCCTGGCCACTTCGGTGGCGAGTGACAAGCCCCCCCCCCCCATTTTTAAGCACTTAGGCTATAAAATGGATCTCTGGTGTGTAGGAAAGGGGTCAGGGTCCATTTTTTTTTTAGAGAGCAGCCACATCATCTCTCTGGGCAGCTATTGATTCTGTAAGCTGTAAATCCAGGTGGAATTTCTGATGTGACAATAACAAATGTACAAAATTGCGTCCCCCATGCTCCCATTTTCCATAAAGCTCTTAGCCTAGTGGGCACCTCTCTGAGTGCATCCTTTTAAAAGAATTAATATTGTATTACTGCTGGAAAATCTAGCTGAAGCAGCATATTGGAAAGTAAAGCTGGGACATTCTTAGTGCAGAATGATGTGGAATTAAAGACCAAGCTGTGTGGGAACTTTGCAGTCAATCACTAACAAACTCCTAACCTAACCTCTTGATGAGCACTTTGAGAAATCTTACAAGATAATAATTTGAGACATGAATCAAGCCAAGTTCAGCAAATCAACCCAACGCATCCCTCCCACAATAAGAGCAGCAGGATCCGGCTCTGTTCAGCAACTTGTGTCATGAGAGGAACAAAGGCAAACCAAGATAAAATTGATACTGCTCTCATTTCACTTTACCTTTATCACCCTCCCATGCTATTTATTCTTCACTCATTTCCAGCTTTTTGTGTATTTGCTATTAATACAAGCAAGCATTAAATTATTATTGTTATACATTAAAGAGGGGAAAAGAATGGTCAAAGTAATACAAAGCTAGTTTATGGCAGAGAGGGGAAAAAGAACCCTCACGTTAGTGCTTGGTTTTGAATTTAATCAAACTCACTTGCTCTGAAGGTAAAGAATTCAGTTTCATTCATATATCTATATCTATATCTAAAGGAATTCACTCATAATAATGCTTCTGTTTCAACTTTTAAGAGGACTTTAAAAATTGACAACTATTTACCAGTTCTTTTAAACGTGGATGCCAGTATTCAGAAAATGCAAAACAATAGGGTATCCAAGGGCAGATGTGTACTTAACGTAAGAATTATTCTCCCACTGACACCCCTGCCCATGCTGAATAAGACAAGCTAGTTTAATGCAATGATATAATATTACATTCCAGAGGAAAGGAAGTCATACAAAAATCCAAGGGCTCTACAGTCTATCATTATCTATTGGCAAGTGCTATGGTAAGTTGCAGGACGGAAGCTATAGGAAAATTAGAAACCACATTCAAGGAGTTCAGACATTCTCATTTTGAAGCCGGAGTCAGGGTGGGAGAAAGAATGCAGATCCTTTTTTAAAAGGAAGGGGCTAGGAATCTCCCTTTGGTTTTAGATGTTCCAGCTTCTCACATCAGACAGTGTTCTTCTTTTCCCCCCACTCCTGCACTGTCTACTATTGCTTATTTCCCTTAGCAGTCACTCTTACAAAATAAGTAAGAGCGAGGTAAGAAAAAGTGGGAGCTTGCCATGACTGTTAAAGAGAGACTCTTTCAAAATTCTGAAGAGGCGGTGGCACATTTCCATTGCATTGCATTGTATTCAAATCCTAAGAAGCAGGAGCATCCCCTTTTCTTTTGCCTGCCTGCCCACCCACATTCAGGCTGAAGGATTAAACTGCTCTTGCTGGCTCTGACAGGTGAACTCAAAAGAGCTGTCTAAGACAGCCCTGAATACTTTCCCTTCTTTTCCAAAGAGGAGCCCTACAAGAAAACAATGGTTCTGAAAGACACATGTGAGAAACACTCTCTGTGAGAAAGGGACACTTACCTGAAGAGTTTTGCAGCCATGGGACCCAGTCTGTGCCTCCAGCTCCTCCTGGCAGCACCCTGTCCACTCGGATGCTCTGTCTCCCTCCTTGGATTCTGGCTCAGCCCTGGCATAATAGCAGGGCACCTGCTAAAACATCTCCTTCTGTGGGTCCCCTTTAGCCCAGGCCAACTCCCTTTTCCTCAGTCTGCCCCAGGTGCCCAAGTGCCTCTCACTTGCCTCCCATCCAGATGCATTTGGGACATCAGTTTTATCTTGCAAGGCACCCAGGAGGTATCCCTTAGAGCAAAAGAACTGGTGGAGAGGGAAACTACCTGTGGCTGCTCTCCCCTGCTTCCTCAGTGGTACAATCCATGTGTCTCTGTCCTCCGTAAGCAGCTGTGTTTATGAGCACCTCCTCCAGACAAACCTCCTCGTGCTTCATTGGGGCAATTGTGTCTGTTGCGTTCATTCAGTCAGAGAAGCTCTACTACGTTTCTGGCTCTTTCAATGGCTGGTTGGTGCTTGGCAATTGGCAGGCAGAAACAGCCTGTCTACCCTCCTTTCTCCAACCTTTGCTGATGTGCAAATGATTCTCCAGAACATCAGCTGAGGCTCCTCTAATTACAATTATTCAAAAATATTTGTTTGAATAAACCAATGCTTTAGATGGCTTTTAGCCTCCAAGTGTTATAGCAAGTGATGACAAAGATCTCATTGCTGGACCTCAAAGTCACGTTGGATAAGTGAATAAAGACAGGCAAATGAGGGAGTAAGAACTGGATTTTTACACTATTTAATTGAAATATTGTTTTCTGGACTCCTGAGCAGAAACAGTTTTACACAGGGATTGGGCGGGGGAACCCCTGTCTGAGGAGATTATCACACATCTTAAAAACCCATTTTACCTCTCCCGAATTGAAGTCTAATTTGGGCTGCAGACAGGGCCTATCACATGGCTTTTGTTGCCAAATCTGCCAGCGGAGTGCAGCCCGGATGCAGCCTGGGTCCCAAAACGCACTCTGGCAGCCATTTTTCAAAGCCGGAATTCCAACCTTGAAAAATGTCCACCTAAGCACATTTTGGGACCCGGGCTGCATCTGGGCTGCATTCCACTGGCAGATTTGGCAACAAAAGCCACGCAATAGGACCCAGATGCATCCTCAATTAGACTTCAATTTGGGAGAAGTAAAATGGGTTTTTAAAATGTGTGATAATCTCCCAAGTTTTTTCTTTACCAAAAATAAAAAAAAAATTGTAAATTTGGGAAAATGATATTCTCCTGGATATGTAATAGATCCAAGTATGAAGATTACTATGCTGTTACCTGACTGTCATCAAAATGTGAAATATATGAGAATTTTGGGAGTAGGGGGAGGTATTATAATCCTAATTCAGAACAAACATGGCACAGCACAAAGAGATTCAATTCCAGACTTTTTTTCAAACATAACCACTCAAAAGTCCTGGGCCTGGATGGCCAAATACCTTAGTTTGGATTCTTTCACATTTGGCTTTTAAAAACAGCAATGCCCTAATTTTTTTTTAATGTCAGTTCTGAAGAAATGTGTGGATTTGGGGAATTTCCAATAAAAAATGACAAAATGAAATTCTTACCTCTCTCTCCTCTCAGTGGTGACTGGTGGCTTCTTTGTCAGTGTGGCACTGAATACACTCTGGGTTTTCAACTGAACTTTAAAGGCCTTCTTCAAGGTGATGAAGCTATTTTGGAGCTAGAGATTCACCAGCTCACCTGACTTATTAGGATCTGCCAGGTGCCACTGCTTGCTCTCACATTGGTCTTTAGCTGCTGTATGGCAATAATACCATTTTGTAAATGCTTCACTCATTGAAGCAGGTCTTCCCATGCAATATTCTCTAGGTAAGATATCACATGGGACAGCAGATAGCAAGTATAGCATATAGAAGATCATGCCCAGGTGGGCTGATGGCAGGGACAATGACCCTTCCATTAGGCAGAGTAAGGCATCAGCCTCAGGCAGATGGTTTTCAGTCTTATAAAAGGCCAGCTAATTGTCAGTTATTTACCTGGCTACTGTAGGTTGAGTTTCCCTTATCCCCAAATCCAAAATGCTCTGAAATCCTTTTTTCCCCATGGGAGGCCAAGATAGTGACACCTATGATTTCTGAGGGTTCAGTGTACACACACTTTGTTTCATGCACACAATTATTTAAAGTATTGTATAAAATAACCTTCAGGCTATGGTGTATATGAAACATAAATGAATTTTGTGTTTAGACTTGGGTTCCATCTCCAAGATATCTCATTATGTACATATATGCAAATAGAAGTATTCCAAAATTCAAAGCACTTCTGTTCCCAAGCACTCCAAGATAACGGAGACTCTACCTGTACTGTACTTTTACTGGCAGGAATGGGGAGAAGCAGGATTTTCTGCTTCATATGCCAAAATCATTTGGCTTATTTGGGGCATTATGCAGCTTGATTTAAATGTGCCTGTGGCGGCAGAGGATGGGATTTGCTCTTTGCCTGAGATAACAAAATGTTTCTTCTAGAAAGCAGCAATGCCAGTAGAGCTGTGGGCTTTGCAAAACTAAACAAGGGCAAACTTGCCATTCAGCAGAGTGAAATGAATCTGTGCCTGGCGGCATAGGGGCATTGGAGATGGGAAAGAGAAATATGATGGAGATGGGAAAGAGAAACAGACATATCGAGAGGGGTGGTTGGGATGGTTGCTACGTTGACTCCAGCTCAGGCAGCAAACCAATTCAGGGCAGCCATGTAAACTAAACACCTCCTGTTTCTCTGCAGATGAAAACACAGTTCAGTTTCCCAAAAGCCATCAGACCTTAGCATTTCTGCCATGGGAGAACCATAACCCCTAGAGGACTCTGAACCAAAGAATATTTCTGACTAATTTCACACAGGTTTCTGAAATAAAGCTGGCCAATAATGTTGGCCAGAGATTTTGCAACTGGCTGTCTGGATCTCAGAAGCGGTTCTCAGACTAAATTCCTTTCAGCTCATTGCCAATCTCCTGAGGCATCAGATGCCACCTGGTCATACGGAAAGAATGACCCAAAATAAAAAGCGTAGGGATGGCCAAACTGCTCCCAGGAGAAGCCCTGCTTCTCTGTCAATGCTTCCTGGAAAATGCCATGATACTACACTCCATTAGTGACACATCATAATAAATTACCCCCAGTGAAAGAGGGGGAATGGTGTATGCCAAAGCATAACATTATTACTTCTAAAAAAAGCAACTCCAAGCTTTAATATATAGCATGATCCCATATTTCCCTCTACCTTCTCATTTCACCTGGTTCAAATACAGAAAAACACTTGTCCAACAAAAGTCACTGAGTTGACTTGTAGAAAAATATTTGACAGGGAATCAACTGAGAGCAATTCTGGTTCTATTGCCAATTAGTCAATCTTCTATTATACTGAATGTGTATTATAACTAGTTTCCAGAATGACAGTTGTTGGGGTTTTTTGCAATATACTTGCAATGTTTGCACAAGGAAAGAGAGTGAATCCACACCTTACAGATGGTTCATTTTCTGTACTATTTCCTTATATTTTTTTTTCAAAAAAGGGAAAAGGTGTGCTCATTAAGTTTAAATACTGAATCTATGACACTGAACTTGAGCACCTCTTTGCCACCACAACAACCTAGTACTTGGAGAGTCCAACACTGAGGTGTATGTAAGGCAATTGGTAGGTAACTGCACTTGTTCAAATGTATCCTTCATGTAAAACTGCAAGTTTGCAACTCTAAAGGAGACCTTGCATATGAAAAATAAGAAATAGTTTAGACTGGGATGACAAAAGGCAAAACAAATTAAACAAGACAAACTTGTGGGTACAAACCCAGAGTTAGGGACAACAAAAATGCACAAACAAGAAGCCCTTCAGTTCTAATTCCTGCTCTGACTTTGAGTTGAGGGGAATCTGACACAGGAGAGAGCATAGAATCCCAATTATCCAAAACTGGTTTTGTGGTCATCCTGAGGGGATATAAACCTTACTTCTTTCGAACTGCAAGAACAATTCATTTCAACATTTTCCCCCCACTGGGTGAGACTACAAGAGATTTGTAGAAGTTTTATTTATTTTTCATACTTCAGGATTTGTTTGCGAGGAAAAAGTCTTTTTTTCATAAAAATGTTTCTTGGGCATAAAACAACAGAGATAACAATGTTTTCTGTACAATAAGGGTTGCTTCTTGTGCAAGAAACTGGGGGATAGGTTCAGAAAAAAAAATTCCCAGCAAAAAGGCTTGAATTACAGTCAGCCCTCCATGTTCATTCATTCTGCACCCACAGATTCAACTAATGATGGTTCAAAAATATTCACAAAATCTTCCAAAAGTTGTAGTCCAACACTCAAACCATTACATCACCCTGGCTCTCAAAAGGACTATGAAGAAACGGGTGAGTTCAAGGAGGGAAAAGTCTGAACTTCTGGACTATTCTGGTATAATCCACAAAGTTCAGCACTAGCATCATAAGGTCAAAAGAAGCTGCTTCATACCAAATCACCCCCAAGGCTGGTGAAGTTACTTTTTGGACTACAGCTCCCAGCACCCTCTATCAACAGCAGCCATCCTGACTGGGAGTTCTGATCATTCATTCCCCAATGCTAACTTCCGTGCTCTGGCCATTGGTCCATCCAGCCCAGTATGATCGATGGTCCAGTCTAGCTCAGTGTTGTATGTAGTCCGGTTGGTAGCAAGAAAACCCAGAGGGCTGAATAGAGACCTCTGCATGCAAAGCATGTGTTCCAGCAGCACTGAGCTACAGTACCTTTTATGAGTTACAACCAGGAAACTTTAGACTCTCTGGTTGATTTTAACTGGCTGACTAAATGCATCAGAATATTATGTGCATACGTTAAGCTGCTTTCTCTGTGTGACAGAGGGCTTCTCTATGATGAAGAACTTGGACAGATTCCACTTGCCTTCTCTATAATCAAGTGAAGAAGCGCTGTCTACTATAAAGCCCCCTTTTGTACAATGATTAGAATGGCACAGAAGTCGTGTCTCATATGGCATCTGGCAACCACAGTGCATACTTTATGTCCCCTATTATCACCGTATCCATGTGCAGCTCTCCATGCAGATGGCTTGTCTGTCACAGAGACTGGCGAGTGGCAGGCTGACATCTGGAGGCTAGCAAATATCACTGCCAGCTCCCGAGTCCTTCCTTTCACCAGACTTCTCAGCCATTTAGAATGGTGTTAAAGGCCTGGAGATAATATAGCTCTGCTAGGATTTTGCTTACTCCAAAGACCAGCATCCAGAAATGTTTCTCCCAAATAAGTTGAGTTACAGGATGATCCCCAGGAGCTATGGAGACATGCAATTTCCTGAAACCTATACAGCCCAGTCCCACCTGCCGTGTTTCATTTCACAATTCAGTAACATTAAGAAACAGGAAAGATTTAGTAGTTATTTGTTTCTCCCTCTGGGTACCAGAAGACTGTTTGCATTCTTGCCAAGCAAAACAGGTTCCAAATATCTTCTGAGCTGGAAACCTTGGGTGGGGGAGAGGGGAGATGACTAGGGAGAAAAGCTGGAATGAAGTTCCTGGAATCCGACATCTGCCTCCAGGACTGAAGCTACATTTCCTCAAACAGACAAACAAACCTAGCTTCTTTTAAGGCACATGATGAAACTGCACCTGCTGTATGAATGATACACCTAAACTTTTATCTATTGAGTGATAGGAACTTTAGAGTAGCTAGCAGGGTGGTGGCGGTGGAAATTATGACCCAATATATCTGGGGAGAGGTTGAAGAAGCCTGCTTTGGAGAACTCCAAATAGTTAATAGGATCAAAGATGCAAGGGGCCAACTAGTCCAACCCTATGCATGCAGGAATATACAGTTGGCCTTCTGTTTTAGTGGGGGATCCATTTCAGACCCCATATTCAAGCCCCATAGGCTTGATTGGGGCATGCCCCCACAGGCACACAGGGGCGAACCCCATTGATTTTAATGGAGGTTGCCCCTCTGTGAATATTCACAACTGTGGACTTCAAGTCTGCAAGAATGGAGGGGCGACTGTACAACTAAAGTACCCCCAAGAGATGGGCATATAACCTGTGTTTTTAAAAGGAGAGTGCACCATTCTCCAAGGCAGTTCACAGACCTCATTTCATCAGCCACCTCGTTTCCTAGTTTTGGGGGAAAGGTGGGGTATAAATTAAGTAGTAGTAGTGGTAGAGAGAGAGCCAGCCAGCCAGCCAGCATGGCTTGAGCATTGGATTAGGACTCTGGAGACCAGGGTTTGAATGCTTTCTCAGTAGTGGAAACCCACTGGGTGACCTTGGCCAAGCCACATTCTCTCTACACCAGGAAATTCCATGATACCTTTGCCTCTGGGTCTCCATAAGTTGGAAACAAAGGCACACAACAACAGTAGCAGATCATCATTGTCATCATCCACCATTAGCTATACCTCACCAAATGACACATCCCAGGATTCTGTACAATAGAGTCATAGCAGTTAAAGTTATGTCAAACTGCTTTACTTCTGCAGCATGGATAGACCTTTAGTCTTAATGCTGTAAACTGCCTTCACAAAAATCTTGGCCCTAAGCAGATGGGTAGGATAGCACGGGCCAAGCCCATGCTATCCTGCCCCAGGTTCTGACCTGGGTCAGTCCCCAAGTTGGCATGGATAGGTGTTTGAAGGCCCTCATGCTGCTGTGCCACGGACCCACTACCACTACATGTCTCTTGCCTGCGTCTAAAACTGTACAGCAACCACCAGGAGACTGAATGTGTGCCCCTCTGCCATTGTGTCTTCACTGAAAACCCTGTTATGGTCCATTAGAGCAGAAACAGGGTCCCTGGCTACACTCACATGGCCAGGCAACCCCTTCCAGTGTCACAGACTATGATGGGGGGGGGGGGGGGCTTCAGTGAAGACATGATGGCAGAGGAAGATAAAGGGCACATGGATCTGTCCACTCTGCCAGCTTTTGCAGCAGTTTCAGAGAAACTCTACTGTAAACAGATGGTCTTTTGGGCTGGGATCAGACCAGATCTGCATCTGGTCTGCTGATCTCAACCCAGGGTCAATGGCCTGTGTGATCCAGACAGGATGACATGAGGCCAGGGGAAGCACGGCCCTTTTGCCCCATGCGTACAGGCTCCTTGATATGTCAAGGGACCCCCAAAATAACAAAGCAAATGAATTCAACTACAATTGATCCAGAAGTATCACTAATTTGAATTTGATCAGACATGCATTCATGATTTATTTATAGTTTAATCAGGACAAAAGCAATTTCCTGTGATTAACTTAGCATAGCTATAATGTGTTGTTCAGTGGCCCGAATGCCCCCTGCAGCTTCTTTATTAACTTCATGTACTGAATGGGAAAGAGTTTATATTCTAACATACACACTACTGTTTCAGTGCCTGCTTCCTGTTTTCACTGTTAACATTCAGCATGTATGCAGCATGGACATTTGAATTATGATTTTTTTTCTCCTTTTAAACTTTTATTAGATGGTACAGGAAAGGCAATGACATCAACTATGGCATTTAAAAGTCCACAACATAAATTATAGTAAAGGACTGACAAATCTGTGTAGCATTATGTGCTTTCTTGACTTGGTTCACCACAAATTACACTGGAGAATCAGAGGGAAGCTTAAAGAACTTTAATGATTTATATATTCAATAAGGAGAAACCATTATATGCTTGATCACTTATTGCTGCCCTTAATTGTTCTGTGAACTTTCCCATCAAGCCTAATTCTATTGTGCTATTGGCTAATAATAATCTCTTCCTCTTTTTCCATAGTAAGGCAATTTCTAGTTGAATCTCACTGTCAAAATTTAGACTTTAATGTTATCCAAATATAAAGAATAATAAACCTGATTAGGGCTTCACCTTAATATTGTTATTTTTATCATTTTCACTTCCTGTATATATGTATCTGTCATATAATAATAATAATAATAATAATAATAATAATAATAATAATAATAATAATAATAATAAATTTTTATTTGTAGCCTGCCCCTCTGCTAGGCAATCGGGGCGGGGGACAGCAGCATTTAAAACAGAACAGCGTTAAAACATTCCCTCTCCCCATAATCCCTTCCTCCCTCTCCCCATAATCCCCCATCCCCTTAAAATAGAATTAAACCAAAGAGTAATTAAAATGCTATATTAATTAAATTAATAAATTAAAAGCAAATTTTTTACAAGAAGAGAGACAAATGGTGGCCCCTTTATGGGCCGACCGTTATTCCGGGAAGGCCTGCCGAAAGAGATCCGTCTTTACTGCTTTCTTGAAAGCAGCAAGAGTGGTAG
This sequence comes from Phrynosoma platyrhinos, assembly GCA_020142125.1. NCBI lineage: Eukaryota > Metazoa > Chordata > Lepidosauria > Squamata > Phrynosomatidae > Phrynosoma > Phrynosoma platyrhinos. Next base: position 263,589,385 of record CM034703.1, read on the forward strand.
TAAGACGGATCTCATCCGGCAGGCCATTCCAGAGTCTCGGAGCGGTTGCAGAGAAGGCCCTCTGGGAGGTCTGGGACAGCCTAGTTTTCATTGGCTGTAACAGATTCCTCCCAGAGAACCGCAGGGTGCGGGGGGGGGGTCATATGGGGAGAGGCGGTCCCTAAGATAAGATGGACATCTAAGATAAGATGGACATCTAAATACCCAAAAGGCACCAGTCCCTATATGATCTTGGACTATCATACTTTGGAGGCATCATGAGAAGAGATGACTCACTAGAAAAGACAATAAGGCTTGGTAAGGTAAATGGCAGTAGGAAAAGAGGAATACTGCATTACAGATGGATAGGTTCAATCAAGGAAGTCTCGGCCTATGTCTGCAAAACCAGGGCAGAACTATTAACGAAAGGGTGACTCATTCATAGCCATAAATCAAGACATGATGGCAGTTAACAACAAGGAAGTCAACACTTTTGATACTGCAGAAATGCTAAGTGATACTTAAGAATTACTTGGGCAATACTTAAACAATATCCAAGACAATGTTTAAGAAAAGTGTGAAAACAATGCAAAAGAACTTCAGTTCTCTGAAACTGGGAAACTCTTGTGAAGAGAATTCTTACGTGAGTAGTTGTGAGAACCTAAATATTAATATATGTAGTATGCCAAGAAACCATCATCTCTGTTAGTTCCCATTTCTGGACTGCTGATTTTAAACATTAATTTCACACAGCACATGCTATTGTTTCTCATTCTATGGTTGTATTGACTGGCAGCATTATGCCCTAGAGACCGGAAAGCCTGCTATGTCATGGGCTGCCTTGGACCATGAATGTACCTGACTTTCCACTTCGCTCCTGCTTTCCCCATATACAAGTGAAAAGTTCTTTTTACAGATGAATTCATATAGGTCTTGGGAAAATGGTGTTAGAATGTATTAAAATAAACCCTATTGTATAGATAACACACAAATAAACATAATACAAATTAGGAAATATGGGAAGCAAACATAAGCATGTTTCCCACAGGCAACTGACTGGTTGCTGTGAGAACAGAATGTTGGACTAGATAGGACTGTGGTCTGATCCAACATGGATATTCTTATCTTCTTAGGTATGAATATTCTTAAATACTTAAGGAAGGGCCTAAATACCCTGATGCTGTTGGAAGCTACCCAGGGCCAGGCCTGAATAGTTCTTGAAGAGGAGACTACCAAGATATACCAGGTGCTGGAGGATATATTTCAGAGAAAGGAACTGGCAAAATGACATCCGAGTATTTCTTGCCTAAGAAAACCCTATAAAATTAATAGGGCTGCCATAATAATAAATATTAATTAATATTAAGTCAGAGGATACAATACAAAATCAGACTGAATCATCTCAATAAGGTTCCACAGCAAAGCAATGAATATCACCATAATTCAAGTATGTGCACCAGATATGGAAAACAAAATGATGGCCAGCAGATTGGAAGTGATCAATACACATCCCCATCCACAAAAAAGGAGACACAAGAGACTGTAGCAACTATAGGACCATAGCACTAATCTCCAATGTAAGCAAAATTATGCACAAAATACTGCAACATATACTCCAACCACACATGGAGAGAGAAATCCCAGAGGTCCAAGCTGGTTCAGGAAAGGAAGAAGCACCAGGGATCACAATGCAAATATCTGGT
>CM034703.1:263627967-263640456 GCA_020142125.1 Phrynosoma platyrhinos
AGATATACTATATCCACTGCATTCCCTTCATCTACCAAGCTAGTAATTCTATATAAAAAAGAGAGATCATATTTGTCTGACATGACTTGTTTCTTTGAAAGCCATGTTGACTTTTTGTGATTATGGCATTGCTTTCTAAATGTTCACACTCTGTTTAATGATCTGCTCTAGAATCTTTCCTGATATTGATGTCAGACTAGATTGGAGCCACCTAGCCCTGCCTGTTTGCAATGTAACATTTTGACTTCTGCCTGGTAACTGCAATGTAACCATTTGATTGCTGCCTGGTAACTGTACTACCACTGTTTGTTTTATGCCTGATAACTGTAATGTAACCTTCTGATTTCTGCCTGGCAACTGCAGTAAAATTCGTTCCAACTGTTCTTTGAAAACGGCACCAAAATTCAAACTTGCCTAATACATATAACACAATATATATACAACACAACCAATTCAGACTTTATATATTTCCCAACTTCTTCTTTGGGGTTCTGACATGCAAGCAGACAGGCAAGATTTCAAGCTTTACCCCCAGTGTAGATAATTAAGATCGATACCCTTTTTAAGCTTATGTGGAAAAAGAAAATCCCATTGAACTGAGTACATCTGGGAAGGTATGGCTTGCCCAAGAATTCTGTGTCTTTATAATAATAATAATAATAATAATAATAATAATAATAATAATAATAATAATAATAATAAATAATTATTATTTATACCCCACCCCTCTGCATTACATTTGGACTCTTGGCTAATTTTGCCTAAAAGGTCCAGGTACTGTACTGTATTTGTTAATACTCGTATATGTGTGAATCCCACTGTGAGAGAAAGGCAGGATATAGATCCTGGAAATAAATAAATAATAAAATATATGAAGTTCATGGTGTGACTTTGGGTGACTCCCATTAAATACAATGCCCATTAAATACAATGCCATCATAAAATGGTGTCCCTTATGTAGAATGGCAAAATCAAGGTTTGCCTATTGGAATTTATATATTTTTAAAATATTTTCAAGCTGTGGATGCTTGAATCCATGGATAAAAAAAATCTATGGATATGGAGATCTGACTGTATATGGTTTTTATCATAGGTGTAGGTTAGCTCAGTGCTTCCACAGCTATCTGATCTGAAGGACTAGCAGGGTCTTCCCCTTAATCTACCAAGGTGTGCCCACTGACTACTGGTCCTAGTTGCTAGGCATTATCAACATTATTATTGTTGTGTGCTTTCAAGTAATTTCCAATTTATGGAGATCATAAGGCTGTGACTGAGATGGTGTAACCCAGTGGGTTACCTTGGCCGAGCATTGAATCAAACCCTGATCTTTAGAGTCCTACTGCTACGCTCAAATCACTACACCACTCTAATCTAAGAGGGACTAAGTTTAAGGGACTACAGACTAAACACACATGGGGATTTTCTTACCCTCCAACATGAAGTTGACTGAGGATTGGAGCAGCAGAAGCAGATCTCAGAGTGAGAAGCAGGGAAGCAGGCATAAGGGAGACGCTCTCTCTTTCTGTCTCTGTCTTTACCCCTTCCTAACCTGGGGGCTGTCTCTTAAAAATGAAGGGAATGCCTCTGGGTGGGCAAAACATGACCTCAATGTTGTTCTATCAAAGGTTCAAAAAAACAAAAACATGTGCTTGCAAAAGTTATCAAATGTTTTCCCAACTGTTTCTATATTTCCATCTGTACATATAACATATATGTATGTATGAACACATATGTGCATTTTGTGCAGAGGTGAACGTGCCCTTAAGATACTGATACTCTTACATGGTCTGGGCAGTCTTGAACAATGTGGTTGCATACCCAAGACAAAAGCCAATTAAGTACAGTCGGCCCTCTGTTTTTGCGGGTGATCCATTCCAGACCTCCCCCACGAAAATGGAGACTTGTCGATATTCAAGCCCCATAGGCTTGAATGGACCATGCCCCTGTTGGCATGCTCCATTGATCTTAATGGAGGTCGCCCCTCCGTGAATATTCAAAACTGCGGATCTCAAGTCCGCAAGAACGGAGGGGTGACTGTGTAGATATTTACCCTCTTTCAAATCCAGATCAGTTGCTCAACATCTTTGGAAGCTGCACAATACCTCACAATGGGGGACATACCAGGCTGAACCAGTTTGACAAGTCTCCATTCAGTGGAGGAAGTAAAGACAGTTAAGCACTGATTGATCTCAACAAAGGAAACATTTCCTTGTCAGCAAGGGCTGGGGGATTTGAAATGCACTTCAGTTTGTACTTTTGAAATAAGGCTTGAGTCCCCCCTCCCCCAGATGGACAAGGGTCCAGCCCAGCAACCCTACCTGTCCAGTATGATTTCTTAACAGTTCAGGCAGACACTGGTAAGATACAGCTTTCCTACCTTATGCATCAAATGCTAATATTCATATTTATTGAGCATAACTCATAACAATGCCCCCATTAAACTCTGAGAGAATGTAAGCATGCACGAGTCAATTCACATTTTACTGTTATAGTGCTATATTCTACTTTAACTCCCATCCTATGGAAATTTTAGTTTAGGGAGGGGCCTTTAGAATTCTCATCCAGAAAGTTCTTGAGCCTCTCCAAACTACAAATTCCAGAATTCCTGAGAATATTGCCATGACTCTTAAAGTGGTATATATCATTATAATAGTATAATGTGATAAGAATCTAAGCCTACATATATCTACATTTTGCCTTGGTCTTTCAGGTCCAAATCCAGATGGGGAGTGTGATTCCAGCAAAAACATCCTGCCTTGCTCTGGTCTTAACTTATACTGCTTCATGAGCCATCTGAACTTCATCACATTGCTTGAGAAATCATCCTTTGAATTGATTGATGCCTGTTGCTTACACCCTCTCATAGAGTTTAATGGGGCATAAAACCTTAGAAGCCTTTGAACCGCTGCCCGGACATTTGCCAAGTAGTCCTTCCAGTACAAGCCTGAATAAAGTACAGCAGTATTTTTTCTCCAAAATTTGCCTGAAAAAGAATTTTTCAAAAATTTAAAAAAGGAGGTGCACTGGTTCTGTTTCAGTACTGTACAACTTGCAATGCTTGGTGGTTAAGTTTGAAATTCAGCAAATTTGTAAACCTTAACCAGTAGATAACAGATGAACAACAACTTACCATTTAGATAGGTTCTGGGTGGCAATTTGATGATCTTATAAGCTAACAATGGTAGAATCACAGGCATACATTTGGTATCAGATGTCATTTCTATCATAGCTCACTTGTTCAGGAGGATGTCAATGCAGGCAAAGGCCACTCCTCTTCTTGGCCATGTGGGACCAGAGACAAAAAGCAATAAAAGGTAGTAATACCTCAACTCCACTAGCAACAGTACTAATGGACTGCTCATACAAAATGTAGGCATGTGTTCATACATACATGTATGTTATATGTACAAATGGAAATATAGAAAAAGTTGGGAAAACATTTGATAACTTTTGCAGCCAGACAACTTTTGTGCCTGCTGAGTCCAACTGTAGGTGCTCACTGCTAATGGGCAACTTCAAGGCCCTAATTCTGCCTTTTTGTTCAATATCTTTAAACTGGAGTTTGGACGGGACAGATTTTCTCACAAAGGGTGAGATTGAAGAAACAACGTCATATCCATTTAGCCCCCTCTCTCTTTTGGTATCCAGGGGCAAAGTATCTTGCTAGATTCATTCCTAAGAGATTCAAGAAGGCACTGAACATTTTAAGAAATCCAGCCTCTGAGAAATCTCCATATCCTCCATAAAAGGCAAAAACCCAAATGAATCAACTATTTGAACAAACCCCTAGGAAACTGAGCCACAAAACCAACCAGTTCAAGTGTTTTGGTATTTGCTGCATAGGGAAAATAATTTGTGACAGTTCTTCCCAGCGTAGCCTTATCAACATCTATGGCACTGTGCTAGGTAAGACTTGGGAGCTGGGGATGTTTGCAATATGTTTCTCAATCTTCATTTTCTCTGTTGAGTAGAAAGATGGTTGTTAGCCAATGATGTTGTTTTCCAAAATTAGTACTTTTAACACAGGAATAATGAGAGAAAATGAATTCATCCTGGAGTGAGATCTTAAATGAAGTTTAGTGGCCCCTTGGTATCCACTGGGGTTTGGTTCCAGGAATCCAAAACCCCAAAATCGATGCTCAAGTCCCATTAAATACAATGGTACAATAAGATTGTGTCCCTTGTATAAAATGGCAAAATCAAGTTGTTGTTGTTTTTTGGAATTTATATATGGTATATCTAAAACATTTTCAAACTATGGATAACTGAATCTATGGATAAAAAAAAAATCCATGGATATGGCAGGCTGACTGTACATATAACCCTAGCCACATCCACAGGGATTTGTTACAGCCACACTGCATCATAAACAACTATTTTAGGTATAACTTGCTTAGGTGATTCCAGTTATTCTGGAACTTGTGGGAAGAGATCATGATTAGGAAACCAATGGCAAAAGACCTGTTACACTACATTGGTAGATAAATCTTGAGCACTAAAGCATTGTGGCATAAAAAATAAATCCTACCTAATATCCCACTCCAAACAGTTACAAAGGCAAACTGAACAGCACAAGTAAAGGAACTTGGGACTGAGTTCTGACATATTTCTTTTTCCAGGGCCAATTGACATGTAACTTGTTTTTGTTTTCACTTTTCAGATAGCACATTGTAGAGAAAAAATGTATGTGGCATTCGAGTATCATTTTTACAACATATACTCGAATCTATAAGGAAGCTGAGCTGGTTTTTACACTAAGTTCACATAGCCAAATAAATGCATAAATGATCATACCATGTGTGGCTAAAATGCTTTTTCCTATTCTCAAAATCCAAATTTAAAGCATTACTTATAACCTCACTTTCCTCCTTTCATCCAGTTATGCAACTATTAGTTATTTAAACATACCAAACCCACTGGTACACATTACAAGACTCTCATGGACTTTGTGTACACAGTTGTCCAGTGCAGTAATTTGAGTAATACTTTTTCCTCAATACATTTCAACCTTTGTTGCTTCTTAGACAACAGGCAGTGAGCATTCATAATGAACATCAAACAGAAAATTGCATATCCCTCCCCCTAACATCTGAGTCCTATAGTAAACTGTGGATGCTAATCACAAGGAATAAAAGAATTAAATCATTTGCAACACAAAAAGCACTCAGGCCCAGGGGTTTAGCTACCATGGCTGTTCTCCACTTTGGGTTCATTTGGGAGAATTATATTTTTCTATCATCCATTCCACAGCTGTTAGGGGTATTTCATGCCAATGAGACACCATCCCAGTTCTTCTTCATGGAAGGGACTTTATGATATTTTTACACCGTTAAAAAAATCCCAAGCAACCAACAGTATAACAATACATATCCTTTTCATTCCCAATACCTAGAGTCTGGATAAGCTTCCCATGACAGACAATATCTAGGCTCAAGTACTGTATTCATTACTTCATTAATAAGCAATGAGTTTTTTGAATATTTTCTTCAGGCTCCCCAACCCAGTGACAATGAAAATCTTTTGATTAGTCATTTTATTGTGTTACTTTACTTTTTAAGTCAGAGTAGAAGTGCTTAGAAGGGATGTGGAGGCTTTGTGGTCAAGACACCAATTCTGACGATTGGAAATTGAAAGTTCGAGGCCCAGATGATGCATGGTGGGGTGCGCTCCTGTCACTAGTCCCAGCTTTTGCTAACCTAGCAGTTTGAAAGCATGCAAATGCAAGTAGATAAATAGGTATTACTTTGGTGGGAAGGTAACAGTGTTCTATGCAGTCATGTTGGCCACATGACCAGTGTAGTCGTCCTCGGACAACACTGGCTCTTTGGCTTAGTAACAGAGATGAGCACAGTCCCCTACAGTCAGTTATAACTAGTCATGTTAAAGGACCACCTTTACAAGTGCTAGAAGTAAAATCAAACTACTCAAAGTTGAATAAAACTCTTGTTAAAAAATGAGGTATATCTGTGCAAAAACAGTAGTTTCAATGCATCTTGAACTCTCCCCTGTTTATATACAACTCTGCCACCCATTTTATTTTTTCAGTTAAAGAAAATGAAGGGAATGGGGGGGTCACTTTAACAGATAGTGGCTTCCTTCCCACACCACAGCATTACATGAATGCCACTTTTACTTTGCTTTCCTGAACACTATTTTACATATACCCAAGTCCTGAAAGCCTACAATGATCTCCCACACCTTCATCCAACCCTTTTTCAAATGTTCAGCAGCACCTGTCAAGGCTTACAGATATTTCTATAATTCCTATATAATTTCTGTTTCTTGTGATTTCTCAAGTATTAGAAGACAATAATAGTGATGTCTGCCTGGGACCCAAATACTCCAAGAGCAGCCTGTAGTAGTCTCACCCTGAAGTTGCCCCAACATCCTCCCATTATCTGGCACTCTGGAGTGACCCGCCAGGTCGGTTCACACATACTTTCTGCTGTGCCACCCACCACTGTGGGTTGCTCTGAGGCCAAAAACAAGCCTTGATCATATGGTTGGGTGCCTCGTTCTGATCTCAGAGACTTGCAGTTTTGATGGCAGAAGACACAGTGAGATGTGTTATAAACAGCCACCTGCCATCGCTCTGGAAGAACCAGGTAACATTTTAAAAATTTTAAGGGGGGGGGGTACATGGCAGGCTCAGCACAGTTCACACCAGAACCTAGAATTGAGCCCTGCATCATCCAGACTGATCACCAGGATGTTTATTTGGCCCGTAAGGACACAGCCAGCCACTTAACTTTCTCTTTCATGCTGTAGCCACTTGTTAACAGAGTGAATGAATTCATTACCAATTGAACAGCAAGCCTGTATCATTCAACCACAAGCTGAATACGACAATGCATCCATGTAAAATACAGAACTGATATAACACCAAAGTTTATTTTTTGGAGGAATTGTGTAGAATAAAATGCAAGTAATACGCAGGTAACATGCTACAATGAACAATCTGACTATAGGACAACAAGAAATGAATGGGGCTACAAATTTCTTCAAGCAGTAGCTGATACAAGTTTGCTCATTCCACTGAAGTAGGATCTTTCCCTTTCACTCATTACTTCAAAATGGAGGGGTCGTCTACAGAAATTGCATTCAGCTGAGGAATGTGGCTTCAGCTCCAGGCCCACTTCCTTCCAGGTACCTAGCAATTTCTCTGTAAGAAGAAATGAAAATATTGTTATTAGCAAGTGTACAGTCCTGATGTATTAATTCACTAATTAATACACCTCTGAATTAAAGTTAATGCTTTTATCACCAAATTATATTCCAAATTTTTATGGTGCTTCTTAAGCCTCTGATAACAACTCCTGATTTGTCTACCAGAGAAGGGGAGGGATAAGTGCAGCCCACACACACTACGTATGGCTCTTGGACTCTCTAAATACTACCCATGAAGCCCTAAGACCCCAAAATCTGTTTAAAAGAAGCACTGAACTTTTGCCCACCAAATGACCAAATTAACCTCAAAAAAGCCACAAATGCAATGCTTTGCTTCCACAACAAAAAAGACAAAAAAACAATGGCAAAATGGTGGCAGGAAGAGAAGCAACTTCACTTCTGATGTGCTGAAACAGGATGCTGCAGCTTGGAGGGGTTGTGGTGGACAAGAGTGACCACTATAGTTGCAAGCCCCTAGCCTACTTCTATTTGACTGAACATCTCCCTTTAATTACACCAATTTTACAGAATATTACTGGCAGGATGAAGGAATTATAAAGCAAAGCAAAGCAGCTTCATTTATATACCGCTTCATACCGCGCTATGCAGTGTCTAAGCCAGGGGTCGGCAAGTTCCCCTTACCTGGGGCCGGTCCGGGGATCCCTGGGTCTTCTGCGGGCTGATGGTGGTGGTGGGGGAATGGCGGTGTGCGCGCGTCATGGCCGCCATTTTGGAAAACAAGTGGCAGCCGCAGCGTGCGCGCGGTGGCAAAAACCAGTCCAAAGGTCTTGGGGGGCTGGACCCAGCCCACAGGCCATAGTTTGCCGACCCCTGGTCTAAGCGGTTTATAACTGTAAGCTCATTATCCCTCAACAGCTGGGTACCCATTTTAGCGACCTCGGAAGGATGCAGGCCTGAGTCAAGCCTAAGCCCTGGCTAGAATTGAACTTGTCAACCAGGACACACAGATTATGGATGAGGTTGCTAGATTTTGTGTAAATGCCATTGCGATTGGTAGACAGAATAAATCAGCAGTAGATAATGACAACAAAAAGCCTTTTAGAAGTATTCAAGTAGCCAGGTGAGATATGTGTGGTTGGGGATTATGTACAAGCCTTGAGCTTAGGTACAGAGAGTGTTGTGACATAACTTTTGGAGCTGGTGTTGTTTTTATAAGTTTATTGCATTTTATGTCACTTTAAATTATGCACCTTATGGTAAAAGAAATGTCTTCTCATTTTATGCTAATCTATGACTGCAATACACAAATCAACTCATTTGAAATGTGGTGCTGGAGAAGAGTACTAGAAAAAACAATAATGCTAGGAAAGCTAGAGGGTAGAAGAAAGAGAGGAAGATCATACACCAGTTGAATAGACTCAATCAGGGGGGTTATGGGCAAGGCAGTGGAAGATAGGGATTCTTGGAGACATCTCATCCATAGGGTCGCCATGAGTCGGAACCGACTCGAAGGCAGCTAACAACAAATGATTGTAATAAAGTATTAATTGAGTAACAGATGAAAAAGTTCTCATCTAACAGTTTAAAATACCTTATTAAACACTATTATGCTTTCATACCCATTTACTCACCAATAAAATAGTTCATCATCTGTGGAGTATGATGAGGTGTAGGAGCAATACGCAGCAGTTCTTCGCCACGTGGCACAGTGGGATAGTTTATTGCCTGGACATAGATACTATGCTGGCTCATCATTTTGTCACAGATCTCAGTGTTCTTAGCAGCATCTGCAACCTAAAATTACCGAGGTTTAATACCTACTATTATTCTAGAAAGGTCTACAAGGCTTACAAAATCCTAGGCTGAAAGCACAATTATTTAAAACAATGAAGACCAATGCATTCTTATGGTCCAAATGAAGAGACCAATACTTACTTACTTCTCACAACTGCAGCATCTGCTATCACCAATCAAATATTAGGCAGAACTAGGAGAAAGTGCTGGAGAAGCAGAGAAGGCAAGAGCTGGGTGTGGGGGGCAGGCAGGCAGGCAGAAGAGAAGACACACTCATATATTAGAAGACAAGTGGCACAGTCCTATGCTTCCTCTCTGGCAATGGATCTGAGCGCATCCTTTCTGATATCATAGGTTTCCCAACAAACTAAGGTCCAAAACACACTGCAGAAATAATCCAGTTTGAAATCACTTTAACTGCCCTGGCTCAATCCTAGGAACTGTAGTTTATTGTGGCACCAGAGCTCTTTGACAGAGAAGGCTAAATTTCTCACAAACCTACAGTTCCCAGAATTCCCTAGCATTGAGCCAAGGCAGTAAAAGCAGTCTCAAACTTGATTATTTCTGCTGTGTGTTTTGGAGCCAAATGGAGCTTCATCCTACCTCAATACCCAATTTCTATTCTCCAGTAAGCCCACAGTAAACACTAAGAAACTAAGGCTGGCATTTTAAGTTTTAGTATGAGGAGGAAGCAATGCAGTAGAAGTTCTGTAGGGTTTCTGTGGACCAGGGTTTACAGAACTATAGTTCAATATTTTAAAATAGAAATACAAACAGCATAGCACACATCTGTAACAATCATTACTTAAAAGCCTTTTTTCATATTCAACAGCAAGGGTGAGCAAGCATGGACCTCCAGATATTTCAGTCTACAATTCTCATCAGCCTGTTAGCATAGCCAATGGTGAAGGTGCTGAGTTCACTATGAAGCAGTATAGAAATGTAAATGCTATTCCTAAGGGCAATGGGAGCTGCAGCACTGCTGGAGCCCATAGCTCCTCACACCTGTCCAACAGGAGTTGCTTGGCTACCTCTGTAGCTTAAAAATCAAGTCTGTACTACCTAAGGCAGCAAGGAATTTGTTTTGCTTATGTTTAACAGATACCTCCTCCCTCCAAATTGGAAAATCTTAAATACTTACCCTGATAGGAATGATGTGACTGGGACAATGCACAACAGGAAGCCCAGCATCCATCAGCATCTGTCGCATGAGTTTAACATTGCGCTGGTGTTGGCGGCGAAGGGCTTGCCCCTCTGGACTTTTTAGAGTTCTCACAGATTCTAGTGCTCCGGCTAAAAGCATGGGTGGCAGAGAGGTTGTAAAAATGAAGCCAGCAGCATAGGAACGAACAGTGTCTATCAGAGAACTGGTGCTGGCAACATAGCCTCCTACACAACCAAAGGCTTTGCCTGAACAGGAAGGGAAAAACATACAAGAAGTTTATTTTATCCTGGTTCTTGGCTTACAATTATTTTCTGACAACACTGAGTTACATGTTTTGCATAAAAGTAGCTACTCAGCTACTAAGGGCCTTTGCAGACTGCTAGAAATAGTGCAAATTGAGTCCACTTTAAGGGTTAGGGAATCATGGGAACGGTATTTTATTGTGGCACCAGACCTCTCTGACAGAGAAGGCTCAATGTCTCAGAAAAAAACAATTCCCATGATTCCCTAGCACTAACCCTAACCCTTAAAGTGGACTCAATTTGCACTATTTCTGGCAGTCTGCAAAGGCCCTAACTTAGCTTTTTTTCCCTGCAGAAAACAAAACAAAATGCAATTTCAAGTTTTCAAGCAATGGTGGCCCATTCATAATAGAACTAGTTTCTTTTTTTTTAAAATGTTGCATATTTGAAAGCCTGTGCATACACAGAAACATTACATCCTACATAAATAAAAGCCTGGCAACTTAATGGGAAAAAAGCTAACGTAGACCTGCCTTTTGAAGACAGTAAAATTTGATACAGTATGAGACTGTATACATGGAGACATCTGGAAAGACTCCCTTAAGTAAACAGTAATAATTGTTTACTAGCCAAAGGGGTTAAACTTCGCCATCTGTTACCAAAAAACAACACAGAATGCTAAACAAAATATTAAGGCATCTCTACTAGCCATGCTGATCCATTTTTGGATCAGGCCCAAGGGGTGCATTACAAAAGGGATTTTTTGTACAATAATTCCATTAGTGGGAAAGCATACACTCTTGTAAACCAAGACCGTGAAGAAGAGGCTTGCAAAATAAGGGTAAGCAGCTTGAGGTGATTATACTGTTACCATTGTTACCTAACACCAGTTGTCAGTTCACAGTTCTTTTATACTTAAAGGTTAAATACTTCCTTAGATAGTAGGAACAATTTTTACTGTAGGTTTTCGGTTTGATGTAGACAGCCATCAAATGGTAGAACTTGTTAAGAGTAAAGATTTACTGGTTCTCTTCTTACCAATCTTGTTACACAACACCTGTATCAGATTTCAGGATTGAGAAATGTTCTGCTTTCAAGTTAAGTTCTAAAGTAGAGCTAGAATGCTGTGGAGACTGACATTTTCACAGACACTGACTATATTCAGGTGTGACAGGACCTAGTCAGTTATCCATGCAATTATACTAGTATGACTATTTTTCCTTCTCTCTTATGTTTTGTTTAGTTTAGTTTATTAGACTGAATAGGACTAGTGCACACATACCAAGTGTTCCAGAGATAATATCCATTTTATGCATGACTCCATCTCTGTCTCCTATGCCACCACCATGAGTTCCATAAAGCCCCACAGCATGGACTTCATCTACAAAGGTAATTGCCCCATGTTCATGAGCTACATCACAAAGCTCTTCCAAAGGACAAACTGCACCTAGAACCAAAAAATATTCACTAATCATCATCACATTCTTGCTTTTGAAAATATTCACCAAAGTTTCAGAAGCTTGCTCAAGACATAGCAGAACATACCATCCATTGAATGTACAGTTTCAAACGCAACAATTTTTGGAGTAGCTGGATTAGAGTTTTTCAGCAACTCTCGGAGATGATCAACATCATTATGACGAAATATATGTTTTGGCACTCTGCTGTTTCGAATACCTTGAATCATGGAAGCATGGTTTCCAGCATCTGAATAAATTTCACAACCTGGAATGGGAGGTGAAGAGAAAGAGAAGGCCATCAAAAGTTATCTACTACATCTTCACATCTTGATCTCTGGTAACTGGATAGCATTAGGACTACTCATTAATCCCACTGGGAAGATCAGATTGTTTCAACTTGCTTCTTAAGAACCTGGGGCAACAGGGGAGTCACAAATGCTATTGAGGACCTGTCTAACAGGATCTCTTGTCTGGAGGCAGGGAGATACGTCAGTGCTCAATGCTTATACAAGTGGCTTTCTCAAGAATTAAAGTGCAACCCACATATTATCAGACTAAAGGGCCTTTGCCTTAGTTTGCAAATCCTATTGAAAAGAATCCTGGAGAGGTTCAAGTAGAACAATGACATCACTAAGCAAGTGATGGAAACCAGGATGACTACATTGAGGTTGTCTTACTTTGGTCACATCATGAGAAAGCA
>CM034703.1:263676284-263686438 GCA_020142125.1 Phrynosoma platyrhinos
ACTGTCCAGAATGGTGACATTTCCCCTCTGTGTGCCAACAGAATATTTTGGAAAATGTTTCTGTCGTTCAAGGCAGTCCAAGGAGATGGATCTTGCTGTGAAGCAATTCCCAGGCATTGTGTCATGTCTGTCATGTCTCTGCTTCCAGTACAAGAACCTCCTTTCCCCGTCAAAAAAGTGCACGAGTCCATGCAATAAGTCAAAATGTATTCATAGAATCATAGAATCATAGAGTTGGAAGAGACCAGGTCCACACAGAGTTGGCACTGTCTGGTACAGTATGTAACAAGATTGACTTATGTCCCAGAGGAGGAAAATGCAGGCCAAAAAAAATCCCATTAATCTAAATGTCTCTTTATTTATTACTTATTTCTTGTATTTGATATTGTATGCTTTCAGCATGCGGGGAGTGGAAGGAAGAGAGAATGAGTTGGCTTACAATGTTAGTTAAAAGGGCAAAATAAAACAATACACAGTAATAAAAATCACATGGGTTACATAAAATAACAGCACAAAAGCAACGTCACTATTTCTTCTCAAACTCCTGCTTTCTGTGGTTTTCTGTGCTGTCCTCTTTCAATATGTGGTGATTTTTCAAAAACCTAATGCAAGTGCAGTGCTAGTTTGTTCAGTGTGGACTGGAAGAGCATTGCTGAAGTATCTCCTTCCTATCAACCCTTTAAGGGATTTCTTTCTTTGTCTCTTTCTTGTAAAAACCAAACCAAACCAAACCAGAACTTCTGCTTCTTAGCCTATAAATTAGTTGATTTCTTCCTATCAGCCTTTAATTTAGCTGATTTGTGGCCACTGGATTTTCATTCTGCGCCCCCCCCCCCCATTTCTGTTGTACTTTGCAGACAAAGTAATTGCTTGTTCATTCTCTAAATTAATTTTTGAAATGAATTACAATACATTATACATTATTGTCTGTTTTTTAAATTAATAAACAAGTAGTGGTATACCTTCATGTGTATGTGCGAAGATGCCTTACCTTGCTGTCATCATAGTCCAGAAGATGTTCTTTTGGTGGCCATGAAGTGTTGCCCTGTTCTTTTCCTTGCTGATAAATTGAGGTCTAGGAAGGTCAAGGATTTGGGCTGATACTGAATCTAAGCCTTGGTGTGAAGGATGGAGTTTTTCCACTGCACACATAGGGCTGATGGATGGAGATGCTGATCTATCCCATGAGCTGTTTACAGTACTGCATTAGGAGTGGCTTGGCATTCCTGTAAGGATATGAGCTTCTATTCTCCAATGAAGAAGAATTCCAAATTTTAAGAGTTGCCACACTAAAGTAAACATCTCCACATCTCTTCTATCAGATGATTAGCTTAGTCTTGTACCTGTATTTTATTCTGAAACATATGGTTTGTGATTGTGCCAAACCTGTCCTTTGAAAGGTTAGGTGTCTTTAAAAAAAACAAAAAACTTCAGTTGTCCTTTTGCAAAGCCAAAAGCCTCCAATATTCCCCATCACAGAATCTGGGGGCAGGGTGGAGGTATAAAAAATCATATCTCCAGAAGCTTCTAGGAGACCTAATTTTCTGTTAATATATTGGGGGGGGGGCACACTTGAAAAGGTCCCAAACAATCAACATTACAAACTGGAAGTGAAAGTATAGGTCTGGAAGGCATATCAATGAGGCAGAGGCAGCTGTTACATTCTCTGTGTAGATGCTCACACTTGCTATATAAGGTAAGAATTGTTCAGCTGATTTTTATTTTGGAGAATAGAGATCTCAAAGGACTCCTTTTGCTTCCATGGGATATGAGAGTTTTTTGTTCACTGGATGATGGGAAAAAATATATATCTTTTTCATTTTTTCTTTGCAAAGTGTGTCAGTATCCATCCATCCCTCTTTCTTTAAGGATAGCTTGAACTTGTTTCCTTCCCCATCTAAACACTGAGACCTCCTGATTCAACCACCACCCAGAACCTATGCAGCATTAAATTAAATTTGAATTTCCCTCCTAGTTCCCTCTTCCTCCCTGTCTTTTGCAGAGCCTCTATGGGGAATTAGAGGGTTTGGTTTGGTTTTTCATTTGGGAGCAGCTTTTGTTTGAGATGAGTGGAAAACATCTGGCATTCCAGATGTTGCTGGTATCCAAAGCCCTAGTGGATTTCATATTGATTGGCTTTAAATACCACCAAGAGCAAATATGGTATCATGGTTTAAGTGCTGAACTATGACTCTGTAGACTAGGGTTCAAATCCCCACTCAGCCATGGAAGCCCACTGGGTGACTTTGAGTAAGACACACTCTCTCAGCCTCAGAGGAAGGCAAAGGCAACCCCCATCTGAACAAATCTTCCCAAGAAAACACATGACAAGTTCGCCTTTGGGCCACCATAAATTAGAAATGACTTGAAAGCACACAACAACAAAGTGTCTTCTCTACATCTCTATTATTTCCTATATAAATTTCAATATATATAATATAAGTGTATGTCTATATGTTAATATACTCTGTTTGGTAATAACCAAAGCATGTTCCACCATGTTATGTCACATAGTCTGGCTTTGGCTGCATCCACACTGCAGAAATAATCAGTTTGACACCTGCCGTGGTTTAATTCTGTGGAATCCTGGGAATAGTAGTTTGTTGTGGCACCATAGTTCTGATAGCGAAGGCTAAATGTCTCACAAAACTACAGTTCCCAGAAATTCATAGCATTGAACCATGGCAGTTAAAGCAAGGTCAAACTGACTTATTTCTGCAGTGTGGATGCAACCCTTGTGGCTATTGACTATAGGCTAGGCAGCCATGGAAACCCACTGGGTGGCCTTGGGTGAGTCAGGTTTGTCTTAGGTTCACCATGAATCTGAGGGCACACAACAATCCCATTTTGGGAGAAAGGTGGGATGTAATAAATCCCCTAAACAAACAAACAAACAAGAAAGAGGCTACTTCAGTTGCTTACTCTGCTTCTTGTTTTTCTTAGATTTCTTTCTCATTACATTTTGTAATTGGCAGATTGGGAACTGGCTGACTAAAGAAGCACCCAAGATACTGTTCCTCACAGGAATGGATTGCTCTGTTTATGTTACAGGCTTTGATCAAAAGTGTGCATGTTTGTTTGTGCTGAAACCTGTACAGGAATGGAGAAGGTTAAGCTTGCAATGACTTTTTTCCAGGATTGGTGTAAAAGGGCAACATTAGCAGCCAGAATTCTTACAGCCAAAAAGTTCTGCTTGTTGAAACTGCTGAATCATTTTCAAGGGCAGCCCAGATATAATGCAGTGTAATAATCAGACCCTGAGATTGTTGGAAAACATAGCTAGTTTATCTCTGACCAAGAAGAGCTGTAAACTGGAGAATCAGTGGAAGCTGATAAAAAGATATCCTAATGAACTGAGATCACAAGTTTATACATACCGACAACGTTGAATTACTCCCCGTGATGCATACCTGCTCTTTCTGATGCAAGCTCTGAACACCTAATAACCAAATTATCTGACTCAGGGAAACTACTAAGGCCCTGTGTCTCTGTCTTTTCAGGATTCAGCTTCAGATTATGGGCTGTCATTTAGCCTGTTGCCAAATCCAAACAACAGTTTAGCATATACCATCTGATGTCATCTGGGGGAGAGACACTAGGCCAAGCACCATCGGGCCTAAAATAAGAAGAAGAGCCCTCCCTCCATTCCATCCGATGTCATCTGGGGAAGAGACACTAAGCCCAGCACCACCCAGTCTAAAATAAGAAGAACTCTTATTTCTTAAAGGATGGGTGGGATTCGGGATGTTATATTTTGTTTAATGGAAATTGTAATATTGTAAGCCGCCCCGATTGCTCTGCAGAGGGGCGGGATATAAATAAAAAGTATTATTATTATTATTATTATTATTATTCTCTTGAATTCAGATGTCATACAAGAACTGGGTGTCATCAGTATGTTGGTGCAAGCTGACTCCAGATCACAGATCATTTTACCAAACTGCTTCATTTAGACTGAACTCATGGAGGACAAGAGATTCTAATGGGATTGTACCCAGCTCAAAGGACATGGAGTTGAGCAGAAATCTTCCAGGACAACTTCTGAAACTGACCTTGCAAATAACAGTTTTATTAACATTTTATCAACATTGTATTGCCAATCCAGTGATTTATTCCAGCCAGATGGCAGTACTGGTGTATTTCATGTTGTTGTGTGCCTTCAAGTTGTTTTTGATTTATGACATTTTTTTTTGGCATGATTTGTTCAAAAGGGATTCACCATTGCCTTCCTCTGAGGCTGAGAGAATGTGCTTTACCCAAGGTTACCCAGTGGTTTCCATGGCTGAGTGGCGATTTGAACCCTGATTCTCAGAGCCACAGTCCAACACTTAAACCATGACACCACATTGTCGCTCAGTGATATTTAAAGCCAATATGAAATCAAGTGGAATCAACACAGCCACATTTCCCCATCAATCTACATGAAAGTATGACCAAATCTGCTTCACTAACAAATCTTACACTGAAAAATGTCGAGACAAACCAGTTTCATTTAAAAGCATCCAAGAGATTGACTTCTGGCAGCAGTGGCAGGGCAATCGGTCACAAGAGACAGGAGCTCGTCCCTGGGACTGCCAGAATCAGGGGAATTAGGACTAAAATCCTTATTAATTCCCACTTAGAGAAGTGAGGGAAAAAGAGGGCTCAAATGGGTGCCGATCTTCTGTAAGTAAAAGTGATTTGGAGGGACTAAGGGAGAGTTTGGGGGAGTGAAGAGAGAAGTGCCGAAGAGCAGCTCACCCTGTAATGGCAGCCAAATTTGGCACTGCGCCTAGCCAGCTGTTCTTTTTAATTTGTTAGAAGTAGAAAATGTCAAAGAATAAGCACTCCTGTAGTAATCACTAATGAGTAACTTTGTACATTTGGAGAGTCATGGGAAACAATTGATTACTTGTATCTCAATTGGCAACTTACTTTCTCTTTTCTTGTTAAAGAAGAAGCTCCCCCACAGGAGGAGAAGAAAGGAAGGGGGACCAGAACTGAATCCAGAGGTCGATTACATTTAAAGAGGAAGTCAAATAAACAGATTTAAATTGAGAAGGGTCCTAGATTAATTTAGAAAGAGGAGGAAGGAGGGGACTAAAACAACTAATAATTTTTTTAAAAGAGAAGGTAAGAGAGAATGGAGAAAGAGAAGCTAAGTAAACATGGTGGACTGAAGAAAGTTTGAGCAGTAAAGGCAAGGGTGGATGAGATCTTAGAAGAAGAAGCAGGAGAAAATACAGGTTTTGAAAGAAGGTGCACCCTTGGGACATTCTGAGACTAATAGGTAAGAAGAAGATAAAGGTATTGAAGGGTTACGTTGTTTAGAAGACTGAAAGGGCTGTGATCTGAGAGTGAATTTTTCACAAGAGAAAGACTACAATGGAAGGAGAACTGGGGAGGAGGCATCAGAATAAAAAGAAAGAATACAATGGAGTGGAGATGGGGGGAGGAGATGGCGGAAAGAAAAGGAAAGGGAAAAGTTACAAAGGAACAGTGAAATATTATGTCGGAAGGAGGATGGGGGGGGGGGGGCTATGAACTGAAAGTGGATTTAAGAAAGAGAAAGACCACAATGGAATGAGGACTGGGGAGTAGACATCAGAAGGAAGAGATCAACTTAGAGATGGTTAAAATGGATTAACCAAAGTGGAAATGGAGATTGTAAGGAAAACAGGCAACACAAATAGAAGATAAGGGAAGAATTTAAACAGTTTAAAACAAGAATAATAATCTGAAACCCTCCCTTTCTCTTATCATTTTTATAAAGTTTTGGAAATATAGAATTGGACAAATCAATTTTGAAATCAGATTCAGAAATATAACTTTAATTATTAAATATCTTTTTCTTTTTTTTACTACTTATTTACTTAGATATAAATATATATAAATACATATTTATACTTAAAGGGAAAATTAATTGGAAGATTTTTTGATTTAGAGGTTGTAGTATTGATATGAATGAAAGTATTGAAGCACTGATTGGAGGGGTAGCAATTTTTTCAAATTAATTTGACAAAGGAGAGATGGAGGACTGTGATTTAGTAATTGATCAATTACAAATATTTGTTTGTTTTAAAAAATCGATTAATATTTTTAAATTAATATATTAAGCTTGAGAAAGGAGGAAATAAATTTGGACTTAGATGAATGGAAGTCAATAACTGATCTAACTTAAACTAAGTTTTAAAGTTTAGGTATACAAATAGAGTTTGTATTACAGATATTATCTGCATAGTACATGAGTTTTAAATTAGATAACTGTTGATTCGTGAATTAATTAGTCTGACCAGAAATAGAGAAGGGAGAAGTATGTCAACAGGCTATAAGAAGACCACTCCAACAGCTTCAACTGCAAAGAGACGAGGATCAATGGAGGCACCCAAGGGCTCCACCATGATTTTTTTTAGAAGAATTTTAAAAATTCAAAGAGGAGATAAGGAGGGAGATGAAGCAAGAATTGAAGGTATCTAGGCAAGAGACAAAAGAAGACTTATAAAAAGAATTAGGAACTTTTGGGAAGTAGCTTAATAAAATTACTAAAGATATTGAAGACGTGCAAATAGAGAATAAGGAAATAAAGGAGAAGACAGAAGAGCTACAAGGAGCAACCAAAAAACTACAAGATACTTAGAAAAAAGACAATAACAGAATATTATTACAAGAAATCAGATATAGGGAAAGGTGCCTTAAGGTTAGAGGAGTGCCGGAAGAGTTGAAAGAACTTCCTAAAAATTATCTCTGCATTAGCAATATACTTGGAAAAAACATTGGAAGAGACGGTGATTGAAATCAATAAGCTATTCAGGGTGAATTTGGTGATAGCAAGGGAAAAGAGATGTCGTGATTACATTTACAAGGGCCAAATTAAAAGAACAAAAATTACAAAAAAATTATCAAGAAGATTTGTTAATTGAAGGATCAATAGTGAAAATCTACAAAGATTTACCAATAGAAGTGTTGGAAACACAAGAGTATAAATACTTAACCCAAGAATTGATTAGAAGGAAAATAAGCTATTCCTGGGAAAGATTAAGTTTCTTTCTTCTACAAACAGAGGCGCTTTAGGATAAATTCAATTTGCAAAGCTAAAGACTTCATAAGAAAACTAAGAACAGAAAAAGAAAGAGAAAAAGAAGGACAAGAGGTCAGTAGAATGAAAACAAGAACAGAAACCAGGAAGACAGAAGAAACAGAAAAAGATGAAGAAGATGGGATAAGACTGGACTCAGATCAAGAATGTCAGACTGCAGGAAGTGACAAAGGAATACGGGAAGCCTCTGGAGATGAAGGGTTATATAGTTAGTAATATAGTAATAAAGAAAAATATCGATCTCTTTAACAACAACTATAAACCCTTATGGAAATAAATTAAAAAAAGATCTATTAAAATGGGAAAAATTAAAATTGTTGTTATTAGGGAAAATAGAAGCAATAAAAATGATCATTTTGCCCCAAATAATTGTTTTTTCCAAAGTATGCCCGTTGTGACAGATTTAAAAATTATAGCAGAATGGGAAAAGGACTTGAGGAAATTTGTTTGGAGCAATAAAAAACCAAGGTTTAATTGGAAAACAATGGTCAGGAAGAAGGAGGATGGAGGAGGGAGTATACCAGATTTAAAACTGTATTACTAAGCAAACACTTTAAATTGGATCATCGAATGGATTCCATTAAGTAACCCCAATTACTGAACCTAGAGGGGTTCAATAATCAATTTGGGTAGTCACATATTTTTGGTATGAAAAAGCATCAGTCCATAAGGAATTTGGCAATCATGTAATTAAAAAATGCACTACTTAAAATATGGGAGAAATTTAAAAGAAAAGTTTATAGGAAAATACCCATGTGGATATCACCTCAAGAAGTTTTTTTTGGGAGATGGAGAGAAATTAAAAAATGGTTAACATCCAAAGATATATTAAAGAAAATATCACAGAATAAATATGAAATGAAGACAATAGAAGAATTAAAAGAAGTGGATCTGGGAATGCATTGGTTTCCTTACTTACAACTTAATGAGAGTTAAAAACTGATTTAAAGAATGAAGAATTTGGAAAAATGACATAGAAATGGATAAAATATTAATGGAAACAAAGAAAAGAACATCAAAATTACATAATTTACTTAGGGTAAGAGAACAGGAAGAGGATCCGGTATCTGATACCATGATAAAGTGGGCAACTGATTGTGACAGAGTGATTGGTATAGAAAGCTGGAATTATGCTAGAAACAAGACACAGAAATTCACCAAATCTCAAGATTTAAAAGAGAACTACTTTAAAATGGAGCATAGATGGTATCTAATGCCGAGCAAAGTTGCTAAGATTTATAAAACGAACTCCAATAAGTGTTGGAATAAATTACAGTTCCCATGATTCCCTAGCACTGAGCCAGGGCAGTGCCTCAATTTAAAGTGGACTCAATTTGCACTATTTCTGGCAGTCTGCAAAGGCCCATAGTCTAGTTTCATCCAATTCTCTGAGTTTTGAGTACTGTAATTCAAGGCCTCTTTTACCAAGCAAATGATCCTAGCATAATTATGTCATAGAACTCAGTATAATAGCTTGTAATAATCCCAGAGTATTAGTACAGCAATTATTTGCTGCATAAGTGGCTTATGTTTCTTTGGACAAACTTCTGAAAAGAACATCCTGGTCATATTGAGAAAAAAAAAGCAGCCACCTAGTTGTTCTTGTAGGGGAGTTTTATTTTATCCCCCCACCTCAAATATACATACCCTGTAGTATTGACTAGAGGTAGTTTTGACATCTTTTCCATCAAACTTTCAAGATTTTATCCCAAGTGTCAACCTGCAGCATGTTTGCTTCTAAAGTTCAGGACAGGAGCCCTCTTCTGTCTGTCCACTAGTGATAGCAATACATTATAAGTTGCTGTGGGAACAAACTTCTTCTGCTGTGGTGCCATGTTTGTAGAATGCCTGGTTGGCACTGAGACTTGCTCCATTTCTGCCACTAAGCTAAAATGTGACTTTTTCTTATAATTTTTGAGTCCTAACTGGTGTTAGGTCCTAAACAGTGTGGTCGAATAGGTATATCTACATGGTTCTAAACTGAACAGTTTTGGACTTTTAAGCTGTCTTAACTTAATTTTTTTAAAAACGAAGAACAACATCAAGTTACATCTGTTTAAGTTAGTCTGTTTAAACTATTTTTATTGTTCTAAATTTTGATTTTTTAAAAAACTGATTAAATTGATTTTACTTGTACACTGTCCTAGATCTCATGATATAGACATAAATAGCTTAATAAACAAGCCCACTTTCTGCAGGTCACCACTACATGGACTGAAATTGGATGATTACATTTTGAAGCCAGTGCATCTATCAACCAGCAGATTATGCCACAGAATATTCTTTTTAGGTCAGACCTTTTTACAGAGAGAGAGAAGGCCTACAATTCCAGATAGACCCTTTTTGGTATTTTAACTACCAATATGCTTAGCTTTGGGTGTACCTATCACTGATATCATCTGCATGAAATTGAAATCTTCTCTCCAGAAATTGTTGGATTACAGCTCCCAGCAGCCCTGCCCTCTAGCAAAGAAAAGGAAATGATGAATTCTGTGACTTCAGTGTATTATACTTGGTTTATATCTCCTAGTGCATTGTAGTAGTTTGAGTGTTGGACTAAGACTCTGGAGACCAGGTTTGATTCCCTGTTCTGCCATGGAAACCCACTGTGTCACCTTGGACAAGTCACACACTCTCATCCCCAGAAAACCCTGTGATAGGTTTGCTTTAAGGTCTTCATAATTCAGAAATGACTTGAGGGCACACAACAGCAACAGCAACATTTGCTTGCTTGTATAATATTAGGACAGCAATGGCTAACAGGATTTGTGCAGTTACGTTGTGTAACCTTTCTATTCCTGGAATCATCAATGGACAAGGGGCACGCTCAGCAGGGTGGAATGGAGTATTCTGGAGGAAAACACAACTGACTAGAAAAATGGACCAGCACAGACCACACTGCAACACTTTGTGGCAAATCCCAGTCCCACTAATTTAAGTAGATAAAAAATGAAGACCCACTCCAGCTAAATAAACTCCCCAGCCCCTTTCCAAATTTTTATTTTTATTTTAGAAGATTGGTGACAATCTCTGAAGACATATAGGGGTTGCAGACTGCTAGAAATAGTGCAAATTGACT